>JASVEL010006478.1:0-50786 GCA_032618575.1 Nicotiana noctiflora
CTTGTTTTTCCCTTAACAGTGTTGATTTTGATAATACGCGTTGCCTAACATCTTAAGGAATTTTAAAGAAAAAATAATAATAATAATAAACGTACGGGTTTGAAGTATATAAAAACTTCACCATTGTTACGTGTTGTATGTTTGGTTTGGTATTCAGTTTGAAGATATAAAAACTTCACTGATTTAATAAAGTTCTGTATTATTATTTTTTTTTCGGCATTGTTTTACATTAACTTGGAGACTAAAGCCTTGTTGCTTTCTACTCCATTAATTGTTTCTCTCCGGTTTAAAGTACATAAAAACTTTGCCGGAATAATAAACGTACGGGTTTGAAGTATATAAAAACTTCACCATTGTTACGTGTTGTATGTTTGGTTTGGTATTCAGTTTGAAGATATAAAAACTTCGCTGATTTAATAAAGTTCTGTATTGTTTTTGACTTTACAGAAATATGACGAATGAAAACCAAACTAATGGAAATGTTGCGGGAACGGGTGCTACTATGACGAGTGTGGCTGCATCGTCAAGCCGTTCTACTCTGGCCCATGCTATGGCACCGGAAGAAAAACCCGGAAAATTTTCCGGTATTGACTTCAAACGCTGGCAAATAAAGATGCTCTTCTATCTTACTACGTTGAGTTTGCAACGTTTTATCAAGGAGGATCCTCCGGCCATGGCCGAGGATACTCCGGACAATGAACGACTTGTTGTAACTGAAGCATGGAAACATTCTGATTTCTTATGCAAAAATTACATTTTGAGTTGTTTGGAAGATGGTTTGTACAATGTCTATAGTGTCATGGAAACTTCAAAAGCGTTATGGAATGCGCTTGAGAAAAAGTACAAGACCGAGGATGCGGGACTTAAGAAGTTCGTGGCTGCAAGGTTCCTGGATTTCAAGATGATTGACACTAGGTCGGTCATAACACAAGTCCAAGAACTACAAGTCATTGTACATGACCTCCTTGCTGAAGGTATGACCCAAATCAATAATTCTATAAATAAGATTTATCTTATTATTAACTCTGAATTTGTTATTGAAGGTATGGTCATTAATGAGACCTTTCAAGTTGCTGCTTTCATTGAGAAACTACCTCCGTTGTGGAAGGATTTTAAGAATTATCTTAAACACAAACGGAAGGAGATGACTCTAGAAGACTTGATTGTTCGTTTGAGGATAGAAGAGGACAACAAAAATGCTGAAAAGAAGTCACGTGGAAACTCGACAATTGTGGGGGCAAACATTGTTGAGGAGGCACCACAAAATAAGAAGAGGAAGAAAGCTTCTGGACCAAAAAATTACCCAAGCAAGAAGAAGTTCAAAGGTAATTGCCACAACTGTGGAAAAATTGGGCATAAGGCGGCAGATTGTCGTGCGCCAAAGAATGATAGGAAGAAAAAGAATCAAGCCAACATGGTTGAAGATGAAATGGAAGACTTGTGTGCCATGTTGTCCGAATGCAACTTGGTAGGAAATCCGAAAGAGTGGTGGATAGATTCTGGAGCCACCCGCCATGTTTGTGCTAACAAGGAATTATTTTCTTCTTATGTCCCCGCAGGTCCCGACGAGACTATCTTCATGGGAAATTCATCTACGGCCAAAATTGAAGGAGTTGGCAAGATTGCGTTGAAGATGACGTCTGGAAAAATAGTGACTCTAAACCAAGTCCTCCATGTTCCAGAAATTCGCAAGAATCTTGTGTCTACCTTACTTCTTGTCAAGAATGGATTCAAATGTATTTTTGTTTCTAATAGTGTTGTAATTAGTAAGAACGATTTGTATGTTGGAAAAGGTTACCTAAGTGAGGGCCTTTTCAAGCTAAATGTAATAGCAGTTCCAATCAATAAAGTGAATGCTTCTTCTTACTTGCTTGAGTCAAACACTTTATGGCATGCGCGTTTAGGTCACGTAAACTTCAAAACATTGCGAAAGATGATAAATCTAGAAGTATTGCCAAAATTTGATTGCATTAATTCTAAATGTCAAATATGTGTGGAATCAAAGTATGCTAAGCATCCTTATAAGTCCGTTGAAAGGAATTCAAGTCCTTTAGACTTAATTCACACAGATATTTGCGACATGAAGTCAACACCATCTCGCGGTGGAAAAAAGTATTTTATTACTTTTATTGACGATAGCACGAGATACTGCTATGTTTATTTACTTAAATAGTAAAGATGAGGCAATTGATGCTTTCAAGCAATACAAGAGTGAAGTTGAAACGCAACTAAACAAAAAGATCAAAATGATAAGAAGTGATAGGGGTGGCGAATATGAATCTCCTTTTGAAGAAATATGTTTGGAAAATGGCATTATTCACCAAACAATTGCCCCTTACTCTCCACAATCTAATGGAATTGCGGAGAGGAAGAATCGAACGTTAAAGGAGATGATGAATGCATTGCTAATAAGTTCTGGCTTACCACAGAACTTGTGGGGGGAAGCTATACTTACAGCTAACCGGATAATCAACCGTGTACCTTATAGTAAAACACAATCCATTCCTTATGAAAAGTGGAAAGGAAGGAAGCCTAGCTTGAAATACTTCAAAGTGTGGGGGTGTTTAGCTAAGGTACAAGTTCCTAAACCTAAAAGGGTTAAGATAGGTCCAAAAACGGTTGATTGTGTATTTATTGGATATGTAACCAATAGCAAGGCATATCGTTTTCTGGTTCATAAATCAGAAAATCCTGAGATTCACATTAATAAAATAATAGAATCGGATAATGCTGAATTCTTTGAAACTATTTATCCGTATAAAAAGGAAAGTGAAGTGACATGCCAAAAGTCAAAACGACCTCGGGAGGAAATAACATATGGTATGCCTAATGAAGAAAATCCGAGAAGAAGTAAACGTCAAAGGACATCTACTTCATTCGGTCCAGATTTTTTGACTTTTCTGTTAGAAAATGAGCCTCGTACCTTCAAGGAAGCAATGTCTTCCTCAGAGGCACAATATTGGAAAGAAGCTGTCAATAGTGAAATAGAATCCATATTGAGCAACCATACTTGGGAATTGGTTGATCTTCCTCCAGGTAATAAAACGTTGGGTTCTAAATGGATTTTCAAGAAGAAAATGAAAGACGATGGTACTATTGACAAATACAAGGCAAGACTTGTCGTCAAAGGATTTAGACAACGAGAAGGTCTTGACTATTTTGACACATACTCACCGGTAACAAGAATTACATCCATTCGGATGCTAATCGCGTTAGCCGCCTTGTATGATCTTCAAATCCATCAAATGGATGTGAAAACAACCTTCTTAAATGGTGATTTAGAGGAAGAAATTCTACATGGACCAACCCGAGGGGTTTGTGGTTCCGGGAAAAGAAAAGAAGGTGTGTCGACTTGTTAAGTCCCTTTATGGACTAAAACAAGCACCCAAGCAATGGCATTCGAAATTTGACCAAACAATGTTGTCAAATGGATTGAAGATTAATGAATATGATAAATGTGTTTACATTAAAAATGTTCCAAATCATATAGTCATTGTTTGCTTATATGTTGATGATATGCTAATAATGAGCAAAGACGTTGCCGACATTCAAACTACTAAGCGCATGCTTGCTAGTAAGTTTGATATGAAAGACTTAGGAGTTGCCGATATAATTCTAGGAATTAAAATCCAAAGGACTCCTCAAGGTCTAGCTTTGTCTCAATCACATTACGTGAAAATGGTACTTGAAAAATTCAAACATTTGGTATTTAGAAGTTCAAGGACTCCAATTGACTTAAACCATCATCTTATGAAGAATAAAGGTGAAAGTACATCTCAATTGGAGTATGCTCGTGTGTTAGGAAGCTTAATGTACATCATGAATTGTACACGACCTGATATAGCTTGTGCGATAAGTAAACTTAGTCGATTCACAAGTAATCCCAACAAACATTACTGGGTGGCAATGAAACGAGTTCTGGGATACTTGGAGTATACTCAAGACTACGCTTTGCACTACAATAAATATCCTGCAGTTATCGAAGGATATAGTGATGCAAATTGGATAACCGGCTCAATAGAAACAAAGTCCACAAGTGGATATGTGTTTATTGTTGGTGGAGGAGCAGTATCTTGGAAGTCTTCTAAACAGACGTGTATTGCTCGCTCTACAATGGAATCGGAGTTTATAGCATTGGATAAAGCCGGTGAAGAAGCTGAATGGCTTCGGAATTTTTTAGAAGACATTCCGTTCCGGCCAAAACCTTTGGCTCCTATTTGCATACATTGCGATAGTGAGGCTGCAATAGGACGGGCGAGAGCGTTATGCATAACGGAAAATCTCGTCATATACGGCGAAGACATAATACCGTTAGACAACTACTTTCTAGTGGAATTATCACTATTGATTATGTAAGATCAAAGGATAATGTTGCGGATCCGCTTACAAAAGGCTTAACTAGAGAGGGAGTTGAGAAATCATCTAAGGGAATGGGACTATGGCCGGGGACAAGTCAACATGGCGGTAACTCTACCTAGAATTTTGGATGTTCCGAGATCTAGGTTCAAGGAGCTCAAACAAAGTTGTGATTGACCGGTTCAACATTGTCAAAATAAAATCTTTGGTCCATTCTCGTGATGAAGACAATGTTCGATAACAAGGATAGAACTTTACACGTTCTTTAATGATTACCTAAATTTGATGAGGTATCTATCAAATAGTGTCAATCTAAAGGATTACATGTTTAGGAATCACCTATGTAAGTGTGAAGTGTAAGCCGCTTCAAGGAGAATTCTGTAAGGCCAATTCTCTATGCACTTATGAGACCAGGCGGTGTTCATGGCTGAAACGAACACAATAATGAGAACCAAAAGACGGTTAAGGGTCGATTGTGTGACATATGGTTGTCTAGGTATACACCAAAGTTCGACAGTTCAAAGATATCAAATCTACTAATTGACCGAGTATATCCGACATATGTTCACTATGGAAAGTTCAAAGGGAAACCTACTTATCCAGATGCGATCGATCTTTTCTTGCAATCACACAATTTCCATGTTTTTTTTTCTATATAGCCATTCCCCATTCATGTGGGGGATTGTTGGACTTTTAAGCCATTGGGCTTTAAAGATGAGTAGTGTGAATTGGGTAATGGTGGGAAATTAAATGGACTGGATTGGGCTTCAAAATTTGGCCCGGTTTATTTGGTTAAACTAGTTGATCCAGTTTGATAAATAACGTTGAAAGAACGTATCTTCCTATCAGGTGTCTATTCACAATGAACAGACACCATGAAGAGGCACCATACCTTTTCACAAAGCCAACAATTTCCTATAAATTCAGGCATGGCTTCCATTCTAGATATTCAGAAATTCAGAAATTCAGAAATTCTTTCCCTCTCTCCAAGTTCATTAATCCAAAAATTCTTGAGCTTTCTCGTTCCTTGAAAACCGTAAGTGTGATTCGCTCCGCTCTTTGAGTTCGTTGGTATCCTGCTTCTTGTATTGCCACTGTCGCAGGAAGGTTATTCCGTTTTATCCTGGGAGGATTTAATCCATTACCTTGGCAACTGTGAGGGGGTTAAAATTCCTTAAGGACACACAAGCAAATTGTGAACTCGAAATTATATATTCTATTTCTTCTCCCTCTTGTTTTTCCTTAACAGTGTTAATTTTGATAATACACGTCGCCTAACAATAATTACTAGAGAAATTAAGCTACAATCACCCATTATTTCTCAATTCAAATGACAATTCGAGAGTTGTATTAATCTCTCTCCAATTACGAGGACCGAAAAATTATTTTGTATGGAGTCAGGTGATGAGAATTGCAATCCTAGGCCGGAATAAGCTAGGGTTCATCGATGGCATATGCGAAAGGGAAAATTTTGGTACAAATCTCGTAGAGCTTTGGGGGATGCAACGCAATCGTTTTGTCATGGATAATGAACCATGTTTCACTGGAATTGCTCAATGGCATTGTTTATTCCTCGAATGCCAGTGAAATTTGGAATGACCTAAAGAAGCAATTCGACAAGGTCAATTCTTCGAGAATCTTCCAAATTCATTGGAAAATTGCAAAAATTCATCAAGGTACTTGTTGACATCCAATTTTGTCCCTCCTTTCTTTCAAATTACTTCTTTAAGCTTCTAATATCACTAGAAGTGTAATAACATTAATTCTACCATTTTTAGGAATAGTTCTAATTATCACCAATAATATAATTATCGATATTTTATGATTTTAGCACAAATTAATCCTAATTATTATTATTACTATTACTACTACTACTACTATTATTGTTATTATTATTATTATTATTATTATTATTAGTCATTTTATTTATTTTATGAAAAAAAACAGCATCTCCTTTTTCTTTATTTGATGAGATAGTGATATTGCTCAAATTCTACATTTTCTAAGTTACTTAATAGTATAGCATTTCTTAACAACTACCGTAATAGTAATTTTTGCAATCTCTCCAACTTATTTTAATACTAATAATTATTAAATACTTAATTACCTAAATAATATTAATATGACACAATATTGTGGCTAATAGAATATTCATAAGCCAAATTAAAAGCCCAAAAGAGAATAGGCATTTAATGAACCCCAATTTTAATCCCCCATACTAGCCTAATTAGCCCAAGTTTATGCTAACATAACTAACATGGTCCATAAATAATCCTCTAAAAGCCCTAATCTCTCTCTCTCCTCTGAAAACGCTAGTGGCTACTTTGAACAAAAATTCCAAACCTTCTCTCTTCCAAATCAGATATGTGTGCCTCCATTTTTGTGTAACCTTCAAACGCTCCTCTCTCTTTCATCCCCATGAAGATTTAGTCAAACAAGACCCGTGAAGAAAAGAGCCAAATCCCCTTTTCAGAATATCTGATTTTCAGTACATTTGCAGATTTGATTCCAATTTCAAATGGCTATTTCGACCGTTTAATCTCCCATTCCCGCTCAAAGAAACTCTTGTTTTCATCCTATAAATATTGAATTTGGATGGCTTCAAGAGGGGGGAGCTACACCTTTTACCCCAAAACTAGGGTTGAGAGCCGCCCACTTTTACCCCCTTAAAATCTTGAGCTTCATCCGCTACTTTCATCCCTCAAGCCCACTACTATTTGCTTGTTTTCATTATTTAAGAAATTTTCAGAAAAATCTGTTTCTATTCCATCTTTGGCACCTTTTAATTTCCGTGGTTTTTTTTTAAATTAAAAAAGAGAGCTGTTGCTTTTTCATTTATTCTTCTGTCCATGTTCGAGGTGACGAGCTCGTGGTCGGATTTTGATTGCAGGTAAAAGCCCCGGTTCACTGCCCCGAAGAAGGTCAGTGATCTCCCTTTATATTTTTATCTGCTCGAAGTAATATTTGAGTTCTTTTGTAAAAAATATGTGTTAGTTCTCTTTTCTGATTCTTGATTAGAAACTATGAATGAGGATTTATCATGCCTTCATTCAATGTTTCATGCTTGTTTATCAACTAGTGAACACGATTTAAGATTTCTTTATAATATTATTCTAGATTAAGTTATCATATTATGTGAAGCATGTCTATCCCATAGAAATCTTTTTTTTTAATGTGAGTTGTTAACTAGAAGTCATGACTTATGGAGTTGTTTCCATAGAAAGTATGGTAATAAAGTTATGAAATCATCTCTGTTTAGAATTTGGTTGAATCTGCAATTGAAAGTTTACTAGGAATCATGATTTCGTTACCTGGTCATTATTCGTTAGCATAATGATGCATCATTTTGAGATAATCTGTCGATGACAAAGGACGTGTATTCTTCTTTAAGAGACCTACTTGTGTTCCTTCACTATAATGAAATCAAGTTCATAAACAAAATAGGAACCTACTAGTATACCTTAAGAAAGATCATTGTTTCTTTATTATAACATGATTCACATCCCTTAATAACTAGTTAAAGGGTGCAGAGCTATGTGTTAAACACCCTCTTCGGGAACCGATATCAATTCTGCCTGCATTTAAGGATCATGAATGACTGTAGTAATCTGTTTACTTAGTGTACTCTAAGAGGGTGATATCTTGGTGTTAAAGAAAAGTATTATGTTGAAACATGAATGTACATACTCATGGCTTTAGATTTTTCTTCACTGGAGGTTTAGAAACTATAGCTATTTGATATTTAGCTCGCAATTTAAAATTGTTTGAAGCGTTCTTCATGCATATCTAGTAACGTGGATTTAAGAAACTAAAGTATTGATGTAAGTTTCATTTTTTCTTTTATGGTTCTTTGGAAAATCATCTCTATTGAGGTATTTTATTTAGCCTTTAAATAAAAATAAAATTTTTGCCTTCGACAAGGAATCTGTCTAATTATTTATATTTTATTTCTATTAAATGAGTTTGTCTTTCTCGTGAACTAGAAATTAGTTCCTAGGTATTTGTTTTAAAGACCATATGAGGGGAGAATACTTACCACTCTTGTTTTACTAGGTCTCAGCATCATAGTGATCAATATTTTTTTGAATAATCTGATTACTTAGTTTAGTCAAGTTAAATATACACAAGTTCATTAGTTGATCTCATGCCTGTTACTTTTCTTGTCTTGTGTCAATTTTAGTTGCCATGATAGTAAAAGTTGTCTTATTCAATTAAGATCTCTATCTATGAATAACGTTTTACTTTTCACAAACGCCTTGATTTTTACTTTAGATGCTGCTGTTAGAAAGCACATTGTAGGAGATTATTTTGAATTTTGAAAATGTAGATTGCTCATAATTCTCATTAGCTTAAATAGGCACCACCAATATGAAGGGAGGAATTAACGAAATGCTACATTGGTGACTAATCTGTTCTTGTTCAAAATTAAGAATTGTGGATTGATGTGTTTCTTAATTTGGTGCATTTTAGTTGTCCTTACAATATGTAGCAGTATATGGCCTCCTTAATAATCTTTATTTTTTTTTTCTTTGCATGAACACTTGGAGCGACACGACTCTCCTTATTCATATGTGGAGTCTTAATGCGAGACTCTCTGTCCTCGCGCATGGAGTCATCATAATCCATATTTTTCTAGAATATACCAGATAGCACGAAAACAAGTGAAATAGTTGGGGCGCCTATGGCGTTCTTCTTCTTTTAATTCTTTTGCCATTTATTTTGTCTAACTTTTGTGATTGTTGGTTTATTTGTGAATTTGGAGTTTATCTTCAGTTTATATTTAGTCATCATCTCTGCTCCTTGCTCTAGTACTTACAACAAAATATGGTAGTTAAAGCAAGAAATTTAAGATGGATAATCTAGTAATCTTTTTCATATTTACCATTAACGTATATATTTTCTAATAAGCTTGCTACCATATTCTAAACATTTTTATGTCAATACGTTAAGTTGATGCTTTCGAAATAGATAATTTCTTAGCTCGTTTTCAATATTGCTAATTTGGAGCTTCTCTTTTTTTTTTAATATATATAAATTATGTAAACCATATAAGTTTGTTTCTAGGAATTAATTGTAGTGGTTTAATGGCTTTAGTAATTTCCGAGTTGGTATACTTTTACAATCAGTTTATTTCTTTAAATTTAAACAATTGTCTTACTCAATTGACAAACGTTTTCTTAAATATGCACACATGTTGCCACTTAAAAAAAAAGAGTCAATTAACCTAAGTTTGGCCGGTTAACTGTATTAACGGATCATATAGGGTGCTTTAACAACCTTCCCTATAGGATTAATTAGAACCCTTACCCATAATCTTAAGGTTAAGCAGATCATAAAACAGAGTTAATTTTAAGCACTACTTAGCAATATTGGTGTCCTAATTAACCGTTAAAATAATTAGGTGGCGACTCTCTTAATTAATTAAACCTGCAGAATTACCAATATATTATACTCTAGTTTGACCCGTGTTAAAATGGGGTATAATAGTACTAACTCAATTTCTTCATATTTTTTCGAAGATGCGAATACTCTGGGTAAAGTTTCATAGTTTGGCCCCAGCTCCGGGTTGTGACTCTGCAAAATCAATGAGTTTGTTGCATTTATGGAACGCTTGAAGTTGCTACAGTTCCTGATGGGACTTAATGAGTCATATGAACAAGCTCATAACCAGATACTTATGAAGATCCCACTTCCTATAGTGAATAAGGCATACTCAATGTTAATGGAACGTGAGAGTCAAAGAGGTATGTCCAATCACCATGAGTCAACTGAAGGAAATGAAGTTGCTGCATTAATGTCCACTAGGACTGCTGGTGGTCAATTTTGACCTAAGAAGAATTACATCTCCAATGTGATTTTTGTATAATGAAAGGGCATACTAGAAAGAATTGTTACAAGATAGTAGGTTACCCAGCTGATTTCAAACATAAAAGAAGTGGAGGATATGGTCCACCTAATTATGCTATGATTGGAGAAGCTAATCCATGGATGCAAGGCAACATGAATGTATTTATCATGTCTAGTCATGCTGAAAAGGGCAATTCTTCAAGATATGGAATAGGGCATATGTTCACAAAGGATCACTTCAATCAGATTCTAAAGCTACTCAACAAAGAAGAAGTGCAGGAGACTACAACTAATAAGGCAGGTATATCTCATACTATTGTCTGTTCAGTAGACAAGGCTGCACTCATGAGTGGATCACAGATACATGTGTGACCAATCACATGACATCAGATTTTAGCTCACTTTTTGATATATATACATTGTAACATCTCAAAATGGAAAAAGCAGTGCAATTACCTAATAGAACTAAAGCAACAGCTTCACATATTGGTAAATTCAAGATAGGAGAAGGGCAAGAGATTAAGAATGTATTGTCTATCCCAGATTTCAAGTACAATCTATTGTCTGTATCCAAACTAACTAGAGAAATTGAGATGTATGGCTGCATTTTTTCCTGGCTTTTATTTGCTTCGGACCTCTACACTGGAAAGCTAAAGGGGATTGGTAGAGAAGCTAATGGGCTCTATCTACCGACTCCTGCAACTTCAAGTAGAGGACAAGGGTTAGTTCCACAGTCTATAAATGTGAAGCTAGATCAAAATACCTTACAACTTTGGCATAGAAGAATGGGTTACCCATCATCAAGAGTTATGAAGCATGTGTTGCATGTCATTGAAGAACTATGTAAAAGTATAATAAATAGCTGTGAAGTTTACCTCTTAGCCAAACATCCAAAATTGCGCTTTCCTATTAGTAGCAGTAGAGTAGAAAGTGTGTTTGAATTGTCGCACATGGATGTATGAGGACCATTTCGAATTGCAACACATGATGGAAATAAATACCTTTTGACAATAATTGATGATCACTATAGAATAAGAGGGATTTATTTGTTAAAGTTGAAGTCTAATGTAATTGTTGTTATTAGAAACTTTCTTCCGATGGCTCAAACCTAGTTCAACACTAAGATTAAAGTTATTAGGATAGACAATATGACAGAATTTCTTAATTCTAAATGTATAAATATGTTCAATAGTATTGACATAGTTCATCAGAGGTTCTGCCTCTACATAACCTAGCAGAATGGAGTGGTTGAAAAAAAAACACAGACACATATTAGAGGTAGTTAAAGCAGTCAGGTTTTAAGGGCATATTCCATTAAAAAAAATTGGGGCAAATATGTGTTTTGGCAGTCTACTTGATAAATACAATTCCTACACCAATGCTTGTAGGGAAGTCTCCTTATGAATTGTTTCATAAAAGAAATCCAGCCACGAAGCATGTGAAGGTTCTAGGATGCCTTTGCTATGCTACACGTTTAGTATTTAGGATAAATTCCAACCAAGAGCTGTAGGTTGTATCCTAATGGGGTACTCAGTTGTGCTAAAGGGTTATTTATCGTTTGATTTAACTATAAAAAATCTTTGTTAGCATGAATGTGACTTTTACGGAGACTGTCTTCCCTTTCAAGGACATGAAGATCAGAGGAATTGCTATATTTCCACCTGATCCTTTCCTGATCACACAGGATGTGACTACTACAAACGCCACAGATCCTGCTCCTACAACTACAACTGATTCTCATATTGAAGATCACAGTGAGAAGCAAGGGTTGGTATGGAAGATCTTTACTCAGAAGAAGAAACAAAACGTGAACATGTAGATATAGGTCCTTCAGCTACAGATGAAGATGCTGGTATACTTGAAGATGCAAGTGTGCATCAGGTTGCACCGGGACATTATGCATGCTGAAGATAACCATGAGGCTCCTCTGTAAAAGTCAATTAGAGAAAAGGGTCAACACCGCAGATGCATGACTATATGAATGCTCATACTACTAGCTCTTATCATTACCTCATGAGAAACTACCTAGATTACAATAGCGGGTCCCATGGTTATCAGGCTAATCTAGCAGCATTTTCTACAACAGTTGAACCTACTCTTTTAATGAAGCTTGCAAAGATCCCAAATGGCTAGATGCAATGGAGGCTGAACTCACAGCTCTTGCAGACAACAAGACTTGGTAAATAGTGCCATTACTTCCAAACAACAGAGCAGTTAGTTGTAAATGAATATATAAGATCAAATACAAGGCAAATGATGAAGTTGAAATGTACAAATCAAGGCTAGTAGCCAAGGGGTACAACCAAAGGGGAGGTCTTGATTATCAAGACACCTTTTCACCAGTTGTGAAAATGGTGACAGTGAGGGTAGTGTTATCCATTGATGCAGCTCAAGACTGGCACATCCACGAAATGGATGTCTATAAGGCATTCTTACACGGAGACCTTCATGATGAAGTTTACATGCAACTTCCTTAAGGCTTTCACAGCAAGGGGGGCAGGCCTAGTATGTAAGCTTGTTAAGTCCTTGTATGGTCTTAATCAAGCATCTCAACAATGGAATGTGAAGTTAGTAGATGCAATGATAAAGTCTGGTTTTTTGCAAAGTCAGTTGGATCATTCCCAATTAATCAAAAGGGTAGGGTCCAAGATTACAGTTTTCTTAGTCTATATTGATAACTGCTCATTACTAGGAATGATGACAAGATGGTTTGTGACACTAAGAATACACTACAACAAGCCTTCAAAATAAAGGATCTAGGAGAGTTGAAGTTTTTCCTTGGGATAGAATTTGCAAGGTCTAGACATGGAATAGTTATGAATCAAAGGAAATATGCTCTACGGTTGATTTTAGATTCAGGCTTAGGGGAAGAAAAACCTACTTGGACTCCTTGGAGAGCAATCAGAACTTAACTAGTGTAGAGTGTGATGATCATGTTGGACACAAAGGTGATGCACCATTGGATGATATAGGAGTCTGTAAAAGATTAATAGGTGAGTTGTTGTATCTTATAATGACTATGCTAGATATAAGTTTTCCTGTTCAAACCTTGAGTCAGTTCCCGCAGCACCCAAAAAGGTCTCATGCAGAAGCAGCCATGAGAATTGTCAGGTACATCAAGAGAGAATCTGGATTAGAAGTGCTAGTGTCAAGCAAACCAGCAAAAGAAATCAAGCATACTGTGATGCAGATTAGGCCTCATGTTCAAACACTAGGAGATCAGTGACAGGGTATTTAGCAACGTATGGAGAATACTTAATATAATGGAGGTCCAAGAAATAAACTACAATATCCAAGAGCTGATAACAACCAAAATGCAAGAACAAGAAATGGAGCTTGAGAAGCAAATGAAGAAAGGGAAGCAATACACAAATATTTATGAGATATTAGAAATAACTAGAATTAAATCCTAATCACTAATAATACATTCAACAAATGCACCTACACTAATAGTGTCACACCTCCTTTTACCGCACCCGCGAGGGTACAAAGAGTTTTTCCAATTAAAGGACAATCGAGACGGGATTTATTTAATTATTTCAGAGTCGCCACTCGGGAGATTTATGGTGTCCCAAGTCACCGGTTAAATCCCGAATCGAGGAAAAGAATGACTCTATTTAACGGTCCGCGAACCAGAAATCCGGATAAGGAATTCTATTAACCCGGGAGAAGGTATTAGGCATTCCCGAATTCCGTGGTTCTAGCACGGTCGCTCAACTGTCGTGTTCGGCTTATTTATCTGCTTTTTACAGTTATATACTTAGTGCAAATTAATATCCCTTTACCGCTTTTATTATTTATTATGATTTACGAAAGAGAAAGTTGCTTAAAAATATGTTTTCGAATCACGTCACATGAAATGCACCCGGATCCTTGACACATTCTTATTCAACATTTTGGGATTTGGATTTGGGTCGCATTGCACACCCGTATTTAAGAAGATAGAATTAAAATATACGCCTGGAGCGATTACTTATTTACACTTTTGAGAAGGACGTGATATTCGCTAAGAAAACGACACATCTCGAAATCTAAGTATTTTAGATGTACCTTTATGAAGGCCTTGCGATTTGTGTAACTATTGGGCGAGGCGCATCTCTGATTCAAGTCTAAAGCGAACTACATCCTACTGTACTTATTTAGGAGTTGATTCCAAATTATTTAAAACTTGTTACGAACCACACTACATGAAATGCGCCTGTGGTCCCTGACACGCTTTATTTAATCTCGTTCAAAATTGGGATCGGGTCACATGAAATGCACCCCCGATTCCTTTAATCTAATCAGTCATCAAGTCGAGTAATAACTCGCTAATGCCTACAATGTGGCAAAATCCTACTCAACCATAACCAATTCAGCAAACATACGGTTGGTTAATTAAGTGAGGAGATTTAAGTCTAGGGTGGACAATTATATGGAAAGAACCTACTTCGAATTCAAATAATCCTCAAAGAACCATTGTCGTATATTTTCGCAAGTTCAAGATATCATTATTCACGGGTGTTCAAATTACCTTAAACTTTCTACTTAAACAAATGGCTAACCTCACTTTTAATATAGGGCCTAGTATTAACAGATTTGAGATTACGCACATGAATAGAGAACATTGAACACAGATATAACAGAACGGTTCAGGTTTACATACACATCTAATGATAATGTATTTTTGATCTAGATACATCTTTCATAGCCAAAATTAGCAACACACTTGATTAAAGAATAACAGAACATAACAAGTACAAGAACTATAGACATCTATATGTATCCAACATACTTAAAAGGGAGCTTCAAACTTCATTCTTTTCGAACCAAGACACTACAATGACGGAGATGTGTACCTGGAATGCGGAAGAACAAAGAAGAGTGAGCAATGGCAATGCAGCAACAGTAACAGTAGGTGAACCAGCAGCAATGACAGGAGAACAAAAAAACAGTAGCAGTAGCCCCAGCAAGTAAACAGCACAGAAGTATCAAAGGTAATCAGTCCCCACAGCACTTAACACCCAAATCACAACCCAACAGTAGTAGCCAAACAACACTACCAACAGCAGCCCACAACAAACAACACAATAATCAACACAACAGCAACCCAGCAGCATACAACAGTCAACACAGCAGCAACACAATAATCAAACAGCAGCAACACAATAACCAAACCAGCAGCAACACAATAACCAAACCAGCAGCAACACAATAATCAACCCAGCGGCAATAGTTGCACCACACACGACCAACAACCTCAGCAAACAAAAACAGCAAGCAAATGACCTTCTCTCACAAACAGCAACAACAACAGTCACCAAAAACTTCAATGAAACAGTACCCAGGATCTATGTGTGTGTGTGTCTAAGGTCTATTTTTTCTGTTTTCTATCTCTTTCGTGTGTATGAATATCTCTGTCTATCTCTATTCGAATCTCTCCCTGTGTGTCCAAAAAATCCTCTATTTATAACCAAAAACAGACCACTTAAGATGCCTCAGACCACTAGAAAGACCTAGCCCATCATTCTTTTCTGCCCAGCCCATTATCCCCTCTGTTTTCCCACTTAAACTTGTCTAAACATGGGTCTTTATGTTTAAAATTCTCTAATTGCAGAGCCTAGTGGGATGCCCTGCTGTAACAGCAGGCTCCACTAGCTTAATTCATGGGCAAGACAATTTTTAAATCCTACAATGTTAGTTCTAATTAACTAATATTAACCACACTTTGTTAATCCCTAATTCATGATCAACCAACGAATGCAACCATAATTCCATAGTGATTCCAATAAAACATTAGTCTACAGTGATTCAACTAAGACCTCAGTCAGTAACAAAGGAATCATTGCTCTGCTGTTGCTAACAAACAGACCTACGAGAGTACATCGACGACATTCGATTAACTACAACACATAATCATGGATAACAAATTAATTAGCAAAACAGTGATTCTAAAATCTCGGCCAAAATGAAAACCAAGTGTTCGACGACGCTAATCGATGCGAGTTCGTATCCTATAACTAACATATTCAAACAAGCAATACAGAAAGCAATTGACCAAACAAAGAGGTCTTGGAGAAGAAATGACAAATATGGACGGCCAAAGAAAATTGAGAAGAATTCAATCAATCTAAGACTAAACAAATACAAAACGAATTGAATTAAACAGAAAGAAGGACATTACCTCAAAAAGAAATCGAAATCAAATAGCCCCGGTTCCGAAGGCTTCGAGTTTTTCACCTTTTGAAGTAAACGGACTTTAATTGAAGTGTTTTTCAAATGAAAAACACTCCAATTAGAGTCTATTGACTCCAATTGCTTAAAATCGAACAAAATCCCTAATTTTAGAATTCTAAGGTTCTTGGGGCTCGGATTTGGGGTTTGGGTAGTTTGGGCTTGATTCGAACCAAACTAGGGTTAGTAGGGGTGTGAGGGAGGTGTGGGGAGCGCTTGGGATGAGTTTGGGGCGGTTTGGGATGACCGGCAGATTCCGGCGACCTTTGAACGAATATTCGAGACGCTCAAGCAATATTCGAGCCTAGCGACTGTTGGATCCGTGTAGAGGGGGCTTTGGAGAGTCTACGGTGTTAATTTGGAGTGGTTTGGCCTACCGGAACCGCCGTGAGGCGATTTCCGGTAGGCGGAGGGCGGCGGAGAGGGGCGGAGGCTGTGAAGCCATCTCTGAAGGTTAGAGATGGTCGAAGGGTAGGGGGTCTGAAAGGGGGCGGGGTAGGGAATTAGGTATATATGGCGATGATGGTATTTAATCCTGGCCGTTTGATCAAATGAGATCAACGGCCTGGATCCTCTCACTTAACCAAACGACATCGTTTGTGTATTTATGCGGGACTGGGTCGGTCCGGACCTGGATCGGGTTACCTGGAACGGGTGAGGATGAATTGATCTCCACCGTTGGATCAAGGTGAATCTACGGTTAAGATTAAAACATTAAAAAAAGGGGTGAGGCCGGGTGAGCTGGGGCGTGTGGGCTGGACGGGTGAGGGGTTTGGGCCAGTTTTGTGGACTAAAACATATATATATATATATATATATATATATATATATATATATATATATATATATATATATATATATATATATATATATATATATATATATATATATATATATATATATATATATATATATATATATATATATATATATATATATATATATATATATATATATATATATATATACCTATAACACAACTAATTTTTACTACAATTATCCCACATAATTACATATCACTTAAATGTAAACCGTATAATTTTGATATTAAACACTAAAAAAAATGCAACACATAATGTATATATTTTTGTATTTTACTAATTTAAATAAATAAACACGCACGCACAAAAATGCAAATGTAAGATAAAAATAACACCAAAATCACAAAAATCATGCCCAACCCGGAACTATTTTATTTTGAATTTTCTGGGAGTACTTCTCAGGTAAGGCAAAAATCACGTGCTCACAGCTGGCCCTCTTTGCGCGTAAACATGAAGAGTTTTCGTGCAAAGATAAGTGAGCGGATACGAGCGATTTTTGCCTGTTCGAGCACTCCGTGTGAAGCATTTCTAAAAAGATCCTGACCGAGCCTTTACTTCAGGAGGCCTCCTATATATCCTGGGCTAAACAGGAATCAGGTCAATGTAGTTCGGGAAGTTCTGGTAGCTGGGACTACCATGACTGTTGCGATCTCGCTGTTACTGCTGTTACTGCCATTACTGTTGTTGCCACCTCTTAGCTGACCTCCTTGTTACACCGTACTAAACAACAAAAACAAGGAGCTAGACTAAGTTACAGTATTACAAACTCTTATCTATCCTTTTTGACTTGATCTTGTCATGCTCCTTGCCATCCTGCCGGCTCTGATATTTCCTCGCGTGCTTCTTCTCCTCTGACAATTGTTGTCTCGGCCTATCTCGATGGCCGACCTTCGACCATTGGTTCCTTCTTGTGGTTTTCGAACCATTCTTCTTCGAAATCTGAATCTATCTTTTCTGATCCTTGTCGCCTTCCTTTCGATTATGAACTTGGATTCACGCTGGGGATTTCGTTATGCTCTACCACTTTCCCCAACCAACTTCAACAATAAATCGCCACTCCATTCTCCAGGCGGGCTCCCTGATTTCAACTACTCCTTCAAAATTAAATCGCCACTCCATTCTCCAGGCGGGCTCCCTGACTTCAACTATAACTTCAAAATTAAATCGCCACTCCATTCTCCAGGCGGGCTCCCTGACTTCAACTACTGCTTCAGAATTAAATCGCCACTCCATTCTCCAGGCGGGCTCCCTGATTTCGACTATAACTTCAAAACTAAATCGCCACTCCATTCTCCAGGCGGGCTCCCTGACTTCAACTACTACTTCAAATAAAATCGCCACTCCATTCTCCAGGCGGGCTCCCTGATTTCAACTGTGACTTCCAAACTAAATCGCCACTCCATTCTCCGGGCGGGCTCCCTGACTTCAACTACTACTTCAAATAAAATCGCCACTCCATTCTCCAGGCGGGCTCCCTGACTTCAACTACTACTTCAAAATAAAATCGCCACTCCATTCTCCAGGCGGGCTCCCCGACTTCAACTTATCACTTCAAAAATTAAAATCGCCACCCCATTCTCCAGGCAGGCTCCCTGACTTCAACTATCACTTCAAATAAAATCGCCACTCCATTCTCCAGGCGGGCTCCCTGACTTCAACTACTACTTCAAATAAAATCGCCACTCCATTCTCCAGGCGGGCTCCCTGACTTCAACTTATCACTTCAAAAATTAAAATCGCCACCCCATTCTCCAGGCGGGCTCCCTGACTTCAACTATCACTTCAAAATAAAATCGCCACTCCATTCTCCATGCGGGCTCCCTGACTTCAACTACTACTTCAAATAAAATCGCCACTCCATTCTCCAGGCGGGCTCCCTGACTTCAACTACTACTTCAAATAAAATCGTCACTCCATTCTCCAGGCGGGCTCCCTGACTTCAACTTATCACTTCACTGATTTCATCCTATCTTGATTACCTTCCTTTGCCTCTTGTACCATTTCCTTCTTCCTGCATTGCCTCTCGGACCACCTTCTCTTCTGAATTATCCTGTCTTGGAATTGCCTTCCCCTGGGTCGTATTACTTTTCTCCTGGCTGCTGGGGATATTTTTGAACTGTTTACTCGCCTGCTGGGGATGATGCTGCTGAGGAAGAATTCTTTGTTTCCTTCACCCCTCATTCTCTTCCTTCTTCCCATACCTCCTGCGGGACTCACGCTTTTGCCTCTTCGAGCAAATTATGGAATGTAATACTGTTGGGGGAATCTCGAAGCCATTGTTTCATTTTTCCATCAGCTGCTGGGGATGATACCAGGCTCAAAGATCATCCCATCGTGTTGTCTGGCCTTTCTCAAAACTATTCTGCTCGGAGCTGGTATTTCCCGAAATCTTGTGTTGCTTTCTACCCTTATCCACTGGGTCTTTGCTTTCAAGAAAATTTTCGCAACAGGAGAAAATTTTCTGCCCCAGTTTGATAAACTTCTGGACGGTATGCTTTTCTGCCAACGAACCCTCTTTTCCTGCTTTTGAATCAAAGAAAAATTGTTAGTTTCAAAACGCGGTGAGTGGTCGTGCCACTCTTGTTGGGGCCATTTTCTTTTCTCTTTTAGCTGCTTGGCCTCCCTCGAACTTTGAGGGCGACGTTGACGCTTGCTGGGGACGATGCTCTTTCCACGAACGACCTCTCATCTTTCCTTTTATTCCAATCTTTGGTTTGATCCGAGACTCTTTTTAGCCGGTGATCCGTTGCGTGAAATCATCTTTCGGACGTGCCACATGTGTCCATCATACTCCATAATTCCTGCGAACCTTCCAATCAACCTGTCGTTCCAATCTTACTATCGGAACGACTTCTGCCTTATTGCCTCGTTCCACGCCTATTCATTTTCATTATACTGCTTTGGGAGACTTGGTAGTAAGCTTTGCAAAATCAATTTTCGAAAAATGAAAGAAAAGAAAAGAACTCTGACCGCAAATGACAAAAGAAGAGAAAAACTTTTCTGAACTCAAAAATAGGAAAACTTATCTGAATGTATGACTGATCCAATGGTTATGCCGCGCCTTTGATGAGATTAAACTACCCAGTCTATTCATATCAATCACTTTCCGATGCCGCGTTCTGCTAGAGGTAAACGGATGTCCAAACCTTGTCTCATGCAGACATCTTGTAACCATCTCGTCCTGTCACCTCACAGTGCCCTTCAAAGGGTTTTCACTAATGAGATTCTCTCATTTCTCTCTATCTCCCGTCGCCTTAAGGTGCCCGCAAGGGTTTTCACCGTAAGACTCTCTCATTTTGTTTCTCTCAACTTTCTTCGCCTTAAGGTGCCCGCGAGGGTTTTCACCGCTAAGACTCTCTCATTTACGCTTTCTTTTCTTGCGGTGGAGTATCACCCATGAGATTCCCTTTAGAGCGTTATCCCCTTTCGGCTTGTGCATCCTGGATTCAATCGAGGGTCGGGATGTCACTTTTGGCTTTCATTCACATGATTTGGCATTTCTCAAATACTGATCGAGAGGTCTTTCTGGTTCTTAATGTGGTTTCTGCGCGTGAGGCTAAAAGGGTTCAACCTCGGCGGTTAGCTTATTACAACTTTCGGAATCCACACTATCTTTCAAACGAAACAATGACTTCTGCCCCAGTTTTGTTGCTTGGGGGATCTTTGATTTTTATTTTATTATGACCGAGCCGTGTGGCGCCTACGTATCCTTCTTGAGGAATCGGGTCGAACGTAGTTCACTTTTTCTTGTGTCTTTTCTTTGTTTCTTTTTTTTTCTATTTTGTTACACGTCTTCCTTGGTGATTCCGAAAGAGGGTATATGAAAGAATAATTAAGGCTCAAAGGGGAAACAAAGGTTAAAGTGTTTGGGTAGTAGAAAAATTGCCTCTGTCATTTCATTCTCCGAAAAATGCCAAATACACACAAACGAAACCAAACGTTGACAAATGCATTAAAGAATTACACATAATATCTCTTGATTGCATCAGAATTGATAGCCATATCGGTGCGTCTTCCCTCAACATCAATTAGGCATAGAGCGCCGTTGGATAATACTCTAGTCACCACAAATGGTCCCTGCCAATTTGGAGCGAACTTGCCTTTCGCTTCGGCCTGATGTGGTAGAACTCTCCTCAGCACATGCTGTCCCACTTCAAATTTCCTGGGACGTACCTTCTTGTTATATGCTCTCGCCATTCTCTTTTGGTACAATTGGCCGTGACATACTGCTGTCAACCTCTTTTCATCGATCAAGCTCAGTTGCTCTAATCGGGTTTTGACCCACTCGTCGTCATCAATCTCAGCTTCAGCGACGATTCGGAGGGATGGAATCTCAACTTCTGCGGGTATTACTGCTTCAATCCCGTATACCAACAAGTAAGGAGTTGCACCTACCGAAGTCCGGACGGTAGTGCGATAACCCAACAGCGCAAATGGTAACTTTTCATGCCATTGCCTAGACCCTTCTACCATCTTCCTCAATATCTTCTTTATATTCTTGTTTCTGCCTCAACCGCACCATTTGCTTTGGGACGATACGGTGTGGAATTTCGGTGTGTAATCTTAAACTGTTGACATACCTCCTTCATCAATCCGCTATTAAGATTGGCACCGTTATCCGTGATGATTACCTTTGGGATTCCAAACCTACAGATGATGTGGGAATGTACGAAGTCCGCCACCGCCTTCTTGGTCACTGATTTGAAGGTTTTAGCCTCCACCCGCTTGGTAAAATAATCAATCGTTACCAGAATGAACCTATGACCATTGGAAGCCGCAGGCTCAATAGGTCCAATAACATCCATACCCCATGCAACAAACGGCCATGGTGCCGACATTGTATGCAATTCAGTTGGTGGAGAATGAATCAAATCTCCGTGTATCTGACACTGATGGCATCTTCACACGAAACTTATACAATCATGCTCCATCGTGAGCCAGTAATATCCTGCTCGAAGAATCTTCTTTGCCAATACGTATCCGCTCATGTGTGGTCCACAAACTCCCGAGTGTATATTTGTCATCACTGTTGTGGCTTGATTTGCATCTATACATCTCAACAATCCCAAGTTTGGGGTTCTTTTGTACAACACCCCTCCACTAAGGAAAAATCCGTTCGCCAACTGCCGAATAGCTCGCTTTTGATCTCCAGTTGCTTGCTCTGGGTATACTCCTAACCTGAGGTATTCCTTGACATCATGAAACCGCGGCTCACCATCCACCTCTTCCTCTATCACATTACAATAAGCATGTTGATTCCGGACCTGGATATGTAACGGATCGACACGAACCTTGTCCGGGTGATGTAGCATCGATGCTAAAGTAGCCAAGGCGTCGGCAACCTCATTATGCATCCTTGGGATGTGCCTGAATTCTACCGATCGAATGCGTTTGGTCAAATCATGCAAACACTGACGATATGGGATAAGCTTTAGGTCTCTGGTTTCCCATTCTCCCTGAATCTGATGTACCAGAAGGTCCGAGTCCCCCAAGACCAAGACGTCCTGTACATCCATGTCCACCGCTAATCGCAACCCCAAGATACATGCCTCGTACTCGGCCATATTATTGGTACAGTGAAAACGCAGTTGAGCAGTAACAGGATAATGATGTCCTGTTTCAGATATGAGCACAGCCACTACTCCGACTCCTTTTGCGTTTGCCGCTCCATCGAAGAAGAGCTTCCATCCTGGATCCTTGGTTAGTTCCAACCCCTCAATCTGCAATACTTCCTCATCTGGAAAATACGTCCTCAAAGGTTCGTATTCGTCATCAACGGGATTTTCGGCTAAGTGATCGGCCAGGGCTTGAGCTTTCATAGCCGTCCTTGTCACGTATATGATGTCGAACTCCGTAAGTAATATTTGCCATTTTGCTAACCTCCCTGTAGGCATAGGTTTCTGGAAAATATACTTCAACGGATCCAAACGCGAAATGAGGTAAGTGGTGTAAGAAGACAAATAGTGTTTCAGCTTTTGCCCAAGTCAAAGCACAGCAGGTCTTTTCCAAATGAGTGTATTTGACCTCGTGGACCATGAATTTCTTACTGAGATTTTCTTACTGAGATAGTAAATGGCCCGTTCCTTCCTGCCAGTAAGATCATGCTGCCCAGTACGCAGCCGAACAAATTCTCCAAAACCGTTAGATAAAGAATCAGGGGTCTACCCGGCTCGGGCGGAACCAATACGGGTGGGTTTGACAGATACCCTTTGATTTGGTCGAACGCTTCCTGACATTCTGTCGTCCATTCTATCGCGGCGTCTTTCTTCAACAGACGGAATATGGGTTCACAGGTTGCTGTAAGTTGAGCAATAAACCTACTGATGTAATTCAACCTTCCCAACAGACTCATTACCTCTGTTTTATTCTTCGGCGGGGCTAACTCCTGAATGGACTTGATTTTGGATGGGTCCCGCTCAATGCCCCGTCGGCTGACGATGAATCCTAGCAACTTTCCTGATGGAACTCCGAATGCACATTTGGCCGGATTGAGCTTGATGTCGTACCTTCGAAGTCTTTGAAAGAACTTCCTGAGGTCGGCAACATGGTCTTCTTGACGTCTGGATTTTACGATCACATCATCCACGTACACTTCAATTTCCTTGTGTATCATGTCATGGAATACCGTAGTCATCGCCCTCATATATGTTGCCCTTGCATTCTTCAAACCGAACGGCATCACTCGGTAGCAATAAGTTCCCCACGGTGTGATAAAAGCCGTCTTTTCTGCGTCCTCTTCATCCATCAAAATCTGATGATATCCCGCATAACAATCCACAAAGGATCCGATTTCGCGTCCGGCGCAATTATCAATTAGGATATGGATATTGGGAAGTGGGAAATTATCCTTAGGACTCGCCTTGTTGAGATTGCGATAGTCCACGCATACTCTGATCTTTCCGTCTTTCTTTGGCACCGGTACTACGTTAGCCAACCATTCAGGGTATCGAGTGACACGAATGACTTTCGCTTGCAACTGCTTGGTTACTTCCTCCTTAATCTTCACACTCATCTCCGTCTTGAATTTCCGCAGTTTTTGCTTGACGGGAGGATATGCCGGATCAGTGGGTAATTTATGAACCACTAGATCAGTGCTGAGTCCTGGCATGTCGTCGTATGACCATGCGAAAATGTCCTTAAACTCTATGAGTGTTTTGATCAACTCTTCTCTCAGGTTGGGTTCAATATGGACACTTATTCGGGTTTCTTTGACGTCATCCGCATTCCCCAGATTAACGGCCTCAGTATCATTTAAATTCGGTTTGGGTTTTTCCTCGAAGTGACTTAATTCTTCACCGATTTCTTCTACGGCTTCATCGTCGCCGTACTCCGACTCACTCTCGTCACTTCTTATTTCATGCGTTATTATTTCCAAACCCGATTGACTTTCTAGACTGGGTTGATTAATCTTTAAGCACACCATATCATTAAGATCGGTTGAAAGAAGGCTGTTCAGAAAAGTTAAAAAGAAGAAAAATAAACAAAATTAGACACGAAGGGAACCAAATTTCATTAATGGGAACAGTACAAGGAAAAACAAACTGCAAACTTAAATCAAAAATGAACTAAAAACAACTGGATTTTACTCCGGGGACAACCCCCAACATAGAATTTCGAAAGAAAACAATCCAAAACAAACTACCAAGACTCCTTCCGGACAGGGAGAGGAGTAGCCTTCCAATTATTCAGTTTTGCTTTTGGTCCCACAAACTGTATTTCGGCATGGCTGGATCCTTCACCATCCTCGAGCGTGCATACATCTGTAAATAGGTCCTCGAACTTCCTGAAGAACTCTTCGTCTGGCCTAACCATAGGACCGGGGATCTTTGTCGTCGGATGTCCTCTTACTCCAGACCTGACGAAAGATTGGGAAAGGCGTGGAACAGGCTTCGGGAGCACCCATGTCTTCTGCTTACTCCTCTTGGCTCGCCGGATGTCCTCTGATGTTGGCTGGAATCCCAAGCCGAAGGTTCCCAAGTTTTCGACCACCGATACCGGTTGTATGATTCCTTGTAGAGATGCACCTAGACCTTTACCGGGTATGAAACCATGTCGCAACATTTCATGAGCCACCATGACATCTGCAGTAATTGTCCTGTCATCGGGAATGCATTCCCCTTCTGGAACTCGGTTGGCGGATACCACATCGCAGATCTGGTACACCCACGGCCCAACATCTTCTTCTGTTTCAACAAAGGGGACGATGGTGCCTGGTTGTAGATCATTCTCTCCATGGACGACGATCTCCTGTTGGTCCCGCTCAAACTTGACGAGTTGGTGTAAGCTGGATGGAACTGCTCTTGCGGCATGGATCCATGGTCGCCCTATCAGGAGGTTATATGACACCACCATGTCCAGCACCTGGAATTCCATGGTGAACTCCACTGGCCCAATCGTCAAGATTAACACTATGTCCCCAACCGATGCCTTGCCTCCCCCATCGAACCCTCGAACACATATGATGTTCTTGCGTATCCTGCTGATGTCCACTTTCAAATTGTCCAGTGTAGAGAGAGGACAAATGTTGGCACTGGACCCATTATCGACAAGGACTTTGATAACCACCTCCTCTTCACACTTTACCGTAAGATATAAAGCCTTGTTGTGCTCGGTGCCCTCCTCGGGCAATTCATCATCGGTGAAGGTGATCCGATTCGCTTCGAAGATCCTATTGGTGATCTTCTCCAAATGACCCACTGAGATTTTATCCGGTACATGTGCCTCATTCAGGACTTTCATCAAAGCTTGCCGATGTTCTTCAGAATGTATCAGCAAGGATAGCAATGATATTTGCGCCGGAGTCTTCTTCAACTGTTCTAAGACAGAATAGTCATGCAGCTTCATCTTTTTCTGGAATTCTTCTGCCTCTTCATCAATTACTGGCTTTTTCAATGTTGCCGGAGTGATCTTCCTCAATTCCGCAGAGGCAAAACACCTCCCCGAGCGGGTCAAACCTTGTGCTTCGCAAACTTCCTCTTTCACTTCCTTTCCTTTGTAGGTTGTTGTAATCCGAGCATAATTCCATGGAATAGCTCTGCTATCAGTTATTGGCAACTGTATTGCTGGCTTGATGATGAAAGGATCCATTCGAATGCTTGCTACCGTCAAGACGGGCTTGGTTGCTGCCCCTGGTACAACTATTTTTACTTCCCCCGGCCTCACCGGTACTCCGTTCATACTTCCCTTTTCTGCTTCCGGCCCTCCTGGTAAGTCCTTCTTGCAACTGGGTGACTCATCAAGGCTTGGCCCTTTTCTCACTCCTACCCCGCTAGACTTGATCATCATTACAGTCTGGGAGGCTTTCTCCTTTCCTTCTTCTACCCGTACCAACTCGATCATATTAGTCTCATGATGAGTTGGAAGTGGGTTTTGGTTGATATTGGGCTCTGTTGGAGTCTGGACCTCAATCCTGCGAGTGTCGATGAGCTCCTGGATGGCCGTTTTCAACCTCCAACACTTTTCTGTATCGTGTCCCGGACATCCCGAGCAGTAGGCACAATTTATTGAATGGTCCAGGTTCTTCGGAAGAGGGTTTGGTAGTTTAGCTTCAACCGGATTTAGCAACCCTACTTGCTTCAACCGGTGGAACAGACTGGTGTAAGATTCTCCCAAGGGAGTGAAAGTCTTCGGCCTTGGCGCCCTGTCGCCCCTGAATGCCTGGTTCGGGCGAAAACTCGCGCCCGAGGGGTTCCTGTAAGCTCTTGGGGGTGGATAATTGTTCTGCGGGTTTGGTGCACGCCACGGTGCATGGACGGGAGGTGCAGGATAGGACTGTGCGTGGTGGACAGTAAAATGGGGGTCGGGTGCGGGATAGTAATGTTGCGGGTGGTTGTATCGGTTGTGGGAGTAATTTTGGTGATGAGGCTGGGGCGGGCTATATTGGGGTGCGGGGCCTCTATTTCTGAACCATGTCCCGGACTCGACTGCCGCGACTTCCTCTTTCCTCTTTTTTCCTAGTACTCCTCCAGTACCACTTTGGATAGCCTGAGTGGTGGCCTTGAATGCTGAGTAGCTCATGATCTTGTTGGCTTTCAAGCCTTCCTCGATCATAGCCCCCATTTTTATCACCTCAGTGAATGACTTGCCCACGGACGTCACCAGATGTCCGAAATAGGTTGGTTCTAGTGTTTGCAAGAAGTAATCCACCATCTCGCTCTCTCTCGTGGGCGGATCTACCCTTGCTGCCTGTTCCCTCCAGCGGAAACCAAATTCTCTGAAACTCTCAGCGGGTTTCTTCTCTAATTTTAGCAATGACAAGCGGTCGGGGATTATTTCAAGATTGTACTGGAACTGCCCGATAAAAGCTTGAGCCAAGTCATCCCACGTAAACCACCTGCTGGGGTCCTGTCTAGTGTACCACTCCAGCGCAGATCCTCCCATACTCTGACCGAAGTAAGCTATCAGAATCTCGTCCCGTCCTCCGGCTCCTCTCATTTTACTACAGAACCCTCGGAGGTGGGCTACAGGATCACCGTGCCCCTCGTATAGGTCAAACTTGGGCATTTTGAACCCGGCCGGCAACTGGACGTCCGGAAATGGACACAGATCCATGTAGGCGACGCTGACCTGGTTGCCCAAACCGTGCATATTCCTGAAGGACTGCTCCAGGCTTTTAACTTTTCTGATAACTTCCTCATGTTCCGAACTTTGGAAGTACTTTTCCGGTTCTGCCGGATTATCCCAGTGAGGTGTATGTGATTGTGGTTCAGGAGCCCTAAAAGTAGGCTCTGGAGGATAGTAAGAGTTGTCGTGGATCTGAACATGCGGCTCGCTGGCCGGCCTTTGCAGAGGAGCAGGTGGAGGTGCCACAAAAACAGGGGTGGCTGGAGGAGGATTTGGTTTGGCTGGTGGAATGTGGGTGGCATATGGGTTTTCCCCCTGAAAGTATGGATAGATCGGGGCGCTTGTCGAAGGATCGATGGGCGGATGTTCCGGAGCTGAGGCGAGAGTAGGGCGGTTTGGTGAAGACTGTTCCCTGGCCCAGGCCAGGTGCATCTCTGTTATCTGTTGTTTTAACCGGTCTACCTCTTCTTTCATGATTTGTAACTCTGATTTTTCTTCCTCGAGACTCTTGCCAGAACTAGACATGCTTACTGTAATCGGTCCTTTGGATCTAGTACGGTAATGATGGTTGGCCAGTATATTCTGTCAAACCAACTGCTAAACTTTTCTGGAAATGCAACAAACTTGTTAGTTTACTGAGTTTGACAGATATGTTATAGCACGTTGGATGCAATGCACCTAACCAAATAACCCTTTCGATATGTACTCTTAACATGCGTCATTCCAGCCCTTTTTTCTTTTTTGTTTTCTCTTTTTTTCTTTTTCTCTTTTTTTCAATTATCTTTGAAAGCCTTATTGTTATATTAACCTTCGTATCCTTTTCTTTCTTTTTTAGTGGTGGTCGAATCTTATGTGGATTGCCTACGTATCACGTCCCCGCGTGAATCAGACCGAGCGTAGTTCTGGTTATAAGATTGTGGCAAAATTCAGTAACTTTTATATCAAATGAAAACTTAAAGTTACAAAACATGTCTTACAACAATCAGCAAAAGAAGTGCTTGACTCGAAAAAGTAAAAATAAAACTGCCAACTAGCTTGACCCAATAATACATTTTCAATCAAAAATCTAATGCTCTAAAATTCCTGGGGGCCCGCGAGGCATCATTCGGCCTTGCCGCGGGCCTTGGTGTGAGGTCCTTGTGCAGTCCCCTTAATTCTCTCATGATCTGATGCACATAGCCCATAATTGAAGCAAAAAGGTCGGTGCGGGGCATTTGTTCACAAGCTAAGCACTTCATGGTGACATAGTGCCCGATTTCTCCAATTCTGTCCTTGATCATGTCCCTTTCTATGAGTAGCCGCTCTATCTGCTGGTTTTTCGCCCCCAATCTTCGAGCATTGTTGGTGACTTGGTCTAGGAGCCTATCCACTTGTCCTTGCAGTCGGGCCATCAAATTGTGGCAACGGTCGAGGTCCGCTCTGGCGTCTCGGGCTTGCTTGAAAACCCGCTCCCTGAGGATAACATTTGCTTCCCTTAGACTAGTGATGATCTCGGTGTAATCTTCTTCCACCCGTTTTAGGTGAAGTGCATGTTGATGTGCCTCCTTTCTCCAGCTAGCATGGATCCTCGCTGTTTGGGCCTTCGACTCGTCCAATTCTCTTTGGATATCGGTGACTTGGCTTCTCAAACCCTTTATCAATTTTTCGTATGCCCAACTCCTCAACTGTCTGTCAGCATCCCTTTTTATTTGCTGGATTTGAGCTCTCAAGAAGTCATTTTCTTGTGCCAACTTCTTTTTGTCTCCTTCGTCGGTGGCAGCTTGCACGTTCTTCTCGAACTGAAGGTCCCGGACCTGCTGTTCTATCCTGCCAATCTTCGTCTTGTACCCCTCCTCCTTTGCTAGCCAATTCCATTGTTCCTGTGAATCTTCCGTGAACTGTTGGACATGGGCTCTTTTAGAACATTTCCGACGAATCCGAAATCTTTTCCCGAACCACACATTGTACTTTGGGTCCACCTCTCCCTTAGCTAGTTCCCGGACCATGGTTTTAGGCTCAAGGAACCTGCATTCATGCCACAACTTTCTAATCTTCTCTTCGGGGAATACGACTCCTGGGCTCAACTCAATGGCGTACTTCCTCAGGTCTTGATCGGTAGGGATAACTTGAAACCTTCCTAGTTGACGTAATACACGATGAGGAACATATGGTTGGACACTGCGGATCCCCATCAGAAGAATATAACACTCCTCGGCTGCCATATATATTACTTCAGTATCGGGTAACCACCCGAACGCCCATTCAATCTGATCGGCTTCTATTGAGCTCAGTCGTGCAAGCCATGCCTCGACGCCTTCAGGGAATACAACACCCCTCATCCGTTCTTCGAAACCCCTGATACAGTTTCTTCCGATCAACCCATGGTTCATGTATTGTGTCCGGTGATGGAGGTGTTCTTGCGTCCATAATTGGAGTAACAGATTGCATCCTTGGAAGAAATTGCCCCCTTCACGGCATACGGTCAAGGCTCGATAGATTTCGGACAAAACCAAAGGGACCACCGTGCTGGTAGCCTTTTTGATTGCAACATCGGCTATTCCTACCAGACTTATCTCTATTTTCTTATCTTCGCGTGGACAAATCACAATCCCCAAGAATGTCGTTATGAATGCTAGAATTCGTCTGGCCTCCCACTTAGTTCTATTCCCTGCGTGAGTTAGCCCGAGGTTTGACTCTTCAAAACCCCGAGGAGTGTCGTACCGTTGGTATAAGAATTGGAGATCGCAACATCCTTTCAGCAGATCATCATTTTTCACCTTCCGACTAATGCTCAGCAAATCCAGAAACCCATGTGGAGATACCGGTCTTGGTGAAAGCAGGTATTGTCCTCTTAATTTCCCATTTAGTCTTGCATAGCCCGCAATTTCCTCTAACGTGGGCGTCAGTTCAAAGTCGGCAAAACGGAACACATTGCGGGTCGGATCCCAGAAAGATACCAGTGCATTGATGATGTCTTTCCTTGGCTCGATATTCAACAGATCAACCAAACCTCCCAAAATTCTCCCCACTACCTTTTTGCTACTGTCTTCCAAATCGTTCCACCATATACGGAGCTGTTGAGGGACCTCGCTAAAGATTGAAAATGATTTATTCTGATTCGTGCTCATCCTGCACATTTATTAAGGTGATTTAAATAAGAAAAACAACTTTGTTTTGCTAAAAATAAAAAATGAGTTTTCAATCACGGCCTTTCAACGTCTCGGGGACGAAGGCTTTTAAGGTTGTGGGGTAAATTGATCGAAATCAAAATTGACCCAAAGGTGGCCTGTTTATACGAAATTAGCCTTCCGGCGTCCCTTTCGGGAACATTCGGCTATTTTTGAAAACAGCGTCACCGACTTATTTAGTACAAAAGTTAGTTTTGATATTTTGGCCATTTTTCAAAAGGTGAAGTTGGACTTGATGGAGGTTGCCTACGTATCTCACATCCAATGAGAATCAAACCCACGTAGTTCGGTTTTAACGAAACAAACGACATTATTTATTTATTCATTTTACTAAAGGAAAACAAGTAAGCTATTTCTATCTTAAGAACAAAACACATTTTAGGTTATCTCTAAAGCCGCAAGACAAACAGGATGCAGCAGGATAGTGTGTTCATTTCAGGTCACCTGTCCTAGACGGACCCAACCCCTGTGTTGAGTCCCCTAAGCCAAATGCAACATGATGCAAATAAACGTTCCTACTAGGGATCCGGCATGAAGCTTTGTTATTCTAGGTTTGAAAACCTGGGTTTATCTGTTCTAGACTTGGCTTACCCGAGCGGACAGCTCGAGCCGAGGAGGAGGCAGCAACCCGGGAATACAGAAGCTTCACCGTTTTTGCAACTTATCCAAACCTCGTTCTAAAATGGGAATTAGACACTATATAGAAAAGAAGTCACACGAAGTGCACCCTTCTTCATGATTTAGAAGACTCAGAGAGGAGATTGGTTCCGGCACAATTTATATGTACAGTTCACAAAATATCAAAGCAGTAAAACAATATTTAGCACATTAATACAAACATGCAATAAAATCAGATAATAGATAAGCCAAATACGACAATTATTCCGAGCTCGAATTCTGAAAGTTAATTCCCCAGCAGAGTCGCCAGAGCTGTCACACCTCCTTTTTTGCACCCGCGAGGATGCAAGAGTTTTTCCAATTAAAGGACAATCGAGACGGGATTTATTTAATTATTTCAGAGTCGCCACTTGGGAGATTTATGGTGTCCCAAGTCACCGGTTAAATCCCGAATCGAGGAAAAGAATGACTCTATTTAACAGTCCGCGAACCAGAAATCCGGATAAGGAATTCTATTAACCCGGGAGAAGGTATTAGGCATTCCCGAATTCCGTGGTTCTAGCACGGTCGCTCAACTGTCGTGTTCGGCTTATTTATCTGCTTTTTACAGTTATATACTTAGTGCAAATTAATATCCCTTTACCGCTTTTATTATTTATTATGATTTACGAAAGAGAAAGTTGCTTAAAAATATGTTTTCGAATCACGTCACATGAAATGCACCCGGATCCTTGACACATTCTTATTCAACATTTTGGGATTTGGATTTGGGTCGCATGAAATGCACACCCGTATTTAAGAAGATAGAATTAAAATATACGCCTGGAGCGATTACTTATTTACACTTTTGAGAAGGACGTGATATTCGCTAAGAAAACGACACATCTCGAAATCTAAGTATTTTAGATGTACCTTTATGAAGGCCTTGCGATTTGTGTAACTATTGGGCGAGGCGCATCTTCTGATTCAAGTCTAAAGCGAACTACATCCTGTTGTACTTATTTAGGAGTTGATTCCAAATTATTTAAAACTTGTTACGAACCACACTACATGAAATGCGCCTGTGGTCCTTGACACGCTTTATTTAATCTCGTTCAAAATTGGGATCGGGTCACATGAAATGCACCCCCGATTCCTTTAATCTAATCAGTCATCAAGTCGAGTAATAACTCGCTAATGCCTACAATGTGGCAAAATCCTACTCAACCATAACCAATTCAGCAAACATACGGTTGGTTAATTAAGTGAGGAGATTTAAGTCTAGGGTGGACAATTATATGGAAAGAACCTACTTCGAATTCAAATAATCCTCAAAGAACCATTGTCGTATATTTTCGCAAGTTCAAGATATCATTATTCACGGGTGTTCAAATTACCTTAAACTTTCTACTTAAACAAATGGCTAACCTCACTTTTAATATAGGGCCTAGTATTAACAGATTTGAGATTACGCACATGAATAGAGAATATTGAACACAGATATAACAGAACGGTTCAGGTTTACATACACATCTAATGATAATGTATTTTTGATCTAGATACATCTTTCATAGCCAAAATTAGCAACACACTTGATTAAAGAATAACAGAACATAACAAGTACAAGAACTATAGACATCTATATGTATCCAGCATACTTAAAAGGGAGCTTCAAACTTCATTCTTTTCGAACCAAGACACTACAATGACAGAGATGTGTACCTGGAATGCGGAAGAACAAAGAAGAGTGAGCAATGGCAATGCAGCAACAGTAACAGTAGGTGAACCAGCAGCAATGACAGGAGAACAAAAAAACAGTAGCAGTAGCCCCAACAAGTAAACAGCACAGAAGTATCAAAGGTAATCAGTCCCCACAACACTTAACACCCAAATCACAACCCAACAGTAGTAGCCAAACAACACTACCAACAGCAGCCCACAGCAAACAACACAATAATCAACACAACAGCAACCCAGCAGCATACAACAGTCAACACAGCAGCAACACAATAATCAAACAGCAGCAACACAGCAACCCAGTAATCAAACCAGCAGCAACACAATAACCAAACCAGCAGCAACAGTTGCACCACACACGACCAACAACCTCAGCAAACAAAAACAGCCAGCAAATGGCCTTCTCTCACAAACAGCAACAACAACAATCACCAAAAACTTCAATGAAACAGTACCCAGGATCTATGTGTGTGTGTGTCTAAGGTCTATTTTTTCTGTTTTCTATCTCTTTCGTGTGTATGAATATCTCTGTCTATCTCTATTCGAATCTCTCCCTGTGTGTCCAAAAAATCCTCTATTTATAACCAAAAACAGACCACTTAAGATGCCTCAGACCACTAGAAAGACCTAGCCCATCATTCTTTTCTGCCCAGCCCATTATCCCCTCTGTTTTCCCACTTAAACTTGTCTAAACATGGGTCTTTATGTTTAAAATTCTCTAATTGCAGAGCCTAGTGGGATGCCCTGCTGTAACAGCAGGCTCCACTAGCTTAATTCATGGGCAAGACAATTTTTAAATCCTACAATGTTAGTTCTAATTAACTAATATTAACCACACTTTGTTAATCCCTAATTCATGATCAACCAACGAATGCAACCATAATTCCATAGTGATTCCAATAAAACATTAGTCTACAGTGATTCAACTAAGACCTCAGTCAGTAACAAAGGAATCATTGCTCTGCTGTTGCTAACAAACAGACCTACGAGAGTACATCGACGACATTCGATTAACTACAACACATAATCATGGATAACAAATTAATTAGCAAAACAGTGATTCTAAAATCTCGGCCAAAATGAAAACCAAGTGTTCGACGACGCTAATCGATGCGAGTTCGTATCCTATAACTAACATATTCAAACAAGCAATACAGAAAGCAATTGACCAAACAAAGAGGTCTTGGATAAGAAATGACAAATATGGACGGCCAAAGAAAATTGAGAAGAATTCAATCAATCTAAGACTAAACAAATACAAAACGAATTGAATTAAATAGAAAGAAGGACATTACCTCAAAAAGAAATCGAAATCAAATAGCCCCGGTTCCGAAGGCTTCGAGTTTTTCACCTTTTGAAGTAAACGGACTTTAATTGAAGTGTTTTTCAAATGAAAAACACTCCAATTAGAGTCTATTGACTCCAATTGCTTAAAATCGAACAAAATCCCTAATTTTAGAATTCTAGGGTTCTTGGGGCTCGGATTTGGGGTTTGGGTAGTTCGGGCTTGATTCGAACCAAACTAGGGTTAGTAGGGGTGTGAGGGAGGTGTGGGGAGCGCTTGGGATGAGTTTGGGGCGGTTTGGGATGACCGGCAGATTCCGGCGACCTTTGACGAATATTCGAGACGCTCAAGCAATATTCGAGCCTAGCGACTGTTGGATCCGTGTAGAGGGGGCTTTGGAGAGTCTACGGTGTTAATTTGGAGTGGTTTGGCCTACCGGAACCGCCGTGAGGCGATTTCCGGTAGGCGGAGGGCGGCGGAGAGGGGCGGAGGCTGTGAAGCCATCTCTGAAGGTTAGAGATGGTCGAGGGGTAGGGGTTCTGAAAGGGGGCGGGGTAGGGAATTAGGTATATATGGCGATGATGGTATTTAATCCTGGCCGTTTGATCAAATGAGATCAACGGCCTGGATCCTCTCACTTAACCAAACGACATCGTTTGTGTGTTTATGCGGGACTGGGTCGGTCCGGACCTGGATCGGGTTACCTGGAACGGGTGAGGATGAATTGATCTCCACCGTTGGATCAAGGTGAATCTACGGTTAAGATTAAAACATTAAAAAAAGGGGTGAGGCCGGGTGAGCTGGGGCGTGTGGGCTGGACGGATGAGGGGTTTGGGCCAGGTTTTTGGACTAAATTATGGCCCAAGTCTGCTCTTCATACTACATTCCATGATGTATTATATGTATATGTATATATATATATATATATATATATATATATATATATATATATACTAACCTATAACACAACTAATTTTTACTACAATTATCCCACATAATTACATATCACTTAAATGTAAACCGTATAATTTTGATATTAAACACTAAAAAAAATGCAACACATAATGTATATATTTTTGTATTTTACTAATTTAAATAAATAAATACGCACGCACAAAAATGCAAATGTAAGATAAAAATAACACCAAAATCACAAAAATCATGCCCAACCCGGAACTATTTTATTTTGAATTTTTCTGGGAGTACTTCTCGGGTAAGGCAAAAATCACGTGCTCACAAATAGAATCCTCAGGAGGAAGACAAATCTCTTGCAAATTCTAGGGCTATTTCAAAGGCAACTACATGTCTACTCTTCAAACTCAAAAAATACATAGCAATATTCAATATAGTCTAAGAAAATGAAAGATGAACTAATATTTTCTATTTATACTAAGGTCTACATAATGATTAAAAGACCTTAGGTGCATGGGCTCTCCATTTGTAACTGGACCTCTTCATAGGAACTTGGGCCACCATCCTTGAATACCATTTGGATAAAATTGTAGACTCTATTAGGCTTTTCTAAAGAAAATTCAAATCTTCCAACTACATCAAATGCATCCCAATAATTTGAATGTCCTTGGCTTGACTCATAAGGAACAGTCTTGAAGGCATAAGCATAATGTGATCATCTTCCCCTTCTTGAAAAAAATTTGCCGAGATTTGAAGTCCGAGTAAAATTCCAAAGGATTAAGTCGGGATCGCGCTCGGGGATCGATAACCACAGCTAGATATCAAAAAATCAAGAAAAGGACTCTGAGAAAACAACACATGTGCGATGCGTGCGGCGTGGTGCTTGTACATTTTTGTTGCCTGTTGAAAGTTCAAGCTCCCTGATAAACTCCACAAGCACCATGTGTGGTGTGTTTCCCCATGTGGCGCGCCTGTGCATTTTTACAGAGCCACAATCCAATTTCGGCTAGGATAAGGTAGTTTTGTCTAAGCCCGACCCTACTTAGTATAAATATATATAAAAAAAATTATTTTTGGGACTTTTGACATATCTTAAACCTAAGGAAGCTAAGGAGGAGGTGGTGAAGCAAAAGCACAATGATTTCATCATTCAATCCTCACTCAAGACGCGAGTTTGGATCGTTTATGTTTTCCTTTAACTTAAGCATATTTGTGATGAATTGCTCTATGGAGTATTTCTCTTTAGGGTTTGATGGATTTGGTGTATTTATATTTGTTTGTGGGTATTAACTCTAGTTTTATGTATTGAATCGTTTTGGATGTTTTAATCATTGCATCTATATTCACTTGTTCATGTAATCGAGAGAGGCATAACTTGTGATATTTTTGCATTCTATTTGTTGGTTGAATCCATTAATTCTTCTTAGTAATCGAAAGAGGCTAGGTGAATTATTGATTAAACCTAGCTAGGAGGATAATCGAGAGAGGTTCTCCTAAAGACTAATCCACCATGAATTCTTTCATATCTTCACCGAGGTTAAATTGGTTCATCTTGTGAGGTTGAGAATTAATCGAGAGAGGAGTTTCTACTAAACGTTTGAACTAATAATCAAGAAAATTTGAGAGATTCGCTTGAACATTAGAAGTAAATTAACTAGAGTTAGATCCCAAACAATTATCTTGCACCTATCCTATCAAAAATCCTATATTTTCCCAATTGATAACCTTCTTTTCTCATTACTTGCGCCGATTGTTATTAGAAAATAGTTTAGACCCTTAGTTAAATTTAGTTTTAATCGCACAAATCTCAACTATTGATCATATTGGATAGAAATCTAACTACGAGCTAGATAATACTGTTTAACTATAATCCATGTGGATACAATATTATATTTTACAATATTCGACTAGCGAGTATATTTAAGTGTGTTTTGCGCACGTCAACTTTTGGCATCGTTATCGAAGATTGGCAATTAATAGTGTTTGAAATAATTTGTTGCGCTAATTCAGTAGTTCTTCTTTTTATTGAATTTTTCCTTTTTTACAATTGGTGTTCTTTGACTAGGTACAAGTGACAAGTTAGAATGGTGCATGACTCGATTTTCTGGGAAGGCAGTGCTACCATACAAACCTGAAATCGAGAAACAACTGCGACAATTGAAGAAGGAAAGAAATCTCCCCGAGAATTTAGAGAAGGTTGGGCAATCCTCAACCAAAGAAACTATGGCTGGAGACGATGATAATGTGGATTTGGTTGCAAGAGAGGTAGCTCAACAAAGAGAAAAAGTTGCAAGGGATGCTGAGGAAGCAACTCTTAGAGATGCTCTGATTATCTTTGAGGAGGAGAGAGCTCGGAGAATTGCTCAGTATCAACCTTTGGTTCCAGACTAGTTCAGAAACATAGCTCCCAGTACTGGGAGAACACTTGGCAATTATGTTAGACCGATCTACAACAAAGTCTTCTCGAGTGCGAGACCACATCCAGTTGCAGCTAACAATTTTGAGTTGAAGCAAGGGTTGCTTTAAACCCTTCAGAATTGCAGTGTCTTCAGAGGGAAGGAAAACGAAGGTCCAAAAAACCATCTAATAGACTTTGAAGATATTATGAACACCTTTCAATATAATGGTGTGTCACAAGATGTAGTTTACTTAAGGGCATTCCCCTTTACACTAAAAAATGATGCAACGCACTGGCTTCGAAGCTTGCCTAATAGATCGATTCAAACATGGGATGAGATGACCAGAAAATTTCTTGATAAATATTTCGCATCAGCTAAGACAAGCAAGTTAGAAGGGAAATCCATAGCTTTTACCTGAACGAAACTAAAACTGTGTTTGAAGCTTGGGGGAGGTTTAAGGAGATAATGCAGACGTGCCAACATAGCAAAATTGAACTATAGATGCAACTCCAAGACTTTTGGGATGGATTGACACCAGCCTCGCGTAGAACATTGAGCAATGTAGCTGGAGGCCCATTGATGAAAAAGACTCCATAGGATATAATCATAATTCTAGATGAGTTGTTTGAAGATGCTAATCAGTGGCCCTCTGAGATTGCTAAAAGAAGAAGATCAACTGATGTTCACCAAGTTAGTGCTAGCACATCTGTGCAGGTACAACTTGATGCCATGGCCAAAGAAATAAGGAAGTTTCTTAGCCTCAATACACAGCGAGCCTCATACAACATGTGATATATATGGAAAAGGACACCCTAATCATGAGTGTCAAGCCTAATTGTGGGTAATTATAACTTCAATGCAATGTGTCAGAAGCACTCTAGTTTTTCATGGAGTTCACCTGGGGGTACTGAGAATGCATGGCAACAAAACAACCCTAGATTTTAGGGACAAGGAGATCTAGACTTCCAAAATCAGCAGAGGCAATAATTTCAGCCTCAACAACTAAATCAGACTGGGTTAGAAGATCTAATGAAATCCTTTACTGACAAGACAAATGAGAGATTAGATGCTCATGGTGTGGCTATCAAAGAACTTGGTACAAGTTTGCAAAGCTTGAAAATCCAAGTGGGACAAATTGCAACTATATTGTCTGAGAGAATCCATGGTACTCTGCCTGCTGAAACTAAGAAGAATCCCAAAGAAACAGTAAATATTGTGACCTTCAAAAGCGGACAAGTGTTGAAAAATCTCACTCCAATGCAAAAAAAGGTTGTACTTGAAAAAGAAAGTAGAGAGCAACTGAAAATTGAAGTTGATAAGAAGAATAAATGCAAGAAGGGAGATGACAAAAGAAGAAGTATGAAAATTCAAGAAGGGAGGAATCTGATGTGAGCGAGCATATGCCCGCTCTACCTTTTCCCTAAAAGCTATATAGAGAAAAGTTAGACAAGCAGTTTCAGATATTGTTGGATATGTTGAGACAAGTTAATATAAACTTTCCATTCACAAAAGTTCTCTCACAAATGCTTATGCCAAATTCTTGAAGGAGATCCTTATAAAGAAGAAAAAGATAGAAGAGACCTCAGTGGTCAAGCTCACAGAGTATTGCCATGCAATTTGGCAAAACAAACACGCATAAAAGTGTGGAGATCCAGAGTGTTTTACTATACTTTGCTCTTTAGGTACTTTTAATTTTGATAAATCTTTATATGATTCTCGTGCCTCAAGTAATTTGATGCCTTTGTCTATTTACAGGAAACTAGAGAATGAGCTTGGAAAGATAAGGTATGCCCAATATCTTTGCAGCTAGCAGACCAAATGACTGTGATACCCTAGGGTATAGTGGAAGATGTCTTAGTGCGGGTGGATAAGTTTGTATTTCTTGTAGACTTTATATTAGTGAAGATGGAGGAAAATAAAGAGATACCCCTAATCTTAGGAAGACCATATTAGCAACGGGTAGAGCAATTTTAGATATACACGAGAGAAAGACCATGCTTAGAGTGGGTGAAAAGACAGTGACTTTCAAGATAAATGAAGAAATGAGGGTGAAAAAGGAGAAGCCAGATGATAGCACTCATGGCAGTTCAACATCATTAAAGGAGAAAGATGAAGCTTTTGAAGCTCCAAGAAATCCCATGACAAAGTCTCAAATAAAGAAATTTCAAGACAAGCTTAATGGGCTTCAATTGGCAATTAAAAAGTATCTTATATCAGAAGAAGAGCTCCAGCAGAAGGAGGATCTTTGGGCCAAGTCTTACAACTATTTTGAGGCCCAAATTAAAGTCCAAGAGGAGATGGAATAAGGCCCAAATAGGCCCCAAAAGAGAGGAATTTTCAGCAGCCCAAATAAGCCCAAAAATAGTTTCTAAAATATATATTTAATAATTATTTTAATCTATGTCGACTCGCATTGGTATATGTGTATGTTGACTATATTGATCTTAGTGTGGGTAGTCTTCATGCTTCTAGAGAATATAATTCTCGTTTATTGAAGTCTTGACTAGCTCCTTCTTACTACTATAAAAAGGGTTGCTTGTCTTCCATTGTAGAGGAGATATTGAAGATTAATATTACTATTGTGAGTTCTTTTGAACCTTTGTGAACTTTACTTTGAAGATTTATCTTGCAACCCTAACTAGTTCACAGCTTAAGATAGTAAGATAATTTTCTTTCTTGTGATATCTTTGGTTTCTTTTGATATTCTTCGAAGGCGACTAGTTTCTTTTACTAGTTGTCGTAAGTTATTAAAACTAGAAGTCAAGATCCGAACTAGTTCTTGATTAACTTATCTCTAGTAAAGTCAATTGGTTTCATAACCAACTTGTTGTCATTAGGATCTTTTCAAAATCTAGATTAACATAATCTCGGGGTTCTTGGACCTTTCCTTGAATTTCGACATATCTAGTTTATTTTTCTTGTTTTTCTTAATCCGCTATCATTTCTTTACTACTTCCGCATTTCATCAACTTATTTTCTTTAAGTTATTGGATCTCCCAACCTTTGTATTATCACCAACTGCAAGTGTTGAGTGTAAAGTGAAGGGCGCAAAAGAGAAGGTCGTAGTTAGTGAAAAAGATTAGTGTGGAGTGTACCCCAAGAAGGCTGAGAAGAAGTTGTTTGCATGGATGTATGCACTAGTTCATGCAAGAAGAATGGAGCCCAACTTTGATTCAGACCTTGACTAGATATTCAGGGAAGTTTCCTCTACCTTATGATTTTTAACAGTGTGTCATGGGGACATGCCACAACTTAAAGTATAGGTTGGGGGATATTTGTATATTGTATATATGTGAGTTTTAGTTTTTGGGTTATTAAATAATTTTATTTACCAAGTGTAAATATTTACAGCCTAAACAAAACTGAGCTTTCATGCTCTCTTTACTCCTACTGGACATACAACCCTAGTTAGGAGTTTCCTACCCTTCCTAATCTTCCCCATTTTTATTTTTAGCGTTGTTACATTACATCAAGATACCAATTTAGAGTATTCATAGTCCTTCCTAGCCGAGGGAACGCGATAGCTCTAACATGAATTTCTTGAATGATTGATCTGATTATGGCTTTTGCTGGTCTACTCTTCTGCTGGAAATGACATTATTCCTCTCCTGCCAAATATGATATATTGCTGATGCTAAAGACATTCTGCATAGTTCTGCTCCTCCGAGTGAGTTTCATAACATAAAAAAAATTAAAATTTTCGATTTTTCCCGACGATGGATATCATTTGACAAGTTTCTTGAGGGATTAAAGTCGAAAGAAAAAAGATAAAAAGATTTTCTTGTGTTAGGTAGTGTATTAATTTCCCCTTGATTTTTTTTAGGCCACATTTCTTTTTCAAGGGGTTTTGTTTGAACCGCGTGTAATTAGTTTTTATTTTTGTTAGGAGTAGGAAACCTTGTGCTATGAACTGCAATGGAAGTAATATCTCTTGATTTGTTTTTCCTTGAGAATAGTGAGTGTCTTAGTTGTGACGTTTAGGCTTAGTTTTTGACTCTTGTATAAGTATCTTAAATTGTATGATATTAACTTTGCTTAACTGTGTTGACTAGAGTGTCTTGATGAGTCTAATCCTGAGTGAGTTATGTGCCAAGTATGTGTGAGGTTTTATGTTATTCTGTGCATTGCATTTGATGTTTAGAACTTGCCATATGTGTTTGTAAAACAAATAGTAGTTTTATTCAGTCTTAGAAGTGATATAAACATTTCTTTGTTGAGCCAATAATAAGCTATTACCCACCTAATTATTATGTATCTTAGTTTACCCCTTTGAGCCTATAATCTTATTTTTTCAGCAACCACATTACAAGTCTTACCCATTTATTTAAATTGACCATCTATTTGAATATTTTCACCTCTCGTGAGCACTTGAAATTATTATGAACTTTGTAAAAGTTAAAGTGTGGGCGATTGATTTAGCTTTTGAGTGGAATTATTGAAATAAGGAGAAACGTGCAATGTTATGAAAAAGTAAGATCCACTTGAATTGAAAAAGAAGAAGAAATAGTTGTATTATTGTGAAAAAGATTCATTGATAAGTGGTAACTCTTGATGTAGTTGTGCTTAATGAAGTAGGGAGTTGATGTATATTGATGTGAAGATGGAGTTATGGTTTTACATAAATGGAGGGTTTTGAAAGGTAAATTGTATGTATTAAAGTGCTTAGGGAGGTGTATTTACTCTCATATCTAAATGTATCCTACCCGTCCCACATCCCACATTACAACCAATTAAAGTCCTACTTGATCCTTGACCGAACGATCTCGATTAGTAGAGTAGCATACTACATGGAAGCCTATGGTTCATCTTTTGTGGATTATATATGTTGTTTCTGAGAGTGAGTGAATTCTTTCTTTCTTGAGTTCCTAATTGTTCTTGAATTTTATGTGTGTGGAACTAATCTCTTTTATTGTGTGAAGGCACTTGATTCATGAAGGAAAGGTAATGTCGTTGACTTCTATGTTAGAGTAACTGAGCGGGCTGTGAAAAATGCGGGGTACTTGTGAGTCAAATCTTCAGGCGATGATATTACATTATTGTGCTTAGTCCTAGTGTAATGAGTTAGGAAAGTTGTTTAATAAGGCCATGTCTATATGAAGTATAGTTTGATTGCTCGAGGAGAGCAATGATTTAATTGTGAGGTGTTGATGGTAGGCTATATCTCGTATTTTAGTCGCTTATTGCACTCCAATTTACTACACTTTAATTGAGTTTGAACTTTAATTGCTAGTGTTTTGCACTAATCGTGTGTTTTATGCCTTGTAGGAGTGATTTCGAGTGGCGTAGATGTTATGGAGCTAATTCTAGCTATTTAGAGCTTTGAAGTCTGAGTAAAAGCCCAAAGGATTAAATCGGGATCGCGTTCATCGGTCGAGAACCATATCTGGATATCAAAAAGTCAAGAAAAAACGAACTCTAAGAAAATAACACATGTGCGGCACGTGGCGTGCCGTGTTTGTACATTTTTGCTGCCCGTTGAAAATTCAAGCTCTATGATAAACTCCACAAACACCATGTGTGGCGCGTTGCTTCATGTGGCGCACTTGTGCATTTTTTACAAAGCCACAATCTAATTTCGGCTAGGAGAAGGTGGTTTCGTATGTGCCCCACCCTACTTAGTATAAAACTATAAATACATGTAAAAACGTTATTTTTGGGATTTTTGACATATCTTAGACCTAAGGAAGCCATGGAGGAGTTGGTGAAGCAAAAGCACAAGGATTTCATCATTCACTCCTCACTCAAGACATGAGTTTGGATTGTTTATATTTTCCTTTGACTTAAACATATTTATAATGAATTGCTCCATATATATGGAGTAGTTCTATTGAGGATTTGATGGATTAGATGTATTGAACTTTGTTTGTGGGTATTAATTCTAGTTTTATATATTGAATCACTTTGGATCTTTTAATTGTTGCATCTATATTCACTTGTTCACGTAATCGACAGAGGCATAACTTGTGATATTTTTGCATTCTATTTTGTTGGTTGAATTCATTAATTCTTCTTAGTAATCGAAAGAGGCTATTTGAATTATTGATTAAATCTGATTAGGAGGATAATCGAGAGAGGTTCTCCTAAAGACCAATCCACTATGAATTCTTGCATATCTTCACCGAGCTTAAATCGGCTCATCTTGTGAGGTCGAGACTTAATCGAAAGAGGAGTTTCCACTAAACGTTTGAACGAATAATCAAGTGAATTCGAAAGTCTCACTTGAACATTAGAAGTTAATTAACTAGAGTTAGATCCCAAACAATTATCTTGCACCTATCCTGTCAAAACCCTATCTTTTCCCAATTGATAACCTTCGTTGCTCATTACTTGCATCGATTGTCATTAGCCAATAGTTTAGACTCTTAGTTAAATTTAGTTTTAATCACACAAAATCTCAATTATTGATCATCTTGGATAACAATCTAACTACGAACTACGACGATAATACTATTTAACCCCAATTCATGCGGATACGATATTATATTTTACTATATTGGACTAGCGAGCATATTTAAGTGTGTGTTTTGCGTTCGTCATTCACTCGCTCTAGCCTTTTTCCACTCAAAAAGTAAAACTCAAAGTTGCCTCCAAGACTTCACAATAAGTCCCTTCCGTCTTCGGGATAGAGTGGAATAGATGTTTAAACAAGAACGGACAATTTAAGCAAATTCGGACTTGAGCCAAGAAAATTCACAGCAAAATAAAAGAGAAAAAGCACGAAACAGATAGCACGAAATAAGTTAAGAACACATAGGAATAGATATTACTTAATATGGGCTAATATTAAGCTAATCTAGCCAAGAATGAACAAAGAAATGAAGTTGGAACATTTTGCAAAGTTGCTGCAATTTTCAGCAGGTTTCAAGGCTTCTAATCTGGTGCACGACAACTTTCAAATGATTGAAATAGGTCCAATAATTGCTTCTTTATTCCACAACTCACAACTTATTCAAGTTCAAGTTTAAGCATGTGAAGGAACGAAGCTTTTGGTTTTCCGTTCTTGATTCCTTTTTTTTTTCCTTCTTTAATCTCCAATTTAATGATGTAGCCAAGTTTTCAGAGTGAACTTTCAAGTTTATTTCACTTTAATTCAATAAATTCACCAAATCAGTAGCCATGAATTTTTCCGAGTATCTAGACAATCAAGTTCACAAATTTTAAAAATTCAAGAACAAGAAATGGGACTTGAGAAGCAAATAAAGAAAGGGAAGCAAGACACAAATATTGATGAAATATTAGTAATAACTAGAACTAAATCTTAATTACCCTAAAACAATCAACAAAAGCACCTACACTAATAGAATCCTCGAGAGAAAAAAAACCCTCTTGCAAATTCTACGGCTAGTTCAAAGCAACTACAAGTTTACCTTCAAGCTCACAAAATACGTAGCAATATTCATTTAGTCTAAGAAAATGAAAGATGACCTAATATTTTCTATTTATAATAAGGTCTACATAATAACTAAAAAGACCATTAGGTGCTTGGGCTCTCCACTTGTAATTGGGCCTCTTCACATGAACTTGGGCCACCATCCTTGAATACCATTTGAATAAAATTGTAGACTCTATTAGGCCTTTCCAAAAAAAGCATTCAATTCGTCCAACTTCATCAAATGCATCCCAATAATTTGAAGGTCCTTGGCTTGACTCCTAGTGAACGATCTTGAAGGCATGGGCATAATGCGATCAAGAGCTCAGCTTAAGCTGAGTATAAGAGCATAGCTAGTGATGTTAGAAATAATATGGTTGCTCAGATTATATGGAGAACTGGGGATAAAATTGAAGCTACCATTTGAGTTACTATGTGATAACAAGGCATCAATTCAAATTGCTGAGAATCCATCATATCATGAACGGACAAAGCACACTGAAATAGACTGCCTTTTGAGGGAGAAAGTGCAAAAGGGATATGTGATGCCACAATACATACAATCTTGGGAGCAACAAGAGACATTTTGACCAAAGGACTTGGAAGGCAGCAACATGAATATCTAGTTTCCAAGTTGAGATTGTTGAATGTATTCGCACCCTACAACTTGAGGGGGAGTGCTAAGAGTAGTAAAAGTGAAGTAGGATAGTAGTGTAAAGTTAACTTAAAGTGATGGGTGTATGTGTAATACTAAAAGTTAGTAACTACCTAGTGGTTAGTCGGTTAGTTAGGTGTATAAGAATAGAGTAGGATTTATTACCAGTACTGTAAATTCATTTTCTCTCAAGCAAAAAAGTAGAAGCTATTTAGCTCAAAACTTTCATTACTAATTCTTTGCGCTAAGTTTAATACATAACTGTTGAATTTGGTAAAACAGTTTCTCCCACATCGGTGGGTAGAAGATTAACAACAACAACAACTACCCAGTATGTTCCCACAAAGTGGGGTCTGGGGAGGGTAATACGTACACAGGCCTTACCCCTACCCGAAAGGGTAGAGAGGCTGTTTCCGGCCGACCCTCGGCTCAGAAAAAGAGAGAGAAAATCAACAAATAAAACAAAACAAAACAATGTTAGTAAATCCGGATAAATCAAATAAATAATTATCTAAACATAAAACCAAAAGTAGAATGACATGCAATAATACCAATCGGTTACTACCATAAGAGGCACAACACAATACATTAATTAACTATAGAGATCGCTACCAAACCCCACTCAGCCCCTAACCGAAGTACTAAGAATTCTAGAAGGCCCTACCCTACAACCCTAATACTAGACCTCCAAACTTTCCTATCAAGGGTCATGTCCTCGGAAATCCCCATTCTAGCCATATCCTGCCTAATCACCTCACCCCAATACCTCTTACGCCTCCCTCTGCCTCGACTCGCGCCAACCACCGCCAGTCGCTCACAACTCCTCACCGGTGCATCAAGGCTTCTCCTCCGCACATGCCCAAACCACCCGAGTCTCGCTTCTCGCATCTTCTCATCCACTGGGGCCACCCCCACCTTCTCCCGAATAACTTCATTCTTAATCTTATCTAATCTGGTGAGCCCGCACATCCACCCGAGCATCCTCATCTCCGCAACTCTCATTCTCTGGACATGAGAGTTCTTCACAGGCCAGCACTCTACCCCATACAACATGGCAGGTCTAACCACCGCTCTATAAAATTTCCCCTTGAGTTTCTGTGGAACTTTCTTGTCACACAAGACTCCTGATGCGAGCCTCCACTTCAACCACCCCGCTCCTATACGGTGAGTGACATCCCCGTCAATCTCTCCGTCCCCTTGAATCACTGATCCAAGATATCTGAAACTGTCCCTCTTGGCTATGACCTGAGATCCCAGCTTCACGTCCCAGCCTACTTCGCTCGACTCGGCGCTAAACTTGCATTCTAGATATTCTGTCTTAGACCTGCTTAGTTTAAAACCCTTAGACTCGAGGGTCCGTCTCCAGACCTCCAACCTCGCATTAACACCAGCCCTCGTCTCGTCTATCAAGACTATGTCGTCAGCAAAGAGCATACACCATGGCACATCCCCTCGAATATGGCGAGTTAGAGCATCCATTACCAAGGCAAATAAGAGAGGGCTTAACGCAGATCCTTGATGTAGCCCCATAACCACCGGAAAATGGTCCGAGTCGCCACCCACCGTCCTAACTCTAGCAGATCCTTGGTGGGTAGAAGATTGTTGGTTGGAATTTTCCCTATAAAAGAAGGCCTAATGTTTAGGATTTAAACACACCTCTCATTTGCCTTCTTATATTCTTAAGGCATTTGTATCTTCTCTCTTTAGTATTATTTCACTTGTATTTTGGAGTGGAATAAAATATTGGTCGTGTCCGAGGAGTAGGCAAAATTAGCCGAACTTCGTAAATTCTGGTGTTGCTTTATTGTCTTATTTATTATTTAGTGGCTGCCATAATTTTTGGTATAGTAGTTGTGACTCATCCACACTATATACATTTGGCTTCCGCAATAATTGGTATCAGAGCCAAGGTATTATCTCGATATGCTCTGTGGTTGCAGCGTAGTCTGATCTTCCGCATTAGAAAAGATTTATCTTGGTAACCGAGTCAACGTTCCGTCTTAGTATGCTTTGTGGTTGCAGCTTAGTCTGATCTTCCACATTAGAAAGGAAATAATCTTGATTTGTGTCGTCAGCTATTAAATAATTTTTATGTCAAAGATGTGAGACAATAAACAAGAAGAATATACATCAAGTGTCAGTAACACGTCATCATTGGCATCTTCGCTTATGACAAGAATTGTGTCAAATGCAAAATTTGCGGTAGAAATTTTTGACGGGTCCGGACATTTTGGGATGTGGCAAGGCGAGGTTCTAGATGTCCTTTTTCAACAAGGGCTAGATCTGGCTATTGAAGAAAAGAGACCAGAAGCTATTGGAGAAGAAGATTGGAAAATTATCAACCGTGTTGCTTGCGGTACCATTCGATCATACCTTGCGAGAGAGTAGAAATATCCATACACAAAGAAAACTTCTGCAAGTAAATTATGGAAAGCATTGGAGGATAAATTTTTGAAGAAAAACAGTCAAAATAAATTGTACATGAAGAAGAGATTGTTTCACTTCACCTATGTTCCTGGTACCACGATGAATGAACATATCACCAGTTTCAATAAGTTGGTCACGGATTTGCAAAATATGGATACAACTTATGATGATGGTGACTTAGCCTTGATGTTGTTGGCGTCACTTCCTGACGAGTACGAGCACCTTGAAACTACTCTACTCCATGGAAATGACGAAGTTTCTCTTAGAGAAGTTTGTTCAGCTTTGTACAACTATGAACAAAGAAAGCGAGAAAAATAGAAGGGCGAAAAAGGAGAAGCATTGTTCGTGAGGGGTCGTCCTCAAAATCAAACGAGGGCAAGGAAAGGAAGATCTAAGTCAAGATCTAAACCGAACAAAGATGAATGTGCCTTCTGTCGAGAAAAAGGGCACTAGAAGAAAGACTGTCCGAAGATGAATAATAAGGCCAAACATAACAATGGAAAGGCCATTATGGATTCAAATGTAGCTGATTGTGATGATTCGGATTTCTCATTAGTTACAACGGAGCCATCAATGTCATCAGACATATGGTTGATACACTCGGCTTATAGCTATCATATGTGTCCTAACAGGGATTGGTTTGTGGACTTTCAAGAAGGAGAATATGGAGTCGTCCAAACAGCGGATAACATCCCTCTTACCTCATATTGGTTCAATACGATTAAGGAACCATGATAGAATGATCAAAACATTAACATATGTTCGATATCTACCGGATTTGAAGAAAAATCTCATCTCTGTGGGAGCCCTGAAATCAAAAGGGTTCAAAATTATTGCAGAAAATGGAGTGATGAGAGTATGCTCCGGTGCACTAGTGGTAATGAAGGCCAATCGGAAGAACAATAACATGTACCGTTATCTCGGTAGTACGGTTATTGGGACAGCGACAGTAACATCCAGTGACAACAAAGATGCAGAAGCAACCATGCTATGGCACATGCGCTTGGGACATGCTGGAGGAAAATTCTTGAAAACACTATCAGATCAAGGATTGTTGAAAGGGGTAAAGGCTTGCAATTTGGAGTTTTGCGAGCATTGTGTCAAAGGGAAACAGACAAGGGTTAAATTTGGTACGACAATCCATAATACTAAAGGCATTTTGGATTATGTACACTCTGATGTTTGGGGTCCTTCCAAAACACCTTTATTGGGTGGGAAGCACTATTTTGTAACCTTTGTTGATGATTTTTTCCGAAGAGTATGGGTGTATACAATGAAGAGCAAAGATAAAGTGCTGGGAATTTTTCCTCAAATGGAAGACGATGGTGGAGAATCAAACAGGCAGGAGGATCAAGTCTATTCGCACAGACAATGGAGGTGAATACAAAAATGATCATTTCAATAAGGTCTGTGAAAATGATGGCATCGTCCGACACTTCACTGTCGGACATACACCACAACAGAATGGAGTGGCAGAACGCATGAACCGGACCTTGCTGGAGAAGGTACGGTGTATGTTGTCCAATGCTCGCTTGGGCAAAGAATATTGGGCTGAGGCAATTACATATGCATGCCACCTCATTAATCGCTTACCATCTGCTGCTATTGATGGCAAGACACCATTTGAAAAATGGTATGGAAAGCATGTTGTAGATTACGACTCTTTGCACGTGTTTGGCTCAACAACATATTATCATGTGACAAAGTCAAAATTGGATCCAAGGGCAAAAAAGGCTATTTTTATGGGATTACTTCTGGAGTAAAAGGATATCGCTTGTGGTGTCATATGACAAAGAAAGTAATATTTAGCAGGGATGTTAACTTCGATGAATCTACTATGGTAAACAGGGTAACAAATGAAGATACCAAACAAGATGATGATTTTTCTAAGCAGGTGGAGTTTGAGGGAAAATTTATTTTTCCTACACAAGAAGCAGAGGAGGAAACAAATGAAGATTATCCTCTGGAAGGAGATCCAGTAGAGGAGATTCCAACTCAGGAATCTTAACAACAACTTGAATCAATAGCAACCAGCATGCCAAAAAGGAAAATAACGAAACATGTTCGTCTCATAGAGACAGTTGCTTGTGCAATCACAATTGTAGCTGATGATGTTCCTACCACTTATAAAGACGTAGTCCAAATGTTCAGAAGAAGATAAGTGGAGGATTGCCATGAATGATGAAATAAAGTCCCTTCATCATAATCATACATGGAGATTGGACAATCTCCCGAAGGGAAAGAAAGCAATTGGGTGCAAATGGGTATTTGCAAAGAAAGAAGGATTTCCTAACCAAGTAGATATTCGCTACAAAGCAAGATTGATGGCCAAAGGATATGCTCAAAAGAAGGGAATTGATTACAATGAAGTGTTTTCTCCAGTTGTAAAACATTCATCCATTAGAATTATGTTGGCTTTGGTAGCACAGTTGGATTTG
>JASVEL010006479.1:0-93364 GCA_032618575.1 Nicotiana noctiflora
GGGCCCAAAACCTTTACAGGTTTGGCCACTTTGCTATTCAGGGCTCAATATAGAGCCTGGGCCAGTCTGCATTTGCAAACATAACCCTTTTGCACAACCAGCCACTGTTTAACAGTGAGCTGTGTGTTAGGGCTTATAGAATTGGTCAACCCTTTGCAAGGTTGACCATTCTTAGGCCAATTATTAAACTTATAGCCTAATTGTTCATTTTCAGTTCTAACCTATTTAAAAACTAGCCAATTTTATGAGGCCTAGCACTAACAGCTATAACCAATTCTCCTAAGGTTAGTGAATGTTAATCATCTAATCATACCAACAAGAACTACTGAAAACTTAGTTATTCCAACATATTTTTGTACACAGAGCCACATAAACCAAACAAATGCATCAATCATCCAGAACTCAGAAAGGGAAATTTGATATGGTTGAATTCCGGTTAATCAATTAATTCCATCCAATTCATGTAACAAAGTGTCAAACTTATGTCAATCTAGCCCAAGTTACCACTAGTTCAGGTCAAATGACAATTGAAAAATTCCCAAAATCCTTAAGATTAATGATCATAGACATGCACAGAACTAAACTATCACAAACAGTCAGCAATAGATGAAACATGTAGAACAGGAAGACATGGAGAATATAATGCAAGAAGGGCCCTGAACCTACCATGCCACAAAACAGGAGAAAGATATTTGAAATGCACGTAAAGAACAGTCCTAAAATATATCATGCTAAGTAACAGAAAAATAAGCAATTACTGAAAAATGCAAATAAAAGAACATGAAAATGTTATTAGAGCAAGAACTCTCGAGTGAATATGAGAATCAAATTGCTAAGCCTAGAATCAACACTAAATCATGTAGAGAGGAGAAAAGCAATAAAGACATCGAGAGCTAAGAGAAGAAGCCCTAATCGAGGATCAAACAGCTAAGCTATGAAGAAAAACATAATACATATCTAAGTTAAACAGAGGGGATGTTGAAAATAAGAAAACCCTAGAAAAAGGGTGAAGAAGAAACAGGGACGAGCACTCAAGATATTGCTAAAACAGCCTAAGAGATGAAGAAAAGTGAAAGTTAATTAAACTATTGCTAAAGTCAGACATGCGAAGATAAGAAAAGGAAAACAGTCAGGTTATGGAAAGCTAACAAATCATGACTCATAATAGAAGGAGTGAAATGAACAAGTTAAAAACTTAATACTAACAGAAGATGAGGATGCACAGGGGACAAAGAAATAGACAAAATATCAAGATGACAGATATAAAACAGAAGAAAACATGAACATACGAAAGAAGGCAAGCAAAGCAAAAACCCTAAAACTAACATGAAGAGCAGACGAAAAATAAAAAGACTAAACCTAAGGGAAAAGGGAACTTAGCTTTGCGGGGTCTGTCCCCCAAGCTTTCCTAAACCTCTTTTCTTTTCCTTTTTATTCTCTCAGACTCTCCTAGACTCTCAGGCCTTCTTGTTTCTTTTTTTCTTCTTTATTCTTTTTCAGAACTCCTTTCTTCCGAATTTTCTCTGATTTTCATTTTAAGGCTCAAAGGCGAAGCCCTTTTTTTTTTGATTTTGACTTGAAGAGGGGTGTTCGGGTGAGGGTAAAGAACAAGTCTTGATTGGGGTTAAACTTGGGGTCGCCGGAGTTAGGGTTCCGACGACCCTTTTGGGGATATTCGAAACGTTCTGGTGAGATTCGAAGGTAGCCAGTGGTATGGTTGGGTAGATCTAGTGGAGAGGAATAGAACGGCATTGGTTTCATGTGGTTCTTCATACTTTGGGTGGTCACCGGTGTAACTCCGGTGACCGGGACTTTGAAGAACGGGGTATTTTTTCTGGGGTTTTGGGGTATTATGAAATGAAGAGGAACATAGAAGAAGGGGGAGGGATGAAGAGAAGCCGGCGACCACCGTAGGAGTGGTGGCCGCCATGGCCGCTGAGGATGAAGATATGAAGAAGATGAGAGATACAGGGGCGGCTAGGGTTTGAACATATGAGAAGTGGCTGGGGGTCTTCAGACATAAGCCTTTTATAGGCTGAATGTCGCATGTAATCCAGGCCGTCCAATTTTAGAGATCAACGGCCCACACGTGTGTTACTAAAACGGCGTCGTTCAGACGCTTATGAGACTAAGGTCTTTAGCCGTTAGATCACCTTGAATGAACGGCTGAGATCAAATCTCAGCATTAATCAATACCCTTTATAATTCAGCTATTATTCTCAGCCGTTGATTTGAGGAGACGAATGGCTGAGATCATCTCTGCTTACAGCCTTTGGACCGGGTCTGTTTGGGCTTAAGGATTGGGCTAACGGTTTGGACCACAATTGGCCCAAATTCATTTACACAGCATACATATTTTTTATATTTTCTGATTTTAATGATTTTTATGTATTTTCTTTTATTCTTTTTTTTTCTTTTTCTTTTATGAAAAATATAAATCCTAATTTTCTTACTTACTCTAATTTTCTAGTATTTTTTGGTAATTTTCTGCTATTTTTCCCTAATTTTTACTACTTAAGCTATTTAAATAATTTTCTAATTAACTAAACTAACAAATTAATTACTACTATTTTTGATTTTTTTTTAATTTCTTACTTATTCAAACACACGAAAATATAACTAATTTCAAGCAAAGCAAGTAATTGCACTCAAAAACATATTTATTTTAATTTTGGAATTATTTGCCTGGTGCAAAAATCATGTGCTCACAAGCATCACTGTGTATTGGATTTCAATTCTCATTATATAGTCCATTAGTGTATTGGATAAAAAATAGTCACTAAGCATCATTTGTTTATTTCTCCTTCATTAAAAACAAGATTATAGAATAGTTAGTTAATTGACTTGTTATTAGGTAGTCTAATCGGTTCATTTGGATTTAGTTAGTTCACTGTTTTTTTTGGCAATTTACTCATTAGTTTTTCTGGATAGTTGAAATAGCTTATGCCCTATCACTTGATTTGTATTATTAATGTTATAAAAAGGGAAAAATGACTCAATTAAGCATGTTGCTCAATTTAGATAACAATTGTGTATGAATTGCCAAAGCCGCAGCACACGCACGGGTTAATAGCCCAATTTGTTTTCTCTCCTGTATTGGGCTCATTTGGAGCCCAAAGTTATAAACTCTCGTTCAATACAATTGGAACTATTCTTTAAAATATCAATTAATTAGGACCATTGTTTATTATTAGAGACCAATTAAATAGAAATTCATAGTCATGTTAGGTTTGGCCTTTAATAAAAGTGAGATGAGCCTCGTTAGAAAATCAAATATACAATTGCGGGGCCCTCAAATTAACTGTTATAAAATTTAGACTCGGGAGGACCGTTTAGCAAATTTCACGGTCTTTCCCAAAGTTAAAAGCCGATATAGACTATCTTAAGGCACGATTTTAATATACCTTCCTATGAACGAGTGTGCACTTGGTGCGACTCAAATCCAAATCTCGGTAAAGCTGAAATACACCAAAAGTCATAGGCGTACTGGTTGCGGTATGACTCGAGGCGTGTTTTCGCGATACCGCAAATTCCTAAAAAATAATATTTTATGTAAAAAGCACATTATGTTGTTAAAATCCATAATTAAGTCAAACAAAAGTCAAGAACGACAGTGGAGCGACCGTGCTAAAACCACGGAATCCGGGAGTGCCTAACACCTTCTCCCGGGTTAACGGAGTTCCTTATCCGGACCTCTGCTTCGCAGACATTTTAAGAGTCAAAATTCCTCGGATTCGGGATTAACCGGTGACTTGGGACACCATTGTCATTCCCAAGTGGCGACTCTGATTAATCTCTAATAAAATCCCGAACCGATTGTCCTTTAATTGGAAAAACTCCTTCCCTTACGTTATTTTATCCGTCTTGGGTAATTGAGCGTCGGGGTATACCCTACAAGTGTATTTATACGCTTTTAAGTAGTTGGGGTAGTAAAAAGGGAGGTGTGACAGCCAGGTGCCATCTTTTTTTCGTACCAATAACACGATGGATGAAAAAAGGCTAGTACTAGGCCAGATTACTCCCTCCTTCAACATATCAGAAACAAGCTGCTCCATCACTTGTTTTTGGAAATATGAGTACCTATACGGTTTAACATTCGCAGGCGCCGCCTGAGGAAGCAAATGAATAGCATGATCCTGGGATCTTGAAGGAGGCAACCCATGTGGTTTACAGAAAATATCCTTGAATTGTTGTAGCATTGTGGTCAATTCTGGTGGGTAAAACAGAGACAAAAGTTCTGGTTTAGATACCAACTCAAGACGATAGTAACACGCTATGCTATTTACCTCTGCCAAGCGCCGAATATGCTGAAATTCCACCGGTTGGACATCAAGAAAAGGTTCCCCTTTCCAACTATAACGTTTCCCTCCCATTGAAAATTCAATGATCCGGTCATGATAGTCTGTAACTACCGGGCCTAATATGGCTAACCAGGACACACCCAATACAAATTCAGCCTCGTGCAACACTAAAACATAAAAATCCAACTGTAATGTGGTCCCTTGTACCATCAAAGTAACATTACGAACCACCCCTTCACAGCGAAGGCGTTGACCACTACCAACCACCACTGAGAAATGAGGTAGAGCTTCCACCTTCAAATTCAAAAATTTTACAGCACGTGGTTGGATAAAATTATTAGTGCTACCTCCATCGAGCAAGACTTGAACAGGAGATCCATTTACCTTACCTTTAAAACGCAAGGTGGTGGAAGAATTTCCCCCAGCAAGTGCATGGTAAGATATAGCGGAGTGCTCTTGGACCTCCAGACATTGTATTTCCTCGCTAGTACATCATCCTCAATGGAAACATGTTGGATATTTTCGATTTCAAGCTGTCCTTCCTCTAGGAGAAGAAGCTGAGGCAAAGATTTGTATTTGTGACCAGGAGAGTAACGTTCATCACAGTAATAAACAAAGTCCTTTTTCATGCCTTTGTTGAGCCTCTGCCGGTGACAGGCGTTTCAATAGTAGTTTAGAGTGTGGAGATTTGAAAGATGGGTTGAAGGGAACAAGCGTTGTTGAAGGTGGAGTAGGTAAAATGGGCTATGATTTTGCATAGGACATTTTAGAAGTGGTCTGCCCCTTTTCACAAATAATTCGTTGTTCATGAGTATGGGCTAATGAAATAGTTTGGTCTAATGATGTGGGTCCATAGTCTACAACTGCAGACTGAATATCCGAACAAAGCCCAGATAAGAATATTTGTATCATCCATCGGTCCGATACACTTTTCGTTTTGTTAGTTAAGGCTTCAAAATGAGCTTGATAATCCGCCACTGTACCTGACTGGTGTAGTTTGGCCAATCGACCTTCCGGACCTAGAACTTGACGCTTCTTAAAGTGAGTTACCACTTTCTTAGCAAAATAGTCCCAGCCAACTAGTTGTTTGTTACGGTGCAACCAATGGAACCACTCAAGGGCCTCTTCGTCCAAATAAAATAAAGCTATTGTGAGCTTCTCCTTTTAATCAATAGCGTAGTAATTAAAATAACGCTCTACCTGGAAAACCCAAGCCTCCGGATTATCTCCATGGAAACGACTCATCTCCACGAAATTTTTCCGAACAGGTTTTGACCCCCCTGTGGAATGCGAAGTAACACCCATTTCCGGCACCGGCGGCTGAGAGAGAACACCTGCTGGTGGTCGAATATGAGCAGTAAGGGCCACCATTTGAGACATCATTTCTTTCATGAAGCGATGATTTGACTCCACAACTGAGCAAAATGCCGCTAAATCCGACGAAGGTACTGAGTTCCGATCATGGGTCGACTGAGAAGAGTCACTCAAGGAACTTTTCGGGTCCCCCATCGGAGATAACTCAATGAAAGCACCAAATGATATGAACTTAACAAGAAAACAGAAGCATTAACGAAGGAGATGTATTGATTCAATAGAAGACCAGTACAATTCCTTAATACCAATTGTAGCTAGAGAACAAGAAGAACATAGAGAAGATAAAACATAAGAAAGAAATAGAGACTGGGGAATACAGTCCCTTTTTGCCTAAACTTTCCACTACTCACACTATTGTTATACTAGCTACTGGTCCCCAATTCCACATTGTCTTGCACTCCACGTCCTTAGCCAGCATCCAACACGTAGTCAGCTAGTTTTTAGTTTCTTTTCTTTACCCTTAGGCTCCTTCTTGGCGGATCATTAGGCCCAGTTAACATGTCCTCTAACGGCCCATTCGACCCGGTACTTTCATTGGCTATTACAAAATGTTTCCTTAAATCCAAAAAGTAAATTAAAATCATTCTCTCTCTTAACAATAATACATTTCCCGTACACCTTAATTTTATACGTAAAGACCAATGGATGAAGATAGAAATTTGACTTCTAAATGGAAATAATTATTACACCTAACAATTTCGACGCAGGAGTGTTTACATCAATAGGTTTTAGCCACACAGAAAGGTGTAAGATTCCATTCACCAAAAATGGAATAAACATTCAAATGATGAGGTTTCCTTATAATTTGTTGGAGTCCTCAAGTTCAACGGTCTGGTTAACTGTTCTGATGATTGTTTGACACGTACACAAATGTCGCGTTCGACAAAGATTACGAGCTAGGCTCAATTATAAAATTTCACATGCACTCAATTGTTATATCAAATCAATAAATAAGTGCTACTACTTCCTTTCTGTTACTTTAAGTTCTCAATTATGATTAATTTTACGTTACTCTTTATTTGGTATTTAACCTTGATAAATCATCAGTAGTATAATTTAATATGAACATCGACAAAAATCACTTATGGCTAAAAAATGATACTGTGGGATGAAATATGATAGCAGTGCACCTCTACATAACGAGCTGCCACATGAGGAGATGGAGAATCACACAATTTCCTATTAAGGTGAAACACAGAGGCAATAATGCATAACAAGCTGCACAAGACAGGTACTTTAAGAAGAAACTAGTTGAATTATTGCATTTGCAACCCTGAATTATGACTTGCCAATCTAACCTATAGTTTTGTCATCTGCTCCTATCTATAATCGCACTAATTTATCTGCCTGCACATGGAAGAGGAAACGTGACCTTGACCAGAGAGGGGTGTTGGTAGAAATTAAAGTAGAGACTTTTCGCTCTTAACTAGAGATATCGGGTAGGGTTCGAGAGTTGGGACCGAGTCCTCTTTTATGGAGAGCGCTAAAATCCTACAAAGCGTATCGGACTACTAAGTTTTGAACACATCGAATGGTTAACCTAACGAAAAAGAGAAAAAAGTGTGACATTGGTGGTAGAGGCGGAGGTAGGATTTAAAACTAATGAGTTTCAAATTCTAGCACTTTTAAGTTACTGGATTCTTAATTTTGTACATATTAAAATAATTTTTTAAAGACAAATACAGAGTTTACACAAAAGATACTGGGTTCGACCGAACCCGTGCCTCAGTCTTCTAAGACCCTGTAAAATTTCACTGAGGAATTCAGATTTTTGTGGTACCGAGGTTGCATTATGTGTACGGCGCGGTACAAACTTTTTGGGTTGAAGAACGTATTGAGGAGTTGATAGAATTTTTTGGCAGAAAAAGGCAGTTCTGCGGTCAAGTTCGCGACCGCAGAACCACTATGCGGCCGCATATCCATCGCGGAGTTGAGTAGAAAATTAGTTAGATTTGAAGGGTGTTTTGCGGTCATTTATGCGATCACACATCCATTCTGCGGTCCGCACTTCAATCACATAGTTAGCATGAGGAATTTCATTGAGCGATTCTACGGTCGCATAAGTGATCTGCGGACCATATACCTGCCGTAGACCGGTCCAGACCATTCCAATTTTTGGCATCACTTTCGCGGTCTATTTTGCGGGCAAAATACCTATTCTGCGGTCCATTCTGCGACTGCATACCCGAGTTCGGAGGGCCCATTTTTTTATTTTTATAACTCGGCCTCATTTTTGTAAATAGCCTTAGGGGATCATTTTAAAGCGAATTATTGATGATTTTAGAGAGAGGTAAGAGTATTTAGAGGGAGAAGGATGAAATCTAGCAATCGCCCATTCTTGTACCAATCTTCAAGAATCAAGAAAGCCAATCACTAGATTATCATCTATCCGGATGGTTACTGCTAGACGTGTTGGGGCATTATAGTAACTTAAGAAAGCTCAAACAAGGTATCTTGACTAAACTTATCTTTTAGAATGGAATTCCATGATGTTCCCATAAGTTTCAAGTGTGGTTGGCCCAAAATCCTAATCCCCATGTTTCGCTCATTCTCTATGAATTCGATATTCTGAATAAGCTTGTGTTAAAACATATATATTAAAAATATGTACTGAATGTGAGCACGTGATTTTTACCCTACATGAGAATTACTCCCAGAAAAATTCAAAATAAAATAGTTTTGTGTTATGCGTGATTTTGGTGATTTTTGTGTTATTTTTTTTTCTTATTATTTGTATTTTTTTTTGTGGGCGTGTCTATTTATTTAAATTAATATAAAAATACAAAATATGTTGCATTTATACTTTTAGGATTAATTCCGTACTTAAAAATAGTTAAGTTTATTTTACGAAAATGAAAAAATCACAAAATAATGTATTTTTTGCATTTTTTACCATTTATTGTCCAATTGTGTGATTTTAATTTATTTCTTAGTATTTAATTATGTTGCTCAATTGTTATTGGACGCTAATTAATACATTTGATAAGTTAATGTTGTTTTATAATGTAATTAGGAATTTTGTTGAAATATAAAAGAAGAAAAAAGAAGGGGGTTGAAAATAAGAGAAGGAAATGGGATTGGGCCCCAAATAAAGTCAAAATTCAAAAGGCCCAGACCAAAATTCCACGGATCCAGTCCAGTTGGTCTCCAAACCCAAGCCAAATAACCCGTTTAAGGCATCTCCATCACAGCCATTGATCCTTGTTGATCGAACGGCTGAAGATCCTGTCGCCCAACCCGGTACCCGGCCCCAGCCCATTCCCTGAACCGATCCGGCCCCCAACTTTCACCAAACGACCCCGTTTCTCTCTCATTGGTTAATCCTGATCGTTGATTCATGTTGATCCAACGGCGTACATTAATCATCTCAAATCAATATACCACAGCCCCAAAAACACCCAGACTCGTCTCATTTCTCACCCTAACCCTTCACAATTCTTCATCTCCCTCAGAAACGAAGAAAAACCCTAGCCGCCGCCCCTTTACTCTTTCGCCTGAAACCCGGCGGCAACCACTCCACCGGCCACCTCAGTAACACCACAAGCCCCTCTTCTCCCCCTCTATCGGAATCCACAAACTAATTGGTTCGAATCAAGTCCAAACCACTCGAACCCCAAATCGAGCCTCAAGAGCCCTAGAGGAATCTCGAGCCATTTTTGAAGAATTTTGGCGGTTCAATAGGTTTTAGTCGAAGTGTTCTCACTTGAGAACACTCGATTAAAGTCCATTTAGCCTCAAAATTTTTAAAATCCAAATTGTTCCCAAGCCTTTGAGTTTCGGATTTCTTAAGGTATTTTCTATTTTTGTTTTCTCTATTTTATTTTGGTATGGTACAGTATGTTTAGTGATTTCATTCTTTTTTTATTATTGTTGTTGTTTTCTCTGTTTTCTTTCTTCTCCGAACTCGAAGACCCGTTTATTTGGTCAATTGTTTTCTGTTTCTGTTTATTCGATTACGTATGATGTAGAATACGTATTCGCGTCGATTAGCGTTGTCGAATAGTTAGCTTTGTATCTTTCACCTTTTGACCAAGATTGCTTGAATCACTGCTGCATCGATTATTCGTTATCGATTGTATAAGTCGTAGTTAATTAAGCAAAGGTCGTCGTAGGATCGACTGTTAGCATGTTGACAGAAATGTCATTAGGACTGTCTAGTTACATCCGAACCATTGTTGGGGTTGAAAGCTGTGAGCGATTGTGTAGTTAAGGACATTCTGGATATAGATGCTTGTAGTCAGTGACTAATGGGGTTAGCTGGTAGAGTGCAATGCACATGAGGATAGCCAAGTGGAACCTGCTGTTACAGCAGGGCACTCAACCAGGCCAGCACTTATCATGTTTATTAATTTAAAAAATGTCCCATGCTTAGACACATTGTAGTGACAAAGCCAGTGGCAGGGATGTCAGGGAATATCATGGGTTGGGCAGGGGCTTAGTTTAAGATTGGTGGCATCAACCAGGAGTTGTTTTAACTATAAGTATGAGGGACTGGAGAATATAGAGACAGACACAAATACTGATTGAAAAGGAATGCTAACAGATTAGGATACATAGAGAGGGATACCTACAGAAACCTTAGACATAACAGTGATAGTGAGCATTGAGGAAGTATTCTGGAAAAACAGTGATAGGCAGACATTCATACAGACAGAGGGATACAGATAGAAGTCTTAGACAGGGATAGAAAGATTGAAATAACTATTGTTTCATTGGATTGTTGTTTGAGGTTCACACGGGTCTCTTGCATCTATTTCTGGTTGGATTGTTTCTGTTGGTCGAGGCTTTGCTACTGGTTTGCTGTTGGTTGTGTCTGGTTGCTGAGTGTTGTGTTTGGCTACTGATGTGGGTTGTGTCTGGTTGTTGTTTATTGCTGAGCTTTGGCTATTGCTTATTCTTCTGTTGCTGCTTCTGCTGTTGTTGGTCCTGGTGTTGCTGTTGTTGTATCGCTGCTGCATTACTACTGCTGATTGCTCTCTTTTCCTTCTTTTGTTTATCATCCAGGTACACATCTTTAGAACACCAGAAATTGTAGTTGGCAAGTTCAAGTTTGGACATATATGAAGATCTGAAGTCTATGTTTAAATTCATCCTGTTTTGTATACTACACATCTACAATTGCATCATATTTGTATAAGCTAACTGATGAACTATGGACTATCGCTATTTTTGTATGTAATCTGTGTTGGTCAGTGTTAGATTGAAATTAGAAACCAAAACAGGGATTTAGTCCGGAACTAGAAATTAGTATGGTCTTATTTGAGATTTGAATATCAAAGGTCATTTTTGATTAATTGCGACATGTGTTTGAATAGGGATTAAGACTCAAACCGTTAACATTCAAATGATTGAATTGTGTGAATCGGGTTTATACAATTATTCTAGTTCTGAATTTACGAGGTCACTTGGATAAATAACGTCATTTTAAATAGCAATTTGAATACTATTAGTAACTAATGTAGTGATGAACATTAGCATGAAGTTCAAAAATGACTTTTGTATTACACGTAGTTAACTTCAGTGTTTCGGTTATCTAATACTGGTGGTTTAAATTAATTAGAGAATGGTTAGTTTGCGTTGACATTTTTCAAACTCACATGTTACTTATAATTGTCGTTCGCTTGTAGAATAAGGCATAAAACAATCTCCCTTATGCAAGCTCGAGTGCAATTTCCGTTCACCTTGATCTAATAACTAACAAGAGGCCCGAGCTTATAAGCATGTAATAAATTAGGACCTTTTCTCGTTTATTTTAGAGACGCTTAATAGAAGAAATGTAGTCACTTTAGGATTGTCCTTTAAAACGAGACGAGCCTCGCCGCGCAAAACAATATATAATGGCGGGGCCCTCGAATAATTGTCATGAAAACTTAGACTTGGAAGGACCGTTTAGTGAATTTCACGGTCCTTTCCCAAAGTTAAACAGACGATAGACTCTTTAGGCACGATTTGAAATAAAATTACTTTCCTAAATACGGGTGTGCATTTATGTGACCCAAATCTTACTCTCGGCGAAACTGAAATACATTAAAGTCGCAGGCGTACTGGTTGCGGTGTGACTCGAAATGTATTTTCGTGACGTCGCAATTCTTCTAAAATCGAAAAGCGGAACATAAAAGCACATAATTGAAATATATAAAGAAATCAGATAAAAACAAAAATTGCAGTTGAGCGACCGTGCTAAAACCACGGAATTCGGGAGTGCCTAACACCTTCTCCCGGGTTAACAGAATTCCTTATCCAGGTTTCTAATTTCGCAGACTGTAATACAAAGTCATAAATTTCCTCGGGTCGGGATTAAAACCGGTGACTTGGGACACCATTATTTTTCCAAGTGGCGACTCTGAATTAATTAAATAAATCCCGTTTCGATTGTCCTTTAATTGGAAAAACTCCTACGCGCTCACGCGGGTGCGGAAAAAGGGGGTGTGACACTGAATGCTCCTAGTATATTGTATTCTCCTTCAAATGTATTCAAATGTGACAAATGTGTCGGAATATTATGATTTCAATTATATTTTTATTGAAAGTTATTTTGTCAAATTATGGAAGAAAACTCAATGTGTTAAGACTCTTATTATTCATATATGTACCAAATCTCGATTTTCAAGCGTCCTTATTGTTGATAAAGTATGACTAAGTTCGGAAGTAGAAGAAGCAAGAGTGCAGTATAAAGTGTGGCCATGGTTGTTGTAACTGGTGCATTGATTTGAAGTCGGGATTAAATCGTAAATCACCATGCTCTCCTTTATCAATATATCCAATGTGATTTGAGTTATTACATGCTCATGTGTCGAAGTTGTGCATTGCCCTTTTTGGGAAAGAGTATTTCAAGAATAAATGATGTATTACTCGTTTATGATTTTAATATGTGTTTCTATTGCTAGTTAGTTTGCCCCATTCTTTGGAAAAAAAAAATTATGTTTAATGTTTTTATTACTAATGAGTTTAAGTTATGATTTCAGAATATTCTATATGTTGATGCTTATATGATGATCCTAGAAAGTAAAGAAATAAAAGTGTGAAATATGAATTACGGCTATCGTGCCTTGAACGGAGAATCATACTAGTGTGGTTAAAAGTACTAATAACACTATATATATAGTGTGAAAGGTTATGAGGTGAATGTTCTTGTATTTAAGTATCTTTGTGTGCAAACATAAAATGATATTTTTAGTAGTATAATTAGCAAATTAAGGAAGGGTGAGTCGTAAGGCCATGCCCGAAACTACACGTGCTAGTGTAGGAGTAGATTGTGATTATTCCCCTTATTTGGGATGAGATAAAAATATTGATGTGATTGTGACTATTTTCTTTTATTGGGATGAGATTGATAATAGCTGTGAATTGAAAAAGATGAAGTCGACATATGTGGGAAGGCGACCTAGCCGACCGCATGGAGATCATACAATATATTGCGCTTCCTACTCTTGGTAACACATTTCTTTCGTATCACCTGTTAATCAATATTGTTCATGGAGATATGGCCTAGTCGATCGGGTGGAGATCGGACTCCATGTTGAAAACACGATGATATATCGGTGCTAATGATCTCCTAACCAAAAATATATTTTGTTTTTGTATTTTAAAAATTGTTATGTTTTAACTAGGCATTTGGATATTGTTGATTGTGATTTGCTGTTTCTATGGCTTTTCGTTTTTTTTTTTGTATTGGCATTCTATTTTGAAAGAGGATATTTAGCTTTACATACTAATATTAATCCACATGTAAACGTCCTTTTTGCCGGGGACGTTGCTTCTTCATTGGATGTAGGTGGTTCATCAGCGGGCAACTTTAGTCCTCATTAGCAGTTGCTTCCTTTTCAGCAGGTTTTGGTGAGCCCTACTCTATTATGGGCATGATGTCACTTGATGTTGTACTTTGTGTTTTGATGTATAGTAGGAGCCTTGTTGCCGGTATTTTCATACTACTCTTCTGTTGTACTTAAAGGCTTTGTAGGTATGTTGTGGGTGGTGTTTGATATTGGGAATTGAACTGGAAGTGTTGGTATTTTCCGGTGACACAAAGTTATATTACCGGAAAGCAGGGGAACTATCTGTATAGGGTAAAATAAGCAATGCTACATGGCCACTCAAAAGGACACGTGAAACCTAAGATGGAGGATAACCAGAACCGAAGGCATTTATCTTGTCTATCACCGGAGTGAGTAACAACTCATAAGGATGCAATAAATACTCTTCTCCCGGTACGATTAAGGATGCATTCAATGGAGAATATTCCACATCATTAAGTACGATTGACCGTTACAAGTAAATTGACATTTATATTTACTATTACATTTTCATCAATGGCCCTCATAATTGACAATAAAGAATGGCAATAATAGTAAGATCTCCTTCCTCATACGTAGCTATAAATAGTAAGCTCAGATATGAATTTTCTAGCAAACTTATACTATACTCTATCCAAAGCTTAAAATAATTTATCTTCTTGCTTTTTTATTTCATTGTCGTTGTTCTCGGAAGCCTGCTCTTGGAAGTCTGGAACCACTGTTTCTGCTATTTCGTCTCCATCTCAAGGCTAAATATCGCATATTTCTTCAATTATCTTATTACTTTAGGATCAAGTTAATTTATTTATCTAGAAACCACTTATAAATTCAATTATACTGTTTTACGGATAAATAAATACCTTCCGTGAATTGCCAGAAAATTCAAGTGGGTAGGCATACGAAATAGTTCCGTTTTAGTATGATTGTTTTGGATTTTTTTTTTTTTTTTTTTTTTGAGAACGTGTATGGGTAGAAATTTTCCAGAGAAAGAAAGACTTGCTTGGTTAATTATATGACGTTTATAATTTACGGTGAATCTAGGTACTCTCGTGTCACAAATACAGACCTTAGAATCGCAATAGTACTCTCTTGATTTCATTTTACTATACAACGATATTTGGCGTGAAGTCTAAAAAATAAATCAACTTAAAATTATTACCTCGTAGTCTTAACATTTTATGACATATCATAATTGTAAAAATACATTATTAAAAGTGGGATAAATAATTTAAATTAAATTTATTTAAATATGAAATAATAGTATTATTTTTATATCAAGTTAAAAGAAATGGCCATAAAAACAATAGCAGGAGTACGTACGATTAAAATGTAGATTAGAATGCAGTACCCAACACAATGACACAAACGCGCATTTCTCCAATTTTCGATAAAGAAATATTTCTCAAACAAACAAACATTAGAAGGTCAATTTTATGAAACATTACAAATATTATTGTTGTTATATAATTTTTTTTTATATAAATGATCAACAGAATATAACACAAGAAATTGATATTAAATAGTACTAGTATAAAAGATCTATGTAAGATCAATTTTTCTTATTTAAATTGTAACGGTTCATAAGAGATCATTTTGATTGAATGCTAACCAAATGTAGGCTCTTAGTGGTCTTACCATCCATATTAAATGGGTATATTAAAAAATAGCCAGATTTATAATTGGTTGTCCAAAAATAGCTCAATTTTAAAAATAATTAAAATTTAGCCAATTTTTATGTTAATAAATCTGAGCAAAAATATTATTTAAAATCCATAAAATACGCCAGTATATTATGCTGGAGTGCCAGCATAAGTGTACTTGAACTCCAGCATATTATACTGGAGTTTCAGAATAAGTATGTTCTAGCATAAGTACACTAGAACTCCAGCATAATATACCGGAGTTCCAGCAAGTATACCGATATAGTATAATATACCGGAGATTGGAGCAGAGCACTGGTGCTCCAATATCCAGTATATTATACTGGAGCCAACAAAGTATACCGATTCAGCATAATATGCTAGAGTTCATATACATGTGCACCGAACTCCAGTATATATATTATGCTGGACCGGTCTCTATTACAACAAAATAATGGCTATTTTTTATTGATTTGGTTAACGCTGACAATTTTTAAATGACCAATCCAAAAACTGGTTATACCGTGCTATTTTTACAAATTACATATCTCTTTGGCCTAATAGTAATGACGGCCATCTATCTATATGTGTCAAAATGTAATTGCTCATTATTTTTTCATTCATATAATTACCCTAGACAAATTTTTACACTGTGGCAGAATAAAAATATACGTAATATTGTGTGGAAATATCTTTTCACTATCAAACTATAGAAAATAAAAATTATATACTATGATACTGAAAAATATACTATTGTTTGTTAATATAGCATTGTGTGTGAATATATTTACTACGTAATTTTTTATTTTTTATAGTATGGTATTTTATGTCCCTTCTTCCCATTCTGATATTATAAAAGTGTAAACCACGCATTCTCTCCTCTCCCGCCTCCCATCGTTTCATATTCCCTACAAAAACTCCCTTCCATTCTCTCCATTCCTTCATTTGCTTTCGATCATTTTCTTTTCTTCTCCGCTTTGCTCGATCATCTTCTCTTCTTTCCTTCTTTCTTCTCATTTTAACTTGAAAATTTTATTCCTTTTTTCTTTATGGTGGAAGAACTAGAATGATATACTAGCAACAATCAAAAAAGGCCATCCACCATAATTGTATTCTCAAATAATTAAGACTAGACTTTTGCTTCTTAAATTCGACCAAAAAAAAAAAAATCAGTTTGATCCTAACATGTCTTCTGCTATAAATGATGAAGATTTCAGCGTACGGAAAAAAAAGTTCTCTGCTTATGATCGTCTCAGTTGTGAAGGTTCTCCTATGAAAATGTCCCCGTGGAACCAAAGTTGTAATCTTAACAATCCTAATTTGGACAAATTTGACGAGGATGTTTCCCAAAATAACTCCAAAATTTGCCTTATTGGTTCACTTGTTCGAGAAGAAGGCCATATATATTCTTTGGCTACTAAAAATGGTCTTCTTTACACAGGTTCCGACAGCAAAAATATACGTGTATGGAAGGATATGAAGGAATTTTCGGCTTTCAAATCTAATAGTGGTCTTGTTAAAGCCATTATTATTTCAGGTGATAAGATTTTCACTGGTCATCAAGATGGAAAAGTTCGAGTTTGGAAGGTAAAATATTGAATTGTGTGATCATCTTCTATAAAATTTTTAGATATTAGAGAGAATAAATTTTATCTATTTAATTGCATTAGTATAATTAACACGCCCCTTTATATGCGGACCTGATTATTTTAATGAGCCAAGCACGTAAACTTTTCTTTTGATCATGTGTGACATTGAGAATTGAACATGAACTTGACTACCTCATATAAAAGCTTAAATAGTTGAACTTGACACATTTTTGTCTATTAAAGGAATTTAATTTCTATAAGGTAATATTGTGATTGCTAGGTGTTTGTTCAGATTTTCTTACAATAATTGAATTTTCGATCTCGTGAAGAAAAACACAACATATTTATCATAATTGAGTTTTTCTTTTCCTAGAAGGAAAATATAATTCTTCCATATTTGGCTAGTCTATTTTATTGTAAGAAAATGTTTGGAGTTCTATAAATTAAAAATTCATCATTCTCATTCGGTAGCATCCACAATGTAGCCATAAGGAGCTTGAGAGTCTTGTTTAGGGGAGAACTTTACGGGACAAGTGTTTGTGTGTCACTTGTGTTTGCCTCTTCGTGAGGTTGTTCTCTCGATATTTTTTACTTTTTTTTTTGTTATAGTAGATTGTTCATCTTCGCCGTAGACGTAGGTCAGTCGTTGACCGAACCACGTTAAATATTTATCTCTTTTGATAAATTTCTCTTTATTATGTAATTATCGTCGTTCAAGATTTGCTTTGCTAGCTTTTTAAAAGATAACTTCGTCTAACCGTTTATAATAAGTGCAATTAATAACCTAGATAGTGAGACATATTATCTTATAATAAGTTAAAATACACATATAGTATGTAAGTTTTGAGTATAAGTTGCATCCATTACTGAATTGTGTTACATCTTAACAGGTACAACCTAATAATCCTAGCAGTTACAAACCTGCTGGAACATTGCCAACATTCTTTGACATTTTTAAAGCTTCAATTAGGCCAAGCAACTACTTCATGTCAGCCAAACATAACAGAGCTTCCATTTGGATAAAGCATTGGGATGCCATTTCTTGTTTAAGCATGGACCATAACCATGGACTTCTTTACTCTGCTTCATGGGACAGAACATTCAAGGTTTGGAAAGCTGACAATTCAAAATGTCTTGAATCTGTCAAAGCACATGAAGATGCAGTGAATTCTGTAGTTGCTAGTCTTGATGGCATAGTTTACACAGGGTCAGCTGATGGAACTGTCAAAGTTTGGCAAAGGGAATTTTCAGGAAAAATTATAAAACATGTTTTAGTACATACCCTTTTGAATCAAGAATGTGCTGTGACAGCACTAACTGTTAACAAGTCTGGTACAGTTGTATACTGTGGATCATCAGATGGGGTTGTGAATTTTTGGGAAAAAGAGAAGAAATTAACACATGGGGGTGTACTCAAAGGTCATAAGTTGGCTGTTTTGTGTCTTGAATCAGCAGGAAATCTTGTTTTTAGTGGATCAGCAGATAAAACAATATGTGTTTGGAGAAAAGAAGGGTCAGTTCATACATGTTTGTCTGTGTTGACAGGTCATAATGGACCAGTGAAATGTTTGGCAGTGGAAGAGGATAAAGAGTCAACAAGAAATGACCAAAAATGGGTGCTTTATAGTGGGAGTCTTGATAAATCTGTCAAGGTTTGGAGTGTTTCAGAAATGGCACCTATTATGAATAATGGACATGAGGATCATGTCCAATAGGATTTAATTCCTAATTTTTCTTTAAGTGTTGATATGTTTTCTGTTACACTCCTTGCAAAGAGAGAAGAATACTAAAGATGGGATTATTATGTAATTGTAAGAGATATATAATTAAATGGTTTGTAAATTTGTTGGCCATTGATTTCTATATAAAATTAATTTTGGTAAATAATGGATGAATAAAGCGATTACTTTTCCTTTTCCTTTTCATATGTTACACACTAATTAATTAAACTCTGTTTAGAAAAATTAGAGCCAGTCTAGCCATATCGATCTAGGTAAGTGGTGACAACGAAAAGGCTTTTAAGCCTGAGGGGCGGTGAGCGAGGTAGGATAAAATGGTATTTGAACCAGGGCGGGGTGAGGAGGCCCTATGTAGTCTGTCTTTTCATGGGTGGTGGGCATAGAAAAAGGCCATTCATTAAACCTTTTGGAAGCCTTTCCTCTGCAGGGGCCTTGTGCAGTAAACCCCCTACGGGCGGTCGTCCGTCATCCTAAAGTAGTCCCCGCGAAGCTTTCGGGAAGAGGGGTAGTCTTGTGTGTAAGCATAGTATTTCTGGTCTCTTTGGTATTCGGAAGTGGAAAGCGAACTGCTGGCTGTGGCCGAAAAGAGAGGTTCTGTCTTTCTTCATTCAAGTAAGAAAAAGATGTGACGCCCACTTACTTCTATTATGTCAATATTAATTACTACTGTTGGAATTATTGTTCTTATTTATAGTGATAATTATATGGCTCATGATCAAGGCTTAATCTCTTATCTTCTATTAGCATTAGCTGGCAGAAGCACTACAGACTGAGAATGAAATAATGTTGCATTGAGATGCTGGCTTTTGACCAGATGGAGTAGTTAAATAGAATATATTCCTCGCCCTAGAAATAGCCCGCTACTCTAACTTTGTCCAAAAAAATTGGAATACGAATGAGATCCACAATGCCTCGGAGACTAAGAATCGATCGCACCCAAGTCAGAATTAATCGAGATGGGGCCTTTGCTCTCAAGTTCCGATCAAGAAAGAGAGTTGCACTAGTTTGACAGCTTAACATATTTTAATGATGAATTATCTAAATGATCCAGAATAAAGTTATTTTGGTTAACAGGGATACTTTATTAACAAAAACTAAGTAGTATTACAATGTTCTATCATGGAAGTCCCAGTGGGATCGACTCCATAATTTGTAGAGTTAAAGGAGCTATCAGAAAAACAGAGGTGCCCAATTATAGTACAGATATTCCCAAGATTAGCTAATTTATTACAAGAGCTCTCTGAAATAGTTCTAGTAAAGGAGGACCCCATTTGATCTGCTAGAAAGTTGGCAGCCACAAAGTGACGGACGGTATCAATGTTTCACTTGAGTGTTGAAATAGTCAAACTTGGTACTTTTTGTTGCCAAGAGATGGGCGAATCTACGAGAAGGAACGATTGAGTTATATGTAGGATGATTACTTTGAATCAATTGTATTACTTCCTCCGAGTCTGGTTCCACCTCTAGCGGCTTATATTTTTTTTCATGGGCAAGCTATAGTACTTGCTTTAAAGCAAAAGTTCGGCGTAAATATGATTAAGTTTAAGTACATGAGTATGTTCCTGGAAACCAACAATCTAATCTCCGGTGGAATTTCGGAGGATACCACCCCAACCCACCACCAATTTTATTATTGCATTTATAAGCTCCATCTGTATTTAATTTATAAGCACCTTGCCTTGGCTTATGCCATTTAACCTTTATAATCTTTTTGTTGGTCGAGCTAGAGTGATTGTAGGTAAGGAGCTTAAATTCTTGTGCATGGGTAATAACTAGGCTTAGAGAGAGATCTTGTTGGTCATTATTAAAGTTATTATTGTTTCTATTGATCCACAAGTTTCAGAGTGCAAACGGAAAAAATTCAAGACAATCTAACATTAAGAGAGGTTTTAGGGGTTGAAACTTTTTTATAGTATCAATCCAATGGTCCTACACCAGCGTGATGGTAACAGTTTCTTCAGCATTCCTACAGATTGGACACATTCTATCAATGTTGATGCCAATATTATTGAGATATGTTATAGTTGGAAGTCTATTATGGTAGCAAAGCCAAAAAAAAAAAAAAAAAGATAATTATTTTTGGAGCGCGAAGATGCCAAATCCAGTCAAAGTCATTGACACACCTTTTATGGTTATCAATAAGACTATATGTGGATTTAGTGGCAAAAATACTATTTGCATTGATGGACCAAATTGGATGATCATTGCAAAGTTCATTCTGAGGGATGTTGATGCTTGTAATATAATTTTTTAAATAATCAGGTAATTCGAAGGATATAGCAGAAAGATCCTATGTTGCATCAGAACAAAGATTATGGATATTAAGGCTCTCTTCGCGCATGGTTAAGGGACCATGAATAATGGTTCGAAGTGGAGGAAGGTTAAGGATCCATCTATGGTTCCAAAAATTTATATTTTTACCATTGCCAGCCTCCTTGCATATAGACCAACCTTTGAGAATATTTTTTCAAATAAAGGAACTATTTGAAGGATTCTTTTTGGAAGAGTATTGCGTAATGAGAGTATTAGCCCAGAGTGAAGTAGGATTAATAAAAAATCTCCAAGCTAAGCTAGTTAACAAGACCAAATTTTTTGTAGAAGCTTTTACTAGACCTAACCCCCTTTGGCGCTTGTGCTTAGTGACAATTTTCCAGTTAACAAGATGCCGCTTTCTCTTAGTAGTAGTATCCTCCCAAAGGAAGTTTTGTTGAATTTTGTCAATATGATTAAGAATTTTAACTGGTAAATGAATATATTGCATAACATGATTAGGTATGCTGTAGAGAGTAGAGGAGATCAATGTCGACCTGCCAGCCATAATAAGGTAACTAATTTTCCAGTTGGCTAGCTTGGATTTCATCCTGTCAATAACAAATTGAAAGTCTATTTCTTTAGGGTGTTCACTTAAGATAGAAAATCCTAGATATTTGCCAAAGTTGCTGCAACTATTAATGCCAAAAAAGTTAGAGATTTGAGTTTTAAGGTTATCAGGGCAGTTCAGGGAGAATATAGTTTTTGTTTTTGTAGTATTGATTTTCTGCCCTAATAAATTACAGAAAACGTGATGCCCTCTAAAATAGTAGAGCAAGATTTTTTAGTGGCTCTAGCCATTATAGTAAATTCATCAACAAAGAATAAATGTGACAAAGGAGGCCTCCTAGGAGACCAACTTAATAGGGTCCCAGTTTGCACAATCAACTGCATAATTAATATATTTCTATGCATAGGATAAAAATATAAGGGGACATAGGATCATCTTGTCTAATATTCCTAGTTGGCATAAAGAAAGGAGTTCTAGTCCCATTAACTAGAATGGAAATGTTACTAGTGGTAACACAAGATATAATCAATCTAGTAATATTAGGAGAAAAATTGAAGTAGTGAAGGGTTCTAAAGATGAATGACCAATCTGTCAAAATAATTTTTTAGATTGATTTTGAGAATCATGCCATGATTAGCACCTTTTCGTTTATTAAAGTTGGCAATGACCTCTTGAATAATAATAGAGTTATCACTAGCTCTTTTATTCTTTATCAAACTAGCTTGACAAGGACTCATGAGCTCATCCAATTAGGGGGTTATACGATTAGCAATAATTTTAGTAATGATCTTGTAGATAGTATTACAAAGACATATTGGTCTAAAGTTTTTGAGATCATTTGCATTTGAAATTTTTGGGATAAGGCAGATAAAAGTGTTATCAAAGAATTCAAGGATTTGTTGAGTGTTAAAGATATTTTTCAATAACTAAGCATCGCAGGACAAACAATGGATCAATATTTTTGGTAAAAGAAAGGATGAAACTCGTCTTATCGAGGAGCTTTAAAGGGTTTAAAGGAGAAGAGAGCAAAAATAATTTCTTGACGAGTAATCGGTCTGTCTAGGTTGTGTAAATTTAATTTGTTAAATGAACTAATACTAGACTTGATGCCCTTCCAATTCGAACTAATGTGACTTGTGGTAAAAATATCCCTAAAAAAATCAATGGGATTTTACCTACCTATACCATATATGAAACCTTATTACCCTAAATGTGCATAATTTATTAATAACCCGTCCAGTCCATGTTTTACCTACAAATTTTGTACCATTCGATTATTAGGCCTTAAAAGGGCAGAATATTCCCTAGAAAACGGACTAAAATTAAGGAGAGAATCTTGGTGTTAATTGATTCTACATTAAATTTATTTTTTAAAAAGGGAAAAGAGATTTCTCATCTACGTATTTTTCTCTAGAACTACAATTCAAATTCTCAAAAAAAAAAAAAAGAACGAACAATTCAATTTTTTGAGTTTCAACAACTCAAAGTTGAAAAAATCTGTTCTTCCATATATTTTCCATCATTGATAACCATTAAAAAACTTGAAAGTTTTGAATTCAAATTTGGATTTTCAAAACTCATTATTTACTTGGATTGGGTGTTGTTGTAAATAATTTTGAATATGTTTAGGAGTTTATATCTCAATTTGAGGGGTTTTGGTGAAGATTATACTTGGTTTTGACTGAAAGAAGAAGAAGAAGAAGAAGAAGAAGAAGAAGAAGAAGAAGAAGAAGAAGAAGACATATTTCTAGAATTTGTAGATAAATTGTAGAATTGTAGATATATTGTAGATAAATTGTAGATGAATTGTAGATTGGAAAGACTAAAAATCTACAAATCTTCTACAATTATGTCGAAAATGTCAATTATGCTACAATTGAAATGAGAATTTGGATATTAAAATTCAATGTATCTATTTTGTAGATATCTTATAGGTAAATTGTAGATTATTTGTATTCTGATTGCAGATACATTATTTTCTGTTTTTACAAATCCAAAACGACTAAAGCTTTTACAAAATCTTCTGCAAAAAAGCAGTCTACAATTTATCTACAATTTTTCTAATTTGACTACAAAATATCTAAAAATTCTGGAAATATGTCTTCTTCTTCTTCTTCTACTTCTTCTTCTTCTTCTTCTTCTTCTTCTTCTTCTTCTTCTTCTTCTTCTTCGAGGAGTTTCAATCAACTGTGTTAACCAGTAACCTTCAACCACTGCCCAAAAAAAAGAGGTCATAGAATTTCGAACTATCTGCCATTATTATTTTCAGTGGGAATTCAAGCGATTCGATCAAAGAATTTAATATTTTCTTATGAATCTGAAAATATGATATTCTTCTACGGTAGTTGGCAGTTGGGGATGATCAACGAGAGGAATAGGAGCATCGTGAGTTTTGGATGCATTTGTGAACAGTTGAGATGAAGGGAAAGAGAAAGCGGGAAGATGCAGTCCTATAATTATGCCTAATATAAATGAACCCTTAATTATATCCTTAATTTGAATTATGGTATATAAATGGTAATTTGGTGCTTAAATGTAATAAATACAAACCTTAAACATTGAGGGTACTAAGGTTTCATATATGGCATAGGTAAGTAAAAATCCCAAATCAAATCAACTACAGGAGCGGGGTCTTCAATCCAATTTCCCACATTATCTTAGAGTAATTCTATTATGCCTATGCCTATTGATCCATAATAAAGTTGAATAAATATAGAAATTGCAAACATTATCCAAGAGTCATAGACTACAACAATGTTGAGAAATGACATCTCCAATATTTTATTCATGTAAAAAGAAGCACAAAATTGTATTTTATTCAGAAAAAAGGATGGACTATAAGCCAACTTGAATAGATCCATAACCTGCTTCTATCTGTTCTTAATGAAAGAAATTAGGCAAATACTATCGAATTGACAATACGAAATGCATCAACAACCATAAAGATTGGCACTGAGGCGCGGAGTAATGAGAACATTCAATGGTGTTGCTTTAGGTATAGTTAAACCAGGGCTTTCCGTCAAGTCAATAAGTTGATCATCTACAGGCTTAGAAAACTCGAAAGCCTGAAGAAAACGTGCCAATGTCAAATGAAGAACTTGTAGCGCCAACGATACACCAGGACAAGATCGTCTACCAGAACCAAACGGAATGAGCTCAAAATCTTGACCTTTCACATCAACATTCGAATTACTCATAAAAAATCTGTGTGGTTTAAAAGAATCTGGATCTTCCCAAATTCTTGGATCTCTTTGTATTTTCCATACATTTACTATTAAACGAGTTCCAGGGGTAATTTTATAGCCACCAACTTCACATTCATCCATGGCTTCTCTAGGTCCTAAGAGAGGGCCAGCAGGGTATAAACGTAATGTTTCTTTAATAATGGCTTGAATATAGGCTAAGTTTTGTATGTCGGATTCGTCAATTTGTCTGTCTTTACCAACATGAAGATCTATTTCTTCTTGTGCTTTTCGTAATATTTCAGGATTGTTTAGGAGTAATGAAATTGCCCACGTTAGTGTTCCTGCTGTTGTGTCGCTGCCTCCAAGAATAAGCGCCTACACCAAAAAGAATATTAAGTACAACAAATTGTAAATGGTTTGACTTTTATACAATGACATTATCTTAAAAATATTTATACTATCATATCACTGTCATATTTCAAAATAATTAAGGGTAACTGCCTATGTCAGTGAAAGCAATAACTTAGGAAAAATAATATGTCAGGAAATTTTCTGCAGGAGATTCACTACTAAAAATTCGATCGGCAAAAACCGACCAATTGTGGTCGGTAAAAAAACTGGCCAAAAACCAACCAAAGTTGGTCGATTTTTCAAAATATTTTTAATTTTTAATTTTTTTAAACGAAGCCGACCAACTTTGGTCGGTTTTCTTTGGCGAAAAAATGCGGGAAACTATTTTTGAGTCCCACAAAATTTATTTTTCAAAAAACCGACAAACTTTGGTTAGTTTTTGCAATTAAAATAAATAAAAATTAATATTAAAAAAACCGATCAACTTTGGTCGGTAAATTCGGCCGGTCATTTTAAAAAACCAACCAACTTTGGTTGGTAATTTTATTTTTTAATAAAGCTGATCAACTTTGGTTGGTTATTTTCGTGCGAAAATACAATTAAAGAGTATAAAAGAAAAAAGACAATCCTAAACCAAAATTTACCAATGGTCTAGTGGTAGAATAGTATCCTACCATAGTACAGACCCCGATCTCGATTCCCAGATAGTATATTTTTAATTGCATAATTAAAATACTAACCGATTTCGTTTTTTTTTTTTTGAATTTAATTAACCAACATTGGTCGGTAATTTTCGACCAACTTTGATCGGTATACTAAAGCGACCACTAAAATACCGTCCAAACGTATGTGGTCACATTTTGGTCGGTAATTGGCCATAACCGACCAAATTTGGTCGATTTTTTTATAGCTAATTACCGGATTTCTAATAGTGATTAAATTACACTGATTATGCAAAAATTCAGTTATTAATATAAAGACTTAAACAAAGTTCAAAGTTGTTACTCCATCTATTTCAATTCACGTGTCTTATTTTATTTTTTATTTTATTTCAAAAGAAAAATATTATGTTTCTATATTTAATAAGTTTTTAATTCAACATTTTCATTTTACCCCAATGACACTCTCCCTTATATTACTTGACATGGCATGTTTGAAATGCACAAGATTAAAAAAGTAAGTTTTAGTATGCTATAAACACTTTGTAGTTTTAAGACAAGATTCAAAAGTTCTCATTATATTCTCAAATTTCATGTCTAATTAATTAAGAAGCATAAAATAAAATGGAGAAAGTATAATTTAAACTTTCAGATGAGATTGTTATACTATACTCGCTTCTCGAAAGCGAGGAATTAAGAACCGACTTTAAGCGAGCGGAAAGAAAAATGACATAGAAGATATAAGAGCGTACCAAGCAAGTGGACTTGATACTTGTATCAGCATCATATTGAAAATTAGAGAGTCGGCCTTCTTGTTGAAGAGATAACATAACATCAATGAAATCTTGTGCACCTTCATTCTTAGCCTCATGACTAAATCTAGTCTTGTCACGGTGTTCTTGTAGCCAGCCTTCAAGTATAAAATCAAGCTCTTTAGCTGTTCTTTTCATAGCCTTTTCATGACCTTGTATATCAAACCAACCAAGAATTGGAAATGCGTCAGATGCTACAAAAATTCCAATCAAATGAAAGAATTGATTTATTGCCTTTTGACAACGTCTAGCTTCATCATCATCACATGTTGCTCCTGCACCAAAATAACGTTTACCAGCAACCATTCTAACAATTACGTTCAAAGTTAAATCCTCAAACCACCTTTTGAGTTCCACAAGCACCGTCCTGCAGTTGGAGGTGTCAATTATTTTATTAAGTGTAAAGTTGAATTACAGGAAATTATCCTAGGAGCAATTGAATTGAAGAAAATTGTATACAAACATTTATTTACTAATTTTCTGTATTATTTTTATCAGTTTTCGTCAAAAAGGCTATATACAAAGCAGATGCGGACTTAGGATTTTAATGATATGGGTGCACCACTATAAATGAGAAAAAAAAGTATTAAGTGGGATTTAATCTCTAGTTAGGTAATTAATTCCACATTTAACCAAGTGAACCATTTAGTCTAATTGGAGCACGTGTGCCAGCAGATAATACTAGACCAATTCTAAAAAATTCGTACACAAAATACCTAATTTGACGGAAAGACCATGGGTTCACGTGCCCCACATGAATGCCTACAAATCCGCCTCTGATACCGAGGGTCTATTTGGAAACAACTTCTTTATCCCAGGGTAAGGACAAGGTCTGCGTACACACTACCCCTTCGGATCTCATTAAGTGTGATTATATTAGGTTGTTGTTGTTATTGTCAAAAACGCTATATAACGCAAAGAATATTGCGTCAATAAAATTGATTTCTACGTTGAACTGTGAATAAAATATTTGATGGGTCAATAATCCAAAATAACCCATCTAAATCGTTGGTCTATATTTTAACCAAATTAAATAAACAAACTCTCTCTATAATTGCATTCGTTCCTCTTTATATAGAAAAAGAACAATTATCTTTAGTTTGAACTGGTAGCTGTTGTTGGTTTTTTTAAAAAGGCATGAATAGGAAATGAATAATACAATCTTTTAAATTGCACTTCTTCATTTAACTCTTTCATTGCCTATCAATACAACAAAAGATATAGTTTCAGACTTTTCACACAAAAATTTCAGAAGTTTTTGCATATTTCTAAAATAAAATATAACATACATAGTCTAATTTATTCTATTATTTGAATTTGCCGAAATTCTATAATTTAACGTAAATTATGTCCTAGGAGGAATTAATTCAAATAATGTAGGCAAGAAATTAGATTCCTTAAGGATACAAAGGAAGTTTATAGGCTCGAAATATTGTTTTCCTATTCTAACTTTTCGCTCTACTGATTTTTCTATTCTAAAAAACAAATTAAACTTAGAAATGTTTATAGTTGGATGAGTTGACTTATGATGATGTGATGTTTATATTAGAATACTGACCTTAACCTTTCTTGAAACATGTTATAACAAGAACAACAACCATCTCACTCACTATAATCTCATAAGTGGGATCTGGGGATTGGTAGAATATACGTAGCCTTACCCGTACCCTAAAATGGTCGAAACATATTATAGCATGATTCAAATTTTACCTGTGGCCAGAGTTGTTGTTGACCCACAATTTATACAGCTCTTGTATCCCCATCTCCACTTCTGATACTTGAACATGCTTAAGAGTATCAAGTCTCCGATTGGAAAGAAGTTCATACATAGCAATTTTTCTCATTTCACGCCAGAAATTGCTATAAGGTGCAAACCCAAATACTGCATAACCATAACCCATGTGTTTAGCAGCAACAGTTGTAGGACGGCTAGCCAAAGCTTTGTCATTTAAAGTAAAACATTCTTTTGCCATTTCCCAACTGCTCACCACAAAAGCTCGACGACTGCCTAATCTTAGGTTAAATGCTGGACCATATTTGTCAGCCATGGCTCCGAGTGTTCGATACAGAAGTTGTTCTGCGCCGCCTAATAAGTGAAGATGGCCTATAATTGGCCATGCACCAGCTGGTTCAGGAGCATGTTTTTTACAAGTAGAGCTTTTATTTTTGAAAAGAAAATATAAGAAAATGAATAATCCAAGGAGTGGTAACAAGAAATTATAGATGTCCATGTATTGATATCTTTGTGAAAGATTATTTGGGGAATGAAAGAAAGGATATTTGTTAAGTTGTGAGGGAACTTTGAAATGAATTTATAGGTTTGTTTCAACAACTATGGATGAGTTATATTGCATGGAGCATTCTCTACACATTAACGGCATGCTACATGTTTGTCTGCTACATTGATCAGCTTCATTGACTTTCTATATAATTATGGAGTATATATCAATGTACACCAGCAGTGGGAAACCAGAAATATTTTCAAGGGTGTTCAAACCTGAAAGAAGTAGTAAATAAATTTCCGACAAAGGATGTTCAATATAAGTTTTATATATCTAAAATTAATATTTTACTTATATAGTGTAATTTTTCGGAAATTTGAACAAAGGATGGTCAGTTGACCACCCTTTGCTAAATGTGGCTTCGCCCATGTACACCAGGTGTAAAATTTAACCAGCTTTAAGGCGCATTTAGTACGAAGAAAAATGTTCTCCTCGAAAAATATTTAAAAAAAAAAATTTCTTGAAAAAATAATAATTTTCTTACTTATTTTTTTGTGTTTGGTTAGACATCAATTTTTTTTGGTTGGGAAATATAGCAAACACTATGAGAGACCAAATGGATAAGGATGGAGAAGGCAGTAGGTCGAGGTATAGAGACGGAGGTGACTATGGCGAGAGTAGGGGGCAAGGATGGGGGCAGTGAGGGGGGTAGGGTAGGGGCAGGGGGTTGGTGTGGGGAGGTGGGGAGGTGGAGAGTGGGGTGAGAAATAAGGTGGGAAGGTTAAAAAACAGTTTTAAAAAATATTTTTCCTCTTTTTCGTTGGGAAGTCACTTTCACCCATTTATAGGAAAATGAATTCACGAGAAAAAAAAAATTAAAAAACTATTTAAGCTAAACAAATATAAAAAATTAAAAAATATTTTTCAACGTACCAAACACACCCTTGAATAACTAACTTTTGGTGCAAATTTACGTACTCCTGAAAGAGAAAATGATAAAATAGTCCTTTACATTTGGTGTATGTTCGAAATAATCTCTTAAATATATTGTTGAGTAGTTTTGATCCTTTAAATATCAAAAGTAAGTACCGAGTACTGTTTATCTGTGTTAAATATTTAATAAACTATTAGTCTGTTTGATCGATCTTTAAAAATTATTTTTCTCAAAAGTGCTTAATCGTTATTTTGTCTTAATTTTTAAGATATATTTTGTCTTAAATTAGTTTGGCTAAGGCCGTCTCCAACCATCACTCTATGTTTTGCATCATTTTTCACTCTAAAATAGTACAACACCAAATCAATTCCAACCATTACACTATTTTTTACAACAAATTTTCTCTCTCTTTTATTATATTATTATCTTCTATCTACTTTTCATTTTTTATTTCCTTCAAACTAATATTAGTTTTTTTTCTTTTTTCCATATTCATTATATTACATTCACCAATTATATAATCAATTTTAATGTATGCCCCTTTTATGTTTTAATTATAATGTATTTTTATTTTATGTATTGTTATTTTTAAATAATGGTTATTTCTTTTTATACAATTATAATAATAATAAAATTAAATTATAATTTTATATAAATATAATATATACAAAAATTAATATATCAAAGAATAGGATATAAAATTAAAATTTTAAAGATCTTAATATTAAATTTAATTGTATACACGATATATGATAAATTAAAGTTTAAAAATAAAAAATATAAATGAAATATTATTAAACAAAATATAGAGTAATGAATATTGTTGCACCAAATTTGGTGCAATACTATTCATGCTCTATAATAGAGCAAGAAATGGAGTACCATCGGAGCAACAATACTCTATTTCTTGCACCAAATTTAAATTTGGTATAAAAATAGAGTATGACTGGAGATGCCCTAACGGTATGTAATATCAGAAAGTGCTGGGTGTAAGCACTTCTTTCTAGACAGCTAGTTATGAAATTGAGATTTTTACACAAATAACCAGTCATATTTATTGTTTATTTTTTAGCTATATACATAATTTATACATTGTATACATAATTATATACATATAATATATAAATTATGCATATATATTATATATGTACCTCTATTAGCTATTTTTAGTTTAAGTGGTTTTTGTGGGTAACTGTGTCCATTCCTAAGTATCAGCCTACCTATAGAATAGGTTAGTACCCTATTTATAACATATAAATACCTTTTTAAGATTTTACATAATATAATAACCTTTTTTATTTTGTAGCAAAAAATTTAAATTTAATACTTTCCTATATTTAAGCCTTATTAGATGGTACAAAATATTTTTCTCTCACCAATTTATGGTATAACTCCCATTTTTTGTGAAATGATGCCGCTTAATACATCTAAATACATATTCACCTTCCCATTATTTGCGCTGAAACGTTACTTTTTTCCGCTTAATACAGCTTAATACACATAAATACAGATCATGATTTACAGGAATCCCTGTTTGTGCGGCGTCATTTCATGATGTATTATTAAATACAGTTCGTTTAATACACTATATACATCATAAAATAATATAAAGCATATCTATATCACGTAATATAGGAAAAAATTTCTATTTATTGCTAATTAAGTCTTAATGAATGTCTTTTGTGAAAATATTTCATTTTTCTTTTCCTAATTTTATTTCAAAGCCCACGTACGTGCAGGGCCCATATCCAAAGAGAAGTGACCCAACAAGGTGGATCGAAAAGCCCAGTTAAGCAGATTCATCTGAAGCTGGAAGACTTGTCATAAAAGAAGAGCAACTTAGTTTGAGAATTGAGATCTCCTCTACTCTACTTGTCAGAAGAAGAAGGGAAGATGACGATGTTCCACTTCTTCAACTGTGCAATCCTAACTTTCGGACCTCATGCTGTCTATTACTCTGCTACCCCTTTGTACGTTCTTCTTCTTCTTAAATAGCCCAAACTTAGTTATTTTTTCAACAATGATTTCGATCTACTTATGTGCAAATTCTGTTTGGTTTTCTTATGTTTTTGGGTGACTAATTTCTTTTGGGGTCTCATGTTTAGTGTTATTATATGCAATTTAGTAAACTGTATATGATTTACTGGCAGCTTGATATGCACTGAATTTAGTATTTTTTATGTTAGGAGTTAATGTTAAACAGTTTAAAAAGTTACGTTTATGGGTAGGTGTTATTTAAATTATTAAAAAGATGTTATTTTTACAGGTTATATGATTAAACATTGTTATTGGTTATGGCTTAACATTCGTTCTTTTTCTTCATGTGTCGTTGTTATCAATGCTTAAGTGTTTTTCATAGTATTTGAAGTTTTAAGTGTATTGTTAACCATGGTTAAGTGGCAAAAAGTTGATGAATTTATTGGTTTGATGCATACACTAGATAAGAAAATTTTCATACTAGTGGGATAAAGGACTAGGGAGGTGGCATATATCCCGTGGAATTAGTCGAGGTGTCCACAAACTGGCCCGGACACCATGCTTATCGAAAAAGGACTAGGAAGGTGCTTTGGGTTATTTTGTCTCTTAAGATTGATATTTTCTGTTTATCCAACTAATGTTGGATCGAGCATATATACTTAGATACACTTTACTTATGCAGCTAGGCCTTTTTAGATCTTTTTCTGTTTAATCTTACTACCATCTTTTGCTAATAAGAAGTAAGAACCAAAGCAGGGGATCATGGCCTTTCTTTTTGGCATTTGTTCCTTTCCTTGCTCTTAATTTTCTAAAGATGTGCAAGAGTGATGGCAATTGCATTAGGGTATCCAAAATTTTTTGTTTCTTGTTTACCAGTGTGGCGGTGTTTAGACTTTGATATTTAAATGTGATACTTAATTGTATTCTGTCTACTCCATCACTTTCATGGTCTACTTTCAAAATTAATCAAATTGTACTGTTGTTACGTATGATATAAATCTGTCCTTCTTGGGTGAGTTGCTATGTTCCTTTATCTATTGATTCTATAATTTTAGAATTAGATCATTATCTTATCACCTTGATTTTCAATTGTGACACATTCCATGACATGGAAGAGAGGCCTCTTTTAACCAATACCATGATTTTGAACAGAATATTTTGTTTTGAAAAGGAAAGTTTAAACAGAGGTTGAAACTAAGGTGTTTCTATGCAGGTCCGAGTATGACACCCTGTGGACTTCAATAAGAGCTGCTGTTGTTTACCTTGTTACAGCACTAGTAAAGGTCAATAACTACTGCTTGATTATGCCTTGACTATTGATTCATTACCTATTTTTACTAAATGGAATTAGCTCTCTCCATCAAGAACATGAAATGAGAAACTGAGAGATGAGTTTTAAGCTCTAAGTACCAATTTAACCAGAAACAATGTCAAAGAATCTGAACTTCGTTTGCTGGATCAAGCTATTGTTGTTTATTTTATTCCTTTTGGTATCCCCATTGAGCTCATTTAGCTTCTTTTCTTTTCAGCTAGTTTGTCTAGCAACATTTCTTAATGTATCCGACAGCGACAGTTTTGATCCATATCAGGTAATGTATTGTCCCCTTTTTTAATATGTTTCCATTATCATAACGGGTATCATCTTATTTTTGGCTGTTTTACTCGTATTGCTGTCAGGATCAATTTGTATATTTAATGTTTCTTCTATAATAGATAGTCATAGCTTCATTAAAATAGGATTGCTGGCCTTTATCACACCCCAGTCCCCTTTTATTATTGTTTTTTTTTAAATTTTTCCCTTAAACTCATCTTGGCAGCAGGGCGTGGCGAAAGCTTCCTGTCTGAATGAGAACCCTGCAGCTTATAAACTTTCTGATCACATCTATTTTTCCATTTTGATTATGATTGATAGGAACCCATGGCTTTTGGTTTGGTTCTTCAACAGCTACTAATAAATACAGATCTTATTGTTTGGGTTAAACACAATTGAATTTAACTGTCTATAGACGACCCATATTTCAAGACTTGTTAACTGTTGGTTTGCTTATAGACTGGACTTGAAGTACTTTTGAGTCTTCTTTTTCTTCAAGCATCCTTTTTCCCAACCATTTGATTTATCCATGGCAAAATACGTCAGTTACCCTCTAAACTATACACCAAATCCCTGTTATACACTTTTTGTGGACGAAAATCATATTACACACTCAACATTTTCAAGGTGTATCTAGTACACACTACTTTTTCTTTGACCAATTTTTCAGAACACGTGTAATGTCACGCACCAATCAAATAGTGACACATGTCATTTTAAAATAAAATAATTAAAATTACAATTATACCTTTCATCTTCCCCATCTAAACTACCATGGTTGTCTTCCTCCTTACTTCACCATCAAACATTATAGCCTCTTCCTCCACCTTTTACTTAATGACAAAGCCACTAGTAATGAACAAAAATCACTAGAAAACACACCCAAAACTCCATCTTTTCTGCTGAAATTGAATCAAAAATTTTGAGCCTAGATCCAACTCATTTTTCATTTGTCTTCAGTAAAAGTTTGACCACCATTAACTGCCATCACCACAATTCAGCTATTTAAAAATTTATCCATTAATAAAATTAAAGAATGTGCAGCTTGAGTTAAGCTTTAATGGTTGGAAAAAAATTCGAAAAACTCTTGCTTCGGAAAAATTTGACTTCGCCATGGGTAAAGCTCAAGTGAAGCTTCTCTGCAAAAAAGAAAAAAATTTCTATGCAAAAGGTTGAGGCAAGCTTTTGGCGGAACTACAAAAAGCTTTAACTACTGAATCTAATCTAAATTTCTCGCCAAAAGATCTGGAAAAAAAAATTAAAAACTAATCAACGTGAAGAGATATGAGAAATTGTGGTATGTCTATTTGAGAAGAAAGAGATCGGGTGGTGGATCTCAAGGATTATCCATGGCAAAAATTTCAGAAAGGAAGAAGATGACTCAATTTAAAATTCAAAAAAAAAAAAAAAAAATAATTGACATCTGACACAAAATTCTTCTGTTCACGCGACTCATTCATTGGGAAAAACACGCACTATCCACGTGGGCAAATTAGTGTGTATTAGATACACTTTTGAAAGGTTGAGTGTGTAATGTGATTTTTGTCCACAAAAAGTGTGTAATAGGGATTTGGTATATAGTTCAAAGGGTAACTTATGTATTTTGCCTTTATCCATCTAGCAAAGTTGGACGACCTGAGAAATTGGAGCTTGGTTAGAAACACACAATTAGAACCCACAATGCCACCCCTTCCAATTTTCTCTTTTCACTGTTTCAACATGGTAGGAGGAATATATCCTTTGGTTTCTCTCCCTAGGTTTTTGGATTTGTGCTGAGCACAAGGAATAACTGAAACAAATGGGAAATCAATGCATTATGGCTGGTTCAGTTGAAACTAATGAAAGGAAAATTTAATCTTTTACTGTGTTAGACAAACTTGGATAAATGATGAATCAAATGGTCAAAGTAGTGTACCACACTCTAAAAGCTTTTCTACGGAGGCTGATCTTTGGTGTCATTTCTTTTTCCTGGCAAGAATAGCTGATGTCTAGCAAAAAAAGTTAAATATTCGGGTTTTTATAGCTGATGGTCAAAGTAGTGATGGTTTTCTATTAGTATTTTATTCAGAAAACATTTTCTAATAGCTGATCTTGAAACACTCCTTTCCCTTTTGTAGGAATTGTTGAAGGCCGTATTCGGGTTTATAGATGTTGCGGGCCTATATTTTGCTTTGACACAGTTGACGCACAGAAATATTTCGCAGAATCATAAGTTTCAAGCTGTTGGACTTGGTGCGTATGATTTACTTTTGCCTGAATTGAAGTAACAGTCAGATTTTGATTACTGGGTGATTACACCTTTTTAGTCTGGCAATTCAGCTTTATGTCAAAATGCTGGTCTATGCGATTTGGTGAATATCTTTTTAAATTGGTTCACTGGATTCTTCAGAAGGTAAAAGAGTATTTATAAAATGGAAGGCACATAAATGATAATACGTGTCATCGGCTGAATTTACCACCTTATCTATGTTAACTTCTTCTGTAATTGTTTGGGTGCTTGAAGCTGTGTGTTTGAATGAGCTACATGAGAAGATAGTATATTAATAAGTTATGATTGGTACGGTTACCTTATTCTTGAATTAGACTTTGTTCCAAGACACAAGTTCTTTAGCCTGAGACCTTGGGGAGATGAGTGTCTTGTCTTGTAAGAATTAACAGTGTCCACCCGAACAGCTTCCTTACATGTTTTGCCAGTGAGTCAGAAATCCATGCCATGAGTGTTTAGCAAGGTTGTGGATTGTGAATTTGAAGTGGGTTGCTACACAAAGTATTTGAGTGTGAATAGAAATTGGACTAGTTTCTTTAATCATTGACAAATCATTACTTGTGGCGAACGTGTCAAAACACAAACTCAAAGAGGTAAAGCCATATTTCATCATTTCAAATTTTACTAAAATTGCAGACGTAAGTGGTCAAAGGAGTCTTATAACTGAGAATGGGAGCTCCAATCAGCAGTATGGCAACTTAAGAAGGGGAAGCGTGGCAATAGTATTTTTCTTGTTTGTTGGACATAATTGTCTTAGTCCCATCATGGTGATCTTATTGTGGTACACTGGTTTTGATCAAAAGAAAATGCTGAATGAGAGGCTTAGGATCTACCTCCATTCTGACCCTTTGATTTTTAATTCTTATTTATTTTTGGTTAGATTAAACCAAGGAGTAGCAATTGAAACAAATTTCTGTATCTAAAAGAAAAAGAACGAATATATGTACTTTTGAAATTGCTGTAATTTTCTCACTTAGTGTTATTGTTTTGTTTTTGTTCACAGGGTGGGCTTTTGCTGATTCTATTCTGCATAGATTGGCTCCTCTTTGGGTGGGTGCTAGAGGATTGGAGTTCACATGGGACTACATCTTGCAAGGCCTTGAAGCAAATGCGAATTTGGTACTTTCTCGTTAACTAATTAGCCTTTGCAGTGCAGCCCCTCCTCCCAAATACTCGGCCCGAAACCCCCCCCCCCCCAGCCCAGACACACACACACACACACACAAAAATGAAAGAAGGAAGAGAGAAGAGAGAATTTTGTCTTCATATATCATTAGATAATACGGAGTCATAATGAAGTTTATCACGTCCTTCCTATCGTTTCTTCTTTTCGACTTTAACTTTTGGTCTTACTGCTTACTTCAGGTTTTCAGTATATCATTAGCTGCATTGGGTTCTCTAATGTGGCTTCGGAAAAACAAACCCAAGACATTGATCCCCATCATATATGCATGTGCTGGGATTGTGGCAACAATGCCATCCATAACCAGGTCAGTTTTCTTATTAAAGTACATTTATTCACAATGAATCCAAATCTTAAGTAGCTGCTCACATGAATGAAGCAGTACAAATGCTTCTTCTTCTTGGAAAGATGCATTAGTATTAAAATATTTTCTTGTGTACAATGATAGTGGCTATGGCTGGAAATAAGGGGCATATCAGTTAGCAAAGCACATATACCTTTTTACTACAAAAAAGACCTTTTATATCTACTTAAGTTGTCTCTGTCTAATAATACGAACCAACTCTAGTTTGGCAAATTTCATGTTTTCTTTTGGGACGTATAAACTTTAATATTCTCCAGTATCTAGTAAGTGCTCTAGCAGAACCTTTTTCAAAATTTATATTGTACCCCACTTAATTGATTTAACAGTCCAAATGGGCCAATTTCTGAAATGAACGGCTTGTTAACTCTTTTTTTCTTTGTTTTACACGTGGATGTCCCACCATCGTATTGAGTTGCTTGCAATTCGGATAGTCTTTCACTCTATGGGGCCCTTTGCACATAAATTGTAAAATTGAGGGAGGCCATCTTAGTTTTAGTACATCAGAAAATGCCGAAGTTATTTGTGAAAAACATTTTTTATGCTTGAGAAGCCAAATGGCGTTAAATGGGCTGGACAGGGAGTGCGGTTGCATTGCTAAAATTAGCAATAACTTATCCAGCATTAATTTGACATGAATTTGTAAGACAACAACCTGATCTGGAAGCAATAACTTCTTTTCGAAAAAAATGACTGTTTGTGTTATAGTCATCCTTTTCATGTCTGATTCAAAAAACAGACCTGCTAAGCTACTGCCGTGGTGTTTGCAGTTATCTGAGGCGAGGCTTGGGTTGGCACCTTCCAAAAGTGGTAGGCTTTGAACTATTCAGCTCATTGCTGATTGCTTTTATCAGTTGGCAGTTGTTTGTTGCATGCCAGAGACCATCTAACTGAGGGATTACTAAATGGCTTTTCCTCGTGGAAGTTGGCATACAGTTCTTCAGTGATGAGTATGCTCTATCCAGTAACATTCTTTTTCAAGAAATTTCGGGGGTATTTAGACCTAAAGTTTTTCGTTGAATAACTTTATGCCCTTTACCATTCACTCTGCAAGTCAAGCTTCTTAGCATTGGAATGTCTTGCGGAAAAAATTGACACGGAGGGAATTTGTTGGTTAGCAATTTTGACGTGTACTTGGTTTATGAAGATTAGAGTATATTGAATCTTTGACATTTACATGACTGAATGTTCAGTACATTTCTGAGCTCCACTCATAATCCATGACTGTTCCTGCCCAAAAGTGTTCTTTATGGATAGAATTATCAATTCATTTTTGCAATGCTTGTTTGTAGTATTTTTGGCATGCGAAGCTATGTGCTACGGCAATCTGCTACTACTGTTAATAGATTTTAGCACCATGCTACTGACTGATAACTTGGTTAGTGATAGCATTAAAGGTGAAATTGATGGTTAATAGACAACGTTATATGAACAATTTAGGACTCATTCATTACGGGAAAAAGATAAAAATTAAAAATTCCATTGGTAACCAAAAATTTATTATGTTACTAAAACCAAATACATTTAAAGATATAGGCATTATAAACAAATTACATAGCTTAACTCCTCAGAGACCAAAAAATAGTAAAATTTCTATGCCAAATGTATTGTCTTACATTAATCATTGTAGCCGCAGGGTATAAAAATGTTAAGGAGTATTAATATTCGACCATACATTCTTATTCCATAATATACATTTATATTAATTTGTATTAATAGCCCAAGAAAATCACGTTAATCTAAAGTAAACATCCAGACTTATTGGTAAAACAATCCATTCAGTTTTTGTTGTTATTAATTTGAGGTGTCAACCAATGGTCTAGAGCAATTTAAGGTTTATCTTTGTTTCCTCTATTATTTTCTGGTCAAATGCATTGTAGTCTCATCATCATTGGCCTCTCATTTGTTCCCTAAATGCACTCCTTTTCTTCATGCAAGCAAGTGTTTTAATGACTCAATTCAAACACTGCATTGACATAATTTGACCATAATCTGCAACCCCATCTTCCACCCAAAAAAAAAAAAAAAAATCAATCGTTATTTCTCATATGATGAAGATTTTTTATCTTTCATAATTTTCTTCTTGTTTTAGAAGCTTTCCTTTTTTTGCAAACCATCTTCCATAGGGCAGCCTTGGGGTTCATCCGAGGCAGCTTGTTACTCTAAAATTCTCCTCCAAAAATGCAGGTCTATCGATGTTTTTTCATTTTGTTGTTCTCTTCTATTCTGTTTTCATTCTCTGCTGCACTCTCTGACCATGAAGTATCACTTCTTGCACGACGACAACTCTCAACACTACCTGAAAATGGTGTATTACCTGATAACTATGAATTTGAGGTCCATGTAAATTACACATTTCCGAGTTCCAGGCTTAGACGTGCCTACATTGCATTAAAGGCATGGAAAGAAGCTGTATATTCTGACCCTTATAAATTCACCAGCAATTGGAAAGGTCCAGATGTTTGCAAGTACAAGGGCGTGTTTTGTTCGCCAGCTTTAGATGATCCTAATATCACTGTTGTTGCTGGCATTGATATGAATCATGCAGATATAGCAGGCTATCTACCTGTAGAATTAGGATTATTGACAGATGCAGCTCTCTTCCATCTCAATTCCAATAGATTTTGTGGAATTATTCCAGAGAGTTTCTCTAGGCTTAGATTGATGCATGAGTTAGATCTTAGTAATAATCGTCTTGTTGGACCTTTTCCTAAGGTTGTTCTAAACATGTCTAACCTTAAATACTTAGATTTAAGGTTTAATAACTTTGAGGGAGAGTTACCTCCACAATTGTTTGACAAAGATCTTGATGCTTTATTCTTGAATGACAATCGCTTCGTCTCCACCATTCCTGAGACTCTTGGAAATTCTTCAGCTTCTGTTATTGTGTTTGCTAATAACAAATTCCATGGTTGTATTCCAAACAGCATTGGAAAGATGTCAAACTTGGACGAAATTGTATTCACGAACAATGATTTAGTTGGATGTTTGCCTGTTGAAGTCGGGTTGTTAAAGAATGTAACAGTGTTTGATGTTGCTGGGAATTCATTTTCTGGGATCTTGCCAAAGACTCTTAATGATCTTTCACATGTTGAACAATTGGATCTTTCACACAATACTTTAACTGGATTCGTACCTGAGAATCTGTGTCGTCTTCCAAATTTGAAGAATTTCACGTTTTCGTTTAATTACTTCAATGGTGAGGCTAAAGGTTGTGAACCAATTGTGAGGAAAGATGTGTTTTTTGATGATACTAATAATTGTTTGCCTGATAGACCAAAACAAAAGTCTCAAAAACAATGTCAACCTATTGTGAGCAAACCTATTGATTGTAGTAAAGCTAAATGTGAAGCATCATCATCAAAATCTCCCCCTCGTAAGGAAAAGGAAAAGAAGCCATTGCCACCAAAACCAAAGCCTAATCATCCTCTACCTACCCCTAAAACATCTCCGACGCCTCAAGTTTATACTTCACCACCAACCCAAAAGAAGGCTTCTCCTCCTTCGCCGCCTTTGAAATCGTCTCCACCGCCACCTGTTCATTCTCCTCCTACGCCGCCTTTGAAATCGTCTCCACCGCCACCTATTCATTCTCCTCCTCCTCCTCCTCATGTTTCCTCTCCGCCACCACAAGTCTTTTCGCCGCCGCCACATGTACATTCGCCACCACCATCTGTTATCTCTCCTCATTCACCTGTTCGCTCTCCACCATCACATGTGCATTCCCCACCACCACCGTCAGTTCACTCTCCACCGCCGCCACCAATTCATTCTCCACCGCCTCCCATCCCCTCTCCACCACCACCTCCTCCAAGGTTGTCTTCACCTCCACCTTTTGAAAATGTTGTCCTTCCACCAAACATTGGTTCAATTTATGCGTCACCACCTCCGCCTATCTTCCCTGGATATTAAACAGTGGAAACTCTGTTTCTTTTCACCTCTGTAATTACTTAGTAGCGTGTTTAGTACATGTAGAACTGCATCATCGTATATATTTCTTGTTGTTTAGAGTATCTTGTATATGATTTGGAAGGATTGTATATGGAATTGTTGTAAGAGTTTAGTTTTGTATCTTGATAGTTCGGAGAAGGTCCAAATATGTCCTTATACTATCGAAAAATAATTATTTGTAACCCTGTTTATACTATCCTTCATTATCTACCTCTACCGTTACCCATTTTAATATTTTTTTTATTTGCACCGGTTGTCCGAGTCTCTAAGAGCACCGACTAATCTCGGGATGCATAGGCCCTCAGCAAGGAATTTCCTGCAAGTGCACTACGGTTAATTCAGGTTTTACCCAGTCCGATGGCCCTCGAAAATTGTTTGCACCCAGTGAGTTTCGAACTTAAGACCTTGAAAGGGAGCAAATCCCAAGGCTCGAGTCTATTGCCACCAGGCCAACCCCTGAGGGTTTAGCCATTTTAATATTTCTGCCCCCACATTTAACAGAGTCGCGCCCTGCATACACGTGGCAGTTTTTTAAGTGTCTAAACCCATTTTCCATTTCAATCCATACCTGTAACTCTAGACCCATTTACATCACCGGTGAACTATTTCTTTGCATTACGTCTGTCTATTACAAAATTCTCTCTCCTTAAAAATAAATATTTTTCATCGACCTAAGCTAATCGAGTGCGGTCAAAATTAGTAGACAATTTAAGAAAGCGAAAGCTAGATTTTAGTTAATATGTATTAATGCTAAGCTAATCTAGCCATGAGTAAACAAAGAAATGAAGTTGGAACATATTAAACTGTAATTGTAAAATTGCAGCAATTTTCAGAATTATGCAAAATTCTTGAAGATAAACAATTGATGTGTTTTCAACTCTCAAATGTTGACCAATCTAGTTCAAATTTGTCCCAAATAACCTTCCAATCTAGTTCAATCCCAAGACCTTCAAGATTCAGCAATGGCATTTATGTTTTTTAAATTTTGTGAACCAATAACTCTCGAAATTTTGGCAATGACATTCTTCTTCTTCAATCCAAATTTCAACAGTGTACTAACGACTCAAGCTTGATAAATAATACTAATTACAACAGAAAGCACTAATTCGAACAAACATATCATCGAAATTAAAATACCTGATTCATTTTTTTCGAGTTTAAACATCAAATCTACTTCTAAAATTCATTGTTTGTTCATCAATGGTGGATTTAAACTTTTCGCAAAAACTCAAACTACTATCATCACAAAGAACTTGAAATTTATTCAAGTGTTTGAATACCAACTCGTCCAACAATGAGCCACAATTTGAGTTTAAGTTTTCAGCTCCTGATGTGAAACACAACAAACTCTTAAAACTCAAACTTGAAATTTCTACTACGGATTTCCCCAAATACCGAAGTTAAGAGATTATCTTATTTCTTCTTTTTGTTTTTGAATCCAACAGCGTTATGTGGGCTGAAACAGTTTCCTCCATTTAAACAATGGAGAAGAACCACATGTATGGATCAAATTTCATGTTCTTTTAGGGTGAGTTTGGATATCGGGTCGAGGCTTAACAGGTAGGGTAAAAGGGTAGATGGTTAGATTGTTTAAGATCGTGTCACGTGTATTAAAGAAAGAGTCCGTTAAATGCGAGTGTAGAAATATTAAAGTGGGTAATAGTAGGGGCAAATAGTGAAGGATAGTATAACGGATGGTACTAATAACTAACTTTTGATAGTACAAGGACACATCTGACCCTTTTCCGTTGATAGTTTTGTCTATCGTTTCTAAAACAAAAACGCAAACAAACAGTCATATTTACAGAGTGGTTTTATTTTGTGCCTCACACAACTAACACTAGTTGTGTGAGGCATTTTTTTGTCCCACATGTTTGTGGACCTATATCTTATACATTTAGGTCCACAAAATTTTACATTATTTGTAAGATAAAAAAGAGCCCACACATAACTAGTGTTAGTTGTTTGATTATAAAAGTACAATATATAAATTGAGTGCTAGGAAGTTTAATGAACAAACTTATCAATTATAAATCCTAGATGTGCTTCCATGACCAGGCCATCATGACCTTGAGATGTGATACAACAACGATATACGATGTTCCCAAGATGTAGGGTAATAGAAGTAGATTCTGTTGGCAACACAATTTTGCCAAAAAGAAAAAGAAAAATTCCTTTTAACGGCGTAAATATATTCTCCTAAACACAATGTGTATGTATACACATATATTTAAGAGAATTTTTTACAAAAGGTATTTATTAAGACCTAATTAGCAATAAATAGAAATTCTTTCCTATATTACGTGATATAAATATGTTTTACGTTATTTTATGATGTATATAGTGTATTAAACGAATTGTATTCAATAATACAACATGAAATGACGTCGCACAAACAGGAATTCCTTTAAATCATGATATGTATTTAGGTGTATTAAGCGGGAAAAAAGTAACGTTTCAGCGCAAATTATGGGAAGGTGAATATGTATTTAGGTGTATTAAGCTATATTAAGCGGCGTCATTTCACAAAAAATGGGAGTTATACCATAAATTGGTGAGAGAAAAATATTTTGTACCATTTAATAAGGCTTAAATATAGGAAAGTCTTAAATTTAAATTTTTTTCTATAAAATATAAAAGGTTATTATATTATGTAAAAGTCTTAAAAAGGTATTTATATGTTATAAATATGGTACTAACCTATTCTATAGGTGGTAAAATTTCCTATATTTAATAGGTTGATATGACTTGAAGATAATACTAAGGGTGTATTTGGTATAATGAAAAATATTTTCGGTGGAAAGAAAATATTTTTTTGAAAAACAAGTGGTAATCTTATTCATTTTCCGGTGTTTGGTACACAAATTAAGGAAACTGACTTCTCAACGGTATTCATAAATAATTTAGATATAATAAACATGAAGCTATAAACTTTCAAACCAATAATCTTCCGGACCCACAAATTTCATAATCTTTTGAACCGCAAAATTCTGAACCCGCAAACTTTATAATTTCTAAACCCGTAAACTTTCAAACACGTAAAACGAAAAAAAACGCCGAAATTTAAGTTACAAGAAAAAAGTAAAAAAAATTTAAATTACAAGAAGGGGGTGGTGCAGGTTGAGGGGTTTGAGGGTAGTGCGTAAAAATAAAAAAAATAGAAATTTTAAATTGCAAAAAAAAAGGTAAGAAAAAAATATTTGGGGGAGAGGGGGGGGGGGATGGAGGGGATAGGGCCATTATTTGTATCATGAAAAATTAAAATTTAAAAAATAAAATCATTTTTCGGAGAGGGTGGGGTGGGTTGGTAAGGGTGAAAAAGGTTGAGAAGGAACTTTGGAAAATATTTTCCTCTCTTGATAAGGAAAATGAATTGATAAGGAAAATATTTTCTAAAATATTTAAACCAACCAAACATGAGAAAATTGGAAAATATTTTTGAAAAATATTTTCCTTCGTACCAAACACACCCTAAATATATATTAATGTGAAACAAGAAGTAAAGTTTTAAGTATACAACGTACGCCCTTTATGGCAGGACAGCTCTGGAGAGGAAAAAAGGTAAAAATAGTAGGAGCTAATCAGTTTTTGGACTGATCATGTAAAAATAGCCAGCATTTGAAAAGTTATTAAAAAATAACCACTATTATGTTGTAACACGAAAAGTTTCAGTATAATATACTGAAGATCGGTACACATGTATATGAACTTCCAGCATAATATGCTGGAACTCCAACACGCGAAAAGTTTCGGTTAAATATATCGGAGATTGAAAAAATGATGCTCTAATCTCCAATATATTATGCTGAACCTATATAATATATTGGAACTCCAGTATAATTCCAGTATATTGAGTATTTTTCCGGATTTTAAAAGTATTTTCGTTTAAATTTATCTTTATATGAAAAGTGACTAAATTTTATTTACTTTTAAAATTTTAATTATTTTTAAATAACTGCTTATAAATTTGATTATTTTTAAATTCCCGACAAAAAGCCCGGCAGTTCAACCATTCAAGGCAAAAGAAAACTAAGTGGGGAAAGAAGTCTAATTAACAAAAGTTATTTACTCGTGTCCTTTTTTTTTTCTACCAACTAAGACATGGGAGTTCTCGAGGGAAAGGATATCAAAAAGTCTATTAAAATAGCCTCTTTACGTCATGGTAGCGGTAAGGTCTACTTATACACTATCCTCCTCAGACCGCTCTAGTAAAATTATATTGGGTTGTTGTTATTATTGTTCAGTAATAAATTTTCTTAAAAAGATTGTTTCAAGCAATACCATGAGGGGAATGAAAGATTTACAAATAAAATTAGCAGCATGATATATTTTCAGTGTTTCTAATAAATAAATGAATACTTGAAATATATAATTGTCCTCAACCTTCTGTCACCATAAAAAGTTGAGAGCATGTTCAGCAGCACAAGTTTAGGTTAAACAACAACTAGCAATTAGTTCCTCTTCCTGCCTTTATATATGTAGTATCCACCAGACGTTATTACTTCTTGCATACATATAGACTTTGTGTTTTGAGGTGTAATAATAAATGATATTAGAAAATTCAATTGCACCCACTCGAAGGTCTTGAAAGAACAAAAAACTCGTGAACTGAATTTCAAAGAGTTGTCAACAAGCAAGGGTCAAGCGTTCAAATTTGAGCGTGTAGATCCACGAGTTACCACAATTGACCATACAACAACATACTCCCTCCGTTCACTTTTACTTGACACATTTTCGTTTGTCATTTTGCTTAAGAAATAATAAATAAAATATATAATTTACTATGATACTCATATTAATTAATACATATTTTATTGGATTTGAAAAAGTGATTTGAAATAAGTAATAAATACTGTGGGTATTACAGGAAAAAGAATTTGTCTTCTCCTGATATGCGTAAAGTAATAAGTAAAAATAAAAATCTATTTTTAGTATACATGCCAAGTAAAAGTGTACGAAGGGAGTAGTGTCGCGCCTTCTTTTTCCGCTTACTACACCCCGTGAAGGGTATAATAAAAGGAGTTTTTCCAAATAAAGGACAATCGAAACGAGATTCGTTTATTAAGATATTCAGAGTCGCCACTTTGGAGATTTATGATGTCCCAAGTCACCGGTTTGAATTCCGAATCGAGGAAATGGTTTGACTCTGTATTATAGTCGTGAATCAGAAATCCGGATGAGGAATTATGTTAACCCGGGAGAAAGGGTTAGGCACTCCCGAGTTTCGTGGTTCTAGCACGGTCGCTCAAAACCCAATTTTATATTTATGAATTAATTCCTTATATGCTTAATACATTTTTCATGTAATTTTTAACATCTGGGCCTGGAATCTTTGGTCCAGGTATGCAAACATTATTGTATTACCCAAACTAACACATGCCCAAATTTAATCACAAGACAACACTAAATATCTATCACTCACAAACTATTTACCCGAATTTGTCCATTTGAATATTAATTATAATTTCTACCTAGGTAATCTAAATATATTACCCGTAAATTTCACTTGCAGTGTGAGGGAGCAATTGAAGTATACTGGGTTTTAGAGTGAACTAGAGATGTATTATTTTTTATTATGTCCATTATATTTATCCAGTTGGCTTCTAGTGCCTGTTGGGCGCCTCATTTGCTTTGTGAGATTAACCGAAAGAAAGAGGACCCCATATTCTAGTTAAACCATCAATAGTAGTACTCATTCTAGCAATTTTTTCTGAGCATGATAGACTGTGTCTTCTTGAAAGAGACATGGTGTTTCAAAGGTAGAAAAATGAAAATGTTGCATGAGCGCACACAACCAAGTAGAGAAGTTTCAATGTATATAAATGTAAACAGTGTTAACGTTGGTTTATAATTCTTATCATGCATTATGCAGGTGTAGAGGAGATTCTTGCAGGTTATTCTATGGTTTCTCCTCTCCCTCCAGTTTCTCCTTGTTAAATTATGTGTTTGGCACCTAATGCTATTGTATTTGTTCATGCATAGGCCATTGTTATTATCAGTAATATTATTGCAACTGCTGTAATATTGATGGCATATAAGAGTGAAGTGTCATTTCTTTTTAAAAAAAAATTGAAAATGCAATTCATTTTAGTTAGGGCGGGTTTGCTTCATCGTGAAAGAAGACAAGTTAATAGTTTTCTTTGGATACTACAAATTGGGAAAATTCGTGGAGTCAACTCTTATTATTGCTTGGTTTCCAAGTCTAAATCGTGTGAAGTGTTTCTGGTAAGAGCTGACACAACCATGCACACACATACGCATCAGACAAATCTTAAACCAGCACGTGTTTCGCTCTATTTTATTCTATGACTTGATTTCTAAGACTTCTAACTTCTGCAAAAAAAATGAAACTGCTATTTAAGGACCTTGAAGCTTTGAAACTCATAAATTGGATTTGTTGAGTTTGTGGTTATTTGATCAGATTCTGACCGAGTATGTTTGAAATGTTAATTGGAGGATGTTGCTATATTCCGGAGTCAATTTGGTGGAGATTTTAAGTAGATTTTTAAATCTTGGATTGAAATTGAGTTGAACGACAAAGAAACTAGTTGAACCAGAGAAGAAGACGAATTTGTATTGTATACCCAAATAGTATAAAAATATATCATTTTAGTATACAATTAATTCCAACTATATACCCTATTAGTATAGCTATATATTATATTGGTATCATATGCTAGTTGAATTATTTTTTGAATGTATTAGCTGTATTTAATTGGTACAGTATTTGACTTTCTTTTAATAATAATAATATAGTACAATATCTTGAAATACCTTATTATATTAATATGTGGTACACTATTTTTTTATTTTTCTTTTTATGCATGTGTGTTATGTAATAGTAGTATAGTCATATAGTTGCCGAAAACTAAATAGTAAAACTGTATACCATGTTGGTATAGTTATATGCCATTTTGGTATCATATGGTCGTTTGAACATTGTTTTGGTTGTTTTAGCTGCATTTTAAGTGAATTCTATTATGAAATTATTTATATCAACATAAGTTGCAATAATGCTGGACTTTTTGTGTGCCGATGGACATAAATTATGTGTATTAATAATTTTTTTAGTTATAGGTAATTATTGGAACGACCTCATACAACTATATACCCTTTTAGTATACGAAATGAGTAAGTTATTTTGCGAATATTTAACTTGCAATATAAGCATTGCGTCCTTTAATATTTTGGTAGAGTAGTATAGTCGCACATAGTTGTAGCAATATTCTAGAGAAATTATATGCTCTGTTGGTATACATATATACCATATTGGTATCACATGGTACTAAAAGTCATTTTCGCTACTTATACTTTTGTTCTATTTTTAATATTTTATTATTATTTTTATTCTAACTAGTATATATGGAAATTTGATTGTTGTAGATTATATTTTCTTGCTCTATAACTGGTTGTATTATTGCTAATGGTAGAGTGTGTATTGATATTTATACGGAAGGAGATCAAGGTTTTGCATGACAATCACGTGTTGATTCTTAGAATCTGATTATATAATTTATGGTGCTCAACAGTAATCAATGTGATATTCAGTGCATTAGATCAAGTGACAACTAATATATTTCAGTTTACTAATTTAATTTAAAAAATGAGAAAGAAAAATAAAATAAAAGGTATATTGTACTAGTTATATTTAAAAAGGTGAACAAATATTTACTATATCAATTATTTTTCTTATTGTATAGAAAAAGAATTATAAAAAATAGTTAAAACAGTAAATAAAATTAGATTATGAAGAGAACAAGAATATGAAAAAAAGAAGTTAAATGAAATTAGAAAAAAAAAAAAGAAAATGAGAAAAAAGAAAAGCAGAAAAGAAAAAAAGACAAAGAAGAAGAAAAGAAGCATAGAAATAAAAAAGAATTGGAGAATAAAGTAAAAATTCTCTACAAAATTACTATGGATAGGAAATGTAATGAGTTTATGGGTAGAAAAACAAATAGGTAGATAAGGATAAATAGTTTTATTATTGTATTACCCAAACTAACACATGCCCAAATTTAATCACAAGACAACCATTTCTGTTAGGCATGCGCCGTAGCCCAGATTCATAGCCGGCCAAGCCATGTTAGAGGGGCTAAAGGATCGAATCCCTTAGGCTTACTTGATACTAATTTATTTGTTTGTTTTGGCCCAAGTATTTCAAAGATCAGCTATTAAGCCTTATTTTATTAATGGATAAGGGCCTAAAATGCCCCCAAGTATAGGTAGGACATATGTCACGCCCCAAATCGAGGGACATGACCTGCGTCTGACCAGGTAGCCCCAGTCAAGCGGACCTGGGTGCCTTTCTATCCCACGCGTTACCCATGTGTTGTTTATTACTCATAAGCCAAAGATCTTACCAATTATAACTGAATTCACATTGTACAAACATAACCACATGATTAATTCATTAACAAGTTTGAGATTTTTACAACGCCAGATTTAATATATGCATAAGACTGAAATCCCACAGTTTACATGTCTACGGAGCCTCTAGGATACAAAGGACGATACAATACTTGCCGGTAACAAGGCTCCGGCTATACCTTACACAAAATCAAAATAAAGTCTAAACAGGAGTGGCATGAGCCACGCAGGGCCCCGAAAGGAAAGAGGCTCACCAAAACGAGTAGTGGAAGATGAAGGACGCTACTGCTAATAAGCCGAATTACCTGCCACTGATCCATCTACAATCATAACACAAATGTAGCATCCCCGGCAAAAGGGACGTCAGTACATTGAAATAGTACTGGTATGTATGGACAAGCTTTGTCCCAAGTAAACTCAAGCCATTAAAAGTACACCACGATGATAAGACAACAAATGATTACACCAAGAAGTAATAAAAGCCAGCTAACCATGTTTCCCACATTTACTTCGTCTCAAGTAGTTCTTAACTCAAGCACAACTAAATCTCAACAAGGAAGGCAACAACTAAACAAATACGGAAGAACTCAATCAAGTCAAACAAAGGGGCAATCAGTACCCCACAGGTTGCAAACTCTCATGCTGTCTCCTTTCACAATTTCACATAAATGATTTCATATCAATTTTAATGGCGATTTTGATCGCTTTCCATCCTTATTACCTCGGCCACCCTTATTACCTCGGCCACCCTTATCACCCCAACACACACCTTATTACTTCGTGTTGCGGCGCGCAACCCGATCCCACCGTATAGTTTCAATCACAACAATCACAAACAACAAACAAGGCACTACACAAGATCATAACAAGTGCAAATAAGCAATTTACAAATTGGTTCATGTTCTCAAATACTTTTCAAACCAATATTATGACCAAGTTACAATGTTTCCATATTCGAGAGTACCCATACCATTATGTTCAACAATTTACCACAATTCATGTGTTTCATTTTTTTCCTCAAGAAACCATGTATGGCATCACAACAATTGTTCTCAATTCTTTACCAATTTTAATTCCCTTTTTATGTTTCGGTTCATATTCCATATTATACCACACATAGTTCAACATTAATTAAATACTCAACAACAAAATCAAGGAATTACACACAATCTCTCAAATTAACACATGCCAAACGAATTGCACACATACGGGCAATTTCACAAGAATCAAAGTTAGCCATACATACCTCGATTGAGCTTTTCTTAAGTTACTACAACACTCCAAAAACTCTAGCAATTCCAATCTACTATGAGACATAACAAAATTAAACACATATTAGAAAGATATTCATGAAACTAGCTCATTTGAGCATTTTATCAAACACTAGTTGAGCATCTTGATTTCGAATCCCCTTTTCAAGACTTCTTTCATTCCCTAACCCAATCTTTACTTATTTATGTTAAACAATCTTCCCATAAACCTAAGTTGTACATGCATGTATACACAACACTAATAAACCCAATAATCATACCTCAATAACCCATCTTATACACCAAACTCGAAATTAAACCCTAGGGTATAGAATATTACCTCTTAGATGAAGATCTTATGATTGGGTTCTTTGATTCTTGAAGATTGAAGAAAGGTTTGGATGATTTAAATATTGGGTTCCTCCTTATCTCTCTAAAGTGCTCTCACCTCTCTCTAAAAATAAGTGTAAAATGACCCCAAAACGAACCCATAAGCCTATATATTGAAATGGGGTCAGGTTATAAAAATTATAAAATTTACCCTCCGTTGACAGCTCTGCTATAGCAGAATGAATAGCAGATCAGCTATGCGGGCCACAGATGTGTCGCAGAATTTGTTGCCCAGAACTGGGCAGTTCTGTGTCATTCTGCAATAGCAGAATGGTTTCTGCGGTCCGCAGAGTGAAATCTGCGATCGCAGATTTCACACCGACTCGCATGTTTCCAGCTTTTGGTAATTTGATCATAACTTTGTGTAGGAATGTCCAAATGATGAATGCTTTGAAGAGTTGGAAACTAGACTCAAAGACCTTTTATTTGATATGTTATCCACCATATAAAACATTATACATAATTATATATGATCCTTTGAAGTGGAGCCTTGTGCAGATCCATTTGGAATTTTGGCCTATTACGAAAACTTTCCCATTTGACATACACTTGGGCTTCCACTTGGACCTCATATCACTTACCATAAGACTAATACTCATATTTATCAAGTCTAATTAATGTCCATCATGTTCATAGCACATAAAATATAATAATTAGCCTACGTGGTACCACATAATCCTATTTTACTTAGCGAAATTTTCTGGGGCCTTACATTCTCCCCCCCTCCCCTAGGATCATTCGTCCTCGAATGAAGAGTATAGTCTTTCCCAAACACTTTAACATCACACATCTTTTTTCTAACCTACCTCCAATCTCAAAATTTTCACTAAGTCATAAATTTTTCAAAAATTCCGGCAGAGTTTCTTTTGTAACTAGGCCTATCCACCTGCCAGAGAATCACAAAAATCGTCTTAACCACACATCCACAACTGTACATAGCACCACAATGTATATATCCACAATTATAATCCCAGTATTACAAGCACTACATTAACATATGGATACCAGAACATGGACTGCACAGTTTTACATCAAAATACCTATATGGTACATTCTAAGTTAAAACTAACTGGTATTCAATCAAACGAAAGTACTTTCCTTCCATGTCACATTTATCCTTCCCGATGACATTATCGATTTACAAGCATTATCATAACAACTTCTCAAAAATAATATCAACTCCAAACATATATAACAAGGATGACAGATAAACATCTTGCATGAGATAACTATCCATTGATTTTACCGTTTGATAACTTCCACTGTACAATTTACACTCCACTAGATATTGCAATTCATGATAACAATAATAACCCACAATTTCATAACTTGGCATCATACCGTCAAGGATGTCAGTTCATAGTAAACAAACAATCATGCGTTTATAATAGTCCTTACTAACCATTAATGTAATCGTAAATGTGAACATCAACAAGAATATAATTTCATTTCAATCAACAGTCCATATGCTAGTAGTGCATCATGATCATATAGTTCAATCAAGTCAATTCGTACCCACATTTTTTTTATCATTATCTTCTTAGACATAAGCATATGGAAACAAAAAGTACATGAGGAACAGTTACGAGGAATATCATACACCTATTGCAACCTAATGTGTGATACAGTCATGTTACATTTATTATCAACTCACATAACATTTTCAGGGGTACACTCACACTAAACCCTTGATGACCCTTAATAGTTACCCTAATATGTGATACCATAAACTGACCATAACTTTATCTATCCAATATATATGTGATGGGTATGATTTTTGTGATTTTGTGTTATTTTATCTTTTGTGTGCACGTTTATTTATTTAAATTAAAAAATACAAAAAAATATATATGCTAAGTTTTGCATTTTTAGTGTTTGATATCGAAGTCATGTGACTTACATTTTTGGGTGATATGTAATTATGTACGTTAATGGTAGTAAAAGATAGCGGTGTTATAGGTTAGTATATATACATATGTGTGTATGTATATATATATATGTATATATATACATATATATATATATACACATACACATATAATACATCATGAAGATCCGATCTGGGCCAAATCCAGTCTAAAAGCCAGGCCCAAACGGATTTCTTCTAATCCAGCCCAAAATACCCGTCCGGCTTCAGCCTGTGTAACACTTGATCCGGACCGTTGGATTTTATTATCCAACGGCCCAGATTAATCCTTTAATTCTAATATACATTCAGCCTATGACTTGACCAAACGACGTCGTTTGGTTTAAGTGAGGGGATCCTGATCGTTGATCGTAAATGATCCAACGATCAAGATTTAATCTCATCTCTCGTATATAAGGTTCATTCCATACCCCGCCCCCCCAAGCCGGACCCCCCCTCTCCCTTCATCTCCCTCAGGAGCTCCCAAACACCTAGCGTAACGCCGCCTTGCGCCGCCTGCCGGAAATCGCCTCACGGCGGTTCCGGTAGGCCAATCACCACCAAACCAACGCCAAACCTTCCCCTCACCTCCCCCATCACGAACCCGGCCTCCACTAACCTCGAATCATGCCGGAGCTCCTCGAATCTTCATTTGAAGATTCGAGTCAAACTCGAACCTATGCCAAATCACCCCAAATTCACACCACAGTCTCCCCACACCTCCCCCACACTCCCATTGACATTGGTTTGCTTCGAATCTAACCAAAAATACAAAAGCCCCAAATCCGAGCCCAAGAACCCTAATTTTTGAAGTAACTCAATTCAAGCCGGGTTAGCCGCAATTGAAGTCCAAGGGACTTTAGTCCAGGTGTTCTCAATCGAGAACATCTTGATTAAAGCCCGTTTGGCTTCAATAATTCCGAGTCTTAGCTCGAAGCTTGGTCGGCAGTTTCCTTATGAGGTATTCATTCCTTCTTTGGTCAATTTAATTCGATTTTTGTGAATATGTGTGTTGATTTATTCATTGTTTCAATTCTCATCTAGCATGCTTCTCATTTCTCATAACAGTCGATTTGTTCTCCTCCTTTGAGGCCTTTTTATTTGGCCAATTCCCTCTGTTTTTAGTTGTTAAGATGAATCATAGGTTCAATGTGATTAAAGTCGTCAGGGAAATAGTTCGTAATATTAATCCCTTGAATCTGCCTGATGCAATTCACTGGTGTAGAGCTTGTTACTGTTTGATTCAGATTAAAAGGGGATAATTGGTTGTAGTTAATAGGTTAATTGTTTAATCACAAGGGCTAGTGGAACTGAGCACTGCAGGGCATCCCACTGAGGCTCCTGCCACCAGCATTGTTTAATGCTGAGTCCATACTTTGGACAGTAGACAGTGGGTTTGCAGGGAATATGATGGGTTGGGAAGTCAGGGTAGGGGGTAACCTTAGGGGCAGGTGTTCTGGAGATGATGGGTTGGGAAGTCAGGGTAGGGGGTAACAGTAGGGGCTGCTGGTCAGCTATAAGATGGGAGATAATCTGAGAGTAAAAGGGATAGATACAGTAGGGAAAATATATACCTGGAGAAGCAAAAACAGTAAACCTGGAGAGAACACAGTCACAGACACTTGAGAGGATACCTGAGAGTAACTAGAGCACCTGAAGAAAAATAGAGACAAGGATACATATAGAAAGATACAGAGAAAAGGCTACTGTTTCATTGGTTTGGAGTCACTGTTTCATCGAGTTTCTTGGCTACTGGTCTCATTGCTTTGATTCAATAGCTGAGTTGTTGTGGTCTTTGGTTGCCTGTTGTCTTGTGTTGGTGGTGCTGAGCCATTTGCTTTAGCTGATTCAGTGTTGAGTGTTGTGATAGTTTTGGTATTTGCTGCTGGTTCATTCGAGTGCTGCCACTAGTCGTTGCTACTGTTGTATTCATTTGTTGTTGCTGGTTCAGTTTGAGGGCTGTGGTAGTTCCAGTGTTGGTGATTGCTTGTTGTTCTTGTGTTGGTGGTGCTGTGCCATTGTTGTAGTTGGTTCAGGGTATTGAGGGCTGTGGTAGTTCCAGTGATTGTGGTTGGCCGTGTGTGTTGATTGTTGTTTGTGTCTGGTTGCTGTGGTAGTTCCAGTGTTGTGTTGCCTGAGTTGATTGTGGCTGCTGTTAGTCATTGTTGTTGTTGCTGTGTGGTGTTGCTGTTGGTTGAATCACTGGATATTATTTGTTTGCTGTTGGTCTCAAGTTAACCATTGGTTCATTAACTGTGGTTGCTGTTAGTTTGTTGATTGCTGCCACTGTTTGTTGTTGGTTGGTATATTGAGTTGCTATTGGTTCACTGGTTGTTACTGGTTTACTGTTGCTGTTACTGTTCCTGTTGCTGTTGCTGCACTGCTATTGCTCATTCTTCCTTGTTCTTCCGCATTCCAGGTACACACCTCTTTATTGTAGTTCCTTGGGTCGAAAAGAATGAAGTTTGAAGTTTATGCATAAAGTCTATTGAAACATGTAGTCGTTTAAAGTTCTTATGTTTAATTACATTCTGTTATTCTTCAATTAAGCTTGTATTGCTAGTCTTGGTTATGGAAAAGTGTAGCTATGCCAAAGATACACTATCGTTAGATAAGCGCGTAAACCTGAATTAGTCTGTTTTGTCTCTATTCAATCTTCTCTGCTCATGTGTATAACCTCCAAACCTGTTAAATGATAGACCTTATGTTACAAGCAAGATTAGCTAGGGAGTTGTTACTCAACGGAATGACGTAATTAGATTAAAAAGAGTCGGGGTGCATTTCATGTGACCCGACCCCAATTTTGGGCAAGAGTAAACAAAGCGTGTTAGGAACCACAGGCGCATTTCATGTGGTGTGGTTCGTAGCAAGTTTTAAGTAATTTGGAATCAACTCTTAAGTAAGATACAGTGGGATGTAGTTCGCTTTAGATTTGAATCGAAGGTACGCCTCGCCCAATAGTTACACTAATCACATAGCCGTCATAAATGTACATATAAATACTTAGATTTCGAGATGCGTCGTTTCTTAACGAATATCACGCTTCTCTCAACAGTGTAAATAAGTAGTCGATCCGGGCGCATATTTTAGTTTTACCTTTTTAAATACGGGTGTGCATTTCATGTGACCCAAATCCAAACCCCGCAAATGTTGAATAAGAATATGTTGAGGATCCGGGTGCATTTCATGTGACGTGATTCGAAAGCATATTTTTAAGCAACTTTCTCTTTCGTAAATCACAATCAATAATAAAAGCGGTAAAGGGGTATTAACTTGCACTAAGTACATAATTGTAAAAAAGCAGATAGATAAGCCAAACACGACAGTTGAGCGACCGTGCTAGAACCACGGAATTCGGGAATGCCTAATACCTTCTCCCGGTTAATAGAATTCCTTATCCGGATTTCTGGTTCGCGGACTGTTAAATAGAGTCATTCTTTTCCTCGATTCGGGATTTAACCGGTGACTTGGGACACCATAAATCTCCCAAGTGGCGACTCTAAAATAATTAAAATAAATCCCATCTCGATTGTCCTTTAATTGGAAAAACTCTTTGCATCCTCGCGGGTGCGTAAAAAAGAGGTGTGACAGCTCTGGCGACTCTGCTGGGGATTTCCGTGACCTTTAGAATTCGAGCTCGGAATAACTGTTGTATTTGGCATATTTTATTATCTGATTCTTTTACATGTTGGCATCAACGTGCAAATGTTGTTTTTACTGCTTTGATATTTTGTGAACTGTACATATAAATTGTGCCGGAACCAATCTCCTCTCTGAGTCTTCTAAATCATGAAGAAGGGTGCACTTCGTGTGACTTCTTTTCCTGTATAGTGTCTAATTCCCATTTTAGAACGAGGTTTGGATAAGTTGCAAAACCGGCGAAGCTTCTGTATTCCCGGGTTGCTGCCTCCTCCTCGGCTCGAGCTGTCCGCTCGGGTAAGCCAAGTCTAGAACAGATAAACCCAGGTTTTTAAACCTAGAATAACAAAGCTTCATGCCGGATCCCTAGTAGGAAACGTTTATTTGCATCATGTCGCATTTGGCTTAGGGGACTCAACACGGGGGTTGGGTCCGTCTAGGACAGGTGACCTGAAATGAACAGACTATCCTGCTGCATCCTGTTTGTCTTGCGCATTTATCTGTTATAGACTTGCAAAAAAAAAAAAAAAAAAAAAAAAAAAAAAAAAAAAAAAAAAGAAGAAAAAGAAAAAGAAAAAAATGTATTTTTGTTCTTAAGATAGAAATAGCTTATTTGTTTTCCTTTAGTAAAATGAATAAATAATGTCGTTTGTTTCGTCAAGACCGAACTACGCTGGTTTGATTCTCACCACTAGGCGAGATACGTAGGCAACCCTCATCGGGTTCAACCACCCCTTTAAAAAATAAAAAAAAATGTGTGTGATTAATTTTGTCAATAAAATCAAAGTGATGCCGTTTTTTCCGAAAGGACGCCGGAAGGCTGTTTTTTGCAAAAATAGCCACTTTGAATCATTTTTAATAATTTGCGGCCGCAGCCTTGAAATATTCTTTGGGGAAATGTTACAAGGCCATAGCCGCAAAAAATCAAGTTCGGGTTCACACCCCGTTTGCAAAAAATAACCAAAAAAATGTCAAATTTTTGATTTTGTTATAAATAAGTCGGGTGATGCTATTCTTGCTTAAAATAAGCCGAATGTCCCTCAAAAAGACACCGGAAGGCTGTTTTTGCAAGAATAGCCACTTTGAGTCATTTGTAAATAATTTTGGACACAGCCTGGAAATATTCCCTCGCGGAAATGTCGAAAGGTTGTATCCGCAAAAAATCAAGTTTTGAGTCATCACTCAACTTTACAAAAATAACCACTTTGTCAAATAAGCCATTACATGGCCGGAATTTTGCTAAAATAGCCATATTTTTTGCATTTTTAATTCCTCAGTCTTGTGTTGGCCTGTGTCGGAGCTGAACGATGCCCCATAGGCCCCAGGATAAAATTTTGAATTTGCATCTTCTTAAATAAAATTTTGCAAAAAGAGCCACTTTGTCTAAATAAGCCATTACATGGCCAATTTATGAAAAATAGTCTTGTGTTGGTTTATGGTGATGCCGAACGATGCCCCATGAGCCACAAGATAAAAAAAAAAATTTTCAAGTTTATCTTTCTTAAATAAATTTTGCAAAAATAGTCATTTTGTCAAATAAGCCATTATGTGGCCAATTTTGTAGAAATAGTCATAATTGACGCCAAAAATATTCTTATTTTTTGTAGAAATCTCCGATACAAAATGTGAAAGTTTTTCAAGTTTGTAGTCGGTTTCTGTAATTTTTCCTTCAAAAAAAAAAAAAAAAAAAAAAAAAAAAAAATAAACATCTCTTTATTTCTTGCATTAATTTGCAAGAACTACGCTCGGTCCGATTCATGCGGGGTCATGATACGTAGGCAATCTCCATAAGATTCGACCACAACTGTATATGTATATATATGAAAAAAAAAAAATGAAAAAAAAATATGAAAAAAAAAAGAAAAAAAAATGAAAAAAAAAAGAAAAAAGAAAAGAAAAAAAAAGAAAAAAGAAAAAAGCGAAAAATATTGATAAGGACTCACTGATTCCATTTCTAACATATTTTGTTTGAAGTGTTGAGAAAATTGAGGTGGTTGGTTTGTGGTGAACCGGAAACACAAGATCCAGGAAAACCTTATTTTGATCCAAGACAGCGACATCCAGAATATCGCACAGAGTCCTTCACCCGCACGCCATGATGCACACTTTGTGGGAATGTATTGACTAAAACTAAAAATGTTGAAGCGGATAGTGGCCTTGGTAATATTGATGTGAAGCTCAGTGGCCAAAATGTCGTGTTTGGTAATTGGGAAGACTCTCCATATATTGGCCAACCAGAGTGGAATTTGGGTGGTTTATTTTGTTGTCATTTCTGTCGTCCAGATTATTTCGGGGTTGTTAATCGGGATATTGTCTTGTAACCCAAACCTTTCTATCATTCTATTTTATCCAGTTTTCTGTGGGTTGTAGTATCTCGTTTAGTGTTGTGTAGGTTTGTTCCAAGGGAGTACCCCAGTTTATTGTGTTTGTTTTGTCGTATTAATTCATTTCTAGTTCGTCTAATGCAACTCTCTTGTTTGCCATTATTTCAAGTCATTTTTCTTTGATTTAAGGCTTTCTTCTTTATAGTCATTTTTCTGTCAACTCCAGTGACATGGAATCCACACATAATTTTGGCCTAATCTTGAAAGTTAATCATGAAGCAATTGGAAGATGATCGGGGCATTTAAAGGAAATAAGAACGGTTTGAGATTATTCGAAGCCCGAGTCAGGAGAAACTAGGGCAAGTAAAAGAAAACCGTTAAAGGCAAGCTGGCCAAAATTGACATGGGGTCGTTCATAATAATGAAAATGAGAGTGTTTCCCAACAGTGCTTTGAAGATATGACGAATATTAATTGAGTTGTTTACACTTGGTATGTTTTGAAGATTGGAATGACGAAGGCATTTTGTTCTGCTACCCAAACACTTTATCCTTCGTTAACCCTTTGAGCCTTATTTTAAATTCTTTCATACCCCTCCTTCGGAGTTAGTTGCAAAGCAAGAGAAGAAAGGGATAAAGAAAAAAAAAGTAAAGAAAAAGAAAACAACAAAAAGAGATAAAGAAAATAAAAAGAAAAATGTGTGAAAAAAAGAGAAACTTGAAAAAAGGAATTGGGAACTACGTTTGACCTGATTCCTCAAAGAGGATACGTAGGCGCTTCACAGCTCGGTCATAGTGTAAATAAAGAAATAAAAATCCCCAAGTATAAAACTGGGGCAAAGAAAAATTGTGTTTATTGTAAATAAATTTAGGTCCGAAGGTTGTAAACTTTGAACCCAAAATTGATTTTGTTTTGAGCCTTCAATACCCTTTCTTTCTAGCCCTATCCAAATCCCACATTACGGTCCAAAGAAAGACCTTCCGATCAGTCTTCAAAAGATGCCGCGTCAGGGAGGGATAGAGTCCTATCATAATATAACACGTTGATTCTCAGCAGAAAAGACGTTGATTCTCAGCAGAAAGGAAATACGAGAGAGTCTTGGCAGTGACACCCCAATCCCCGGCTAAAAGTGATACAAATGAGAGAATCTTACCGGTGAAAACCTCCACAGGCACCATAAGACGACGAAAGCTGAGAGAAAATCAAAATGAGAGAGGCTTGAAAGTGAAAACCCTTCGGGCACTACAGGTCGAATAAAGGTGATAATCGGATGGAAATCACGAGACCGAAATCGTGAAAGACGAAGGATAGACCATATGTGCATGTCATGACCAGTGGAGTTGGTATTCGCGTTTGATAAGTTTTGTAGATATTTCTTGCTAGAGAGTCATTTTCTTTTTCCTTTGTCTTCTATTTTGTTTCTTTTTATCTTTCTCATTTTTATCAAAAATTCCCCATCAAGGTCTGTCTAGTCAGAACAAGTGAGAAATGACTTCAAAACTTGCCACCAACTTTCCAATTATTATGCAAAGCGAGGAAATGCCATTGACGGCAGAGAAGTAGGGTGCGAAGAAGATTATTAAACTGGGGCAGAAAATTTTCTTTTTAGTTTGAAAATTTTCTGGAAGTCAATACCCACTTGGGGAAGAAGGAAAGTCTTAAGGGAAATGGTCTTCGAACTAGTGTCATCCTCAACAACCTTCAAGAAGAGTGAAACACCAATTTTGAGGAAATGAAAATCTACCGGCAGGGTTATCTTCAGCAAGTTCCGAGGTGGTCGGACAACACAGAGTGGTAAAGGAAGAAAGGAAATCTCATCTTCAACAAAATAACCCCCAGCAAGTTGAGAAACACAGAACGGGGAAGGGATAAATGGAAAGACCCATCCCCAGCATGAGTATCGTCAAATAATAACATCCCCAGCAAGTTCTGATAATGAAACACAGAGCAGGGAAAGAGGAGGAGAACAATCCCCAGCAGGAGCACCACAACCAGCCACCACATTTTAAAACTAACCAATTTTTCTTTGATTTGAAACAGGAAAAAAGGGGTTGTCGGCAGCAAAGCATGCCACGAAGAAGATTCTCAAACTAGGGCAGAAAATTTTCTCCTGTTGCGAAAATTTTCTCGAAACCAAATACTTGGTTAGGGAAAGAAGCTAGATAACGCGAGGAAATGATCTTTGAACCCGGTTATCCCAGCAGATTTGAAAGAAAGAAAACAACAAGCTGTGATAGATGAAATTATACCCCCAACAGACAGGACAAGACGAGGAAGCTTGCGTTCAGAAAGGCAAGAAGTCGGTATCACCCTCAGCAGTCCTCGGAAAATGAAACATTGATTTCGAGATTTCACCGGCAGCATTATATCCTACAAGTTTTTCAAGGGAGCGAAGCGCGAGCCCCGAAGGAGGTTTGGAAAGAGGAAGAAGGGAAGGGGATCCCCCGACAGGGTAATCCCCAGCTGATGACACTTCAATCCCCAGCGATCTCGGGAGAGAATAAAGGTTCTGAAGGAAGTAGAAAAGGAGGAAATAAAGAAGATTTTCCCCAGCAGCATTACCCCAGCAGGTAAGTAATTAGTTCCAAAGACATCCCCAGCAGTCAAGAGAAGAATAACACAACCCGGGAGGAAAGCAATTCCGAAACAAGGTAATTCGGAAGAAAGGATGGCCCAAGAAGCGATGCAGGAAGAAGAAAGTGGTGCAGGAAGCAAAGGAAGGCGACATGGATGGGATGGAGTTAGTAAGATGTTGTTGAAGTCAGGAGCCCGCCTGAAGAGAGGAATGGCAATTTATTTTCAAAAGATGTTGTTGAAGTCAGGAGCCCGCCTGAAGAGAGGAATGGCGTTTAATTTTCAGAGTTAATGGTTGAAGTCAGGAGCCCGCCTGAAGAGAGGAATGGCGATTTATTTTCAAAAGATGTTGTTGAAGTCAGGAGCCCGCCTGAAGAGAGGAATGGCGATTTATTTTCAAAAGATGTTGTTGAAGTCAGGAGCCCGCCTGAAGAGAGGAATGGCGATTTATTTTCAAAAGATGTTGTTGAAGTCGGGAGCCCGCCCGAAGAGAGGAATGGCGATTTATTTTCAAAAGATGTTGTTGAAGTCGGGAGCCCGCCCGAAGAGAGGAATGGCGATTTATTTTCAAAAGATGTTGTTGAAGTCGGGAGCCCGCCCGAAGAGAGGAATGGCAATTTATTTTCAAAAGATGTTGTTGAAGTCAGGAGCCCGCCTGAAGAGAGGAATGGCGTTTAATTTTCAAAGTTAATGGTTGAAGTCAGGAGCCCGCCTGAAGAGAGGAATGGCAATTTATTTTCAAAAGATGTTGTTGAAGTCAGGAGCCCGCCTGAAGAGAGGAATGGCGATTTATGTTCAAAAGATGTTGTTGAAGTCGGGAGCCCACCTGAAGAGAGGAATGGCGATTTATTCTCAAAAGATGTTGTTGAAGTCAGGAGCCCGCCTGAAGAGGGGAATGGCGATTTATTTTCAAAAGATGTTGTTGAAGTCAGGAGCCCGCCTGAAGAGAGGAATGGCGATTTATTTTCAAAAGATGTTGTTGAAGTCAAGAGCCCGCCTGAAGAGAGGAATGGCGATTTATTTTCAAAAGATGTTGTTGAAGTCAGGAGCCCGCCTGAAGAGAGGAATGGCGATTTATTTTCAAAAGATGTTGTTGAAGTCAGGAGCCCGCCTGAAGAGAGGAATGGCGATTTATTTTCAAAAGATGTTGTTGAAGTCGGGAGCCCGCCTGAAGAGAGGAATGGCGATTTATTTTCAAAAGATGTTGAAGTCAGGAGCCCGCCTGAAGAGAGGAATGGCAATTTATTTTCAAAAGATGTTGTTGAAGTCAGGAGCCCGCCTGAAGAGAGGAATGGCGATTTATGTTCAAAAGATGTTGTTGAAGTCGGGAGCCCACCTGAAGAGAGGAATGGCGATTTATTCTCAAAAGATGTTGTTGAAGTCAGGAGCCCGCCTGAAGAGGGGAATGGCGATTTATTTTCAAAAGATGTTGTTGAAGTCAGGAGCCCGCCTGAAGAGAGGAATGGCGTTTATTTTCAAAAGATGTTGTTGAAGTCGGGAGCCCGCCCGAAGAGAGGAATGGCGATTTATTTTCAAAAGTTGATGATTGAAGTCAGGAGCCCGCCTGAAGAGAGGAATGGCGTTTATTTTCAAAGTTGTTGTTGAAGTCAGGAGCCCGCCTGAAGAGAGGAATGGCGATTTATTTTTGAAGTTGGTTGAGGAAAGCGGTAGAATATAACGGAAATCCCCAGCATGAACTCCCGTTCATAATCAAAGGAAGGCAACAAGGGTCGGAAAGATAGCTTCAGACTTCGAAGGAGAATAGTTCGAAGATCACAAAGAAGGGACCAATGGTCGGGGTTCGGCAATCAAGATAGGCCGAAATAACAATTGTCAGAAGAGAAGAAGCATCAGAAGGAACGCCAAGTCAGACAGGATGGCAAGGAGCGCGACAAGATCAACGGATATGATAAGGATAGATAAGAACTTGTAGTACTGTAACTTAGTCTAGCTTCTTGTTTTTGTTGCTTAGCGCGGTATAACAAGGAAATCAGCTAAGCAGTGGTAACAGCAGTAACAGCGGCAACAGCAGTAACAGCGAGATCGCAACAGTCATGGTAGTCCCAGCTACCAGAACTTCCCGAACTACATTGACCTGATTCCCTTTTAGCCAGGGATATGTAGGAGACCTTTGAAGCAAGGTTCGGTCAAAACTTTTCCAAAATGCTTCATACGGAGTGTTCGAATGGGCAAAAATCGCTTATATCTGCTCATTTATCTTTGCACGAAAACTCTGCGTGTTTACGCGCAAAGAGGGGCAGCTGTGAGCACGTGATTTTTGCCTTACTTGAGAAGTACTCCCAGAAAATTCAAAAAAAAAAATAAAAATAGTTTCGTGTTGGGTATGATTTTTGTGATTTTGTGTTATTTTATCTTTTGTGTGCACGTTTATTTATTTAAATTAAAAAAATACAAAAAAATATATATGCTAAGTTTTGCATTTTTAGTGTTTGATATCGAAGTCATGTGACTTACATTTTTGGGTGATATGTAATTATGTACGTTAATGGTAGTAAAAGATAGCGGTGTTATAGGTTAGTATATATACATATGTGTGTATGTATATATATATATATGTATATATATACATATATATATATATATATACACATACACATATAATACATCATGAAGATCCGATCTGGGCCAAATCCAGTCTAAAAGCCAGGCCCAAACGGATTTCTTCTAATCCAGCCCAAATACCCGTCCAGCTTCAGCCTGTGTAACACTTGATCTGGACCGTTGGATTTTATTATCCAACGGCCCAGATTAATCCTTTAATTCTAATATACATTCAGCTTATGACTTGACCAAACGACGTCGTTTGGTTTAAGTGAGGGGATCCTGATCGTTGATCGTAAATGATCCAACGATCAGGATTTAATCTCATCTCTCGTATATAAGGTTCATTCCATACCCCGCCCCCCCAAGCCAGACCCCCCCCTCTCCCTTCATCTCCCTCAGGAGCTCTCAAACACCCAGCGTAACGCCGCCTTGCGCCGCCTGCCGGAAATCGCCTCACGGCGGTTCCGGTAGGCCAATCACCACCAAACCAACGCCAAAACCTTCCCCTCACCTCCCCCATCACGAACCCAGCCTCCACTAACCTCGAATCATGCCGGAGCTCCTCGAATCTTCATTTGAAGATTCGAGTCAAACTCGAACCTATGCCAAATCACCCCAAATTCACACCACAGTCTCCCCACACCTCCCCCACACTCCCATTGACATTGGTTTGCTTCGAATCTAACCAAAAATACAAAAGCCCCAAATCCGAGCCCAAGAACCCTAATTTTTGAAGTAACTCAATTCAAGCCGGGTTAGCCGCAATTGAAGTCCAAGGGACTTTAGTCCAGGTGTTCTCAATCGAGAACATCTTGATTAAAGCCCGTTTGGCTTCAATAATTCCGAGTCTTAGCTCGAAGCTTGGTCGGCAGTTTCCTTATGAGGTATTCATTCCTTCTTTGGTCAATTTAATTCGATTTTTGTGAATATGTGTGTTGATTTATTCATTGTTTCAATTCTCATCTAGCATGCTTCTCATTTCTCATAACAATCGATTTGTTCTCCTCCTTTGAGGCCTTTTTATTTGGCCAATTCCCTCTGTTTTTAGTTGTTAAGATGAATCATAGGTTCAATGTGATTAAAGTCGTCAGGGAAATAGTTCGTAATATTAATCCCTTGAATCTGCCTGATGCAATTCACTGGTGTAGAGCTTGTTACTGTTTGATTCAGATTAAAGGGGGATAATTGGTTGTAGTTAATAGGTTAATTGTTTAATCACAAGGGCTAGTGGAACTGAGCACTGCAGGGCATCCCACTGAGGCTCCTGCCACCAGCATTGTTTAATGCTGAGTCCATACTTTGGACAGTAGACAGTGGGTTTGCAGGGAATATGATGGGTTGGGAAGTCAGGGTAGGGGGTAACCTTAGGGGCAGGTGTTCTGGAGGGACTTTTAGCTATAAATATAGCATCGAACTGAACCTATAGGGATATACATTGATAGACATTGATACAGACACTTGAGAGCACAGCTATAAGATGGGAGATAATCTGAGAGTAAAAGGGATAGATACAGTAGGGAAAATATATACCTGGAGAAGCAAAAACAGTAAACCTGGAGAGAACACAGTCACAGACACTTGAGAGGATACCTGAGAGTAACTAGAGCACCTGAAGAAAAATAGAGACAAGGATACATATAGAAAGATACAGAGAAAAGGCTACTGTTTCATTGGTTTGGAGTCACTGTTTCATCGAGTTTCTTGGCTACTGGTCTCATTGCTTTGATTCAATAGCTGAGTTGTTGTGGTCTTTGGTTGCCTGTTGTCTTGTGTTGGTGGTGCTGAGCCATTTGCTTTAGCTGATTCAGTGTTGAGTGTTGTGATAGTTTTGGTATTTGCTGCTGGTTCATTCGAGTGTTGCCACTAGTCGTTGCTACTGTTGTATTCATTTGTTGTTGCTGGTTCAGTTTGAGGGCTGTGGTAGTTCCAGTGTTGGTGATTGCTTGTTGTTCTTGTGTTGGTGGTGCTGTGCCATTGTTGTAGTTGGTTCAGGGTATTGAGGGCTGTGGTAGTTCCAGTGATTGTGGTTGGCCGTGTGTGTTGATTGCTGTTTGTGTCTGGTTGCTGTGGTAGTTCCAGTGTTGTGCTGCCTGAGTTGATCGTGGCTGCTGTTAGTCATTGTTGTTGTTGCTGTGTGGTGTTGCTGTTGGTTGAATCACTGGATATTATTTGTTTGCTGTTGGTCTCAAGTTAACCATTGGTTCATTAACTGTGGTTGCTGTTAGTTTGTTGATTGCTGCCACTGTTTGTTGTTGGTTGGTATATTGAGTTGCTATTGGTTCACTGGTTGTTACTGGCTTACTGTTGCTGTTACTGTTCCTGTTGCTGTTGCTGCACTGCTATTGCTCATTCTTCCTTGTTCTTCCGCATTCCAGGTACACACCTCTTTATTGTAGTTCCTTGGGTCGAAAAGAATGAAGTTTGAAGTTTATGCATAAAGTCTATTGAAACATGTAGTCGTTTAAAGTTCTTATGTTTAATTACATTCTGTTATTCTTCAATTAAGCTTGTATTGCTAGTCTTGGTTATGGAAAAGTGTAGCTATGCCAAAGATACACTATCGTTAGATAAGCGCGTAAACCTGAATTAGTCTGTTTTGTCTCTATTCAATCTTCTCTGCTCGTGTGTATAACCTCCAAACCTGTTAAATGATAGACCTTATGTTACAAGCAAGATTAGCTAGGGAGTTGTTACTCAACGGAATGACGTAATTAGATTAAAAAGAGTCGGGGGTGCATTTCATGTGACCCGACCCCCAATTTTGGGCAAGAGTAAACAAAGCGTGTTAGGAACCACAGGCGCATTTCATGTGGTGTGGTTCGTAGCAAGTTTTAAGTAATTTGGAATCAACTCTTAAGTAAGATACAGTGGGATGTAGTTCGCTTTAGATTTGAATCGAAGGTACGCCTCGCCCAATAGTTACACTAATCACATAGCCGTCATAAATGTACATATAAATACTTAGATTTCGAGATGCGTCGTTTCTTAACGAATATCACGCTTCTCTCAACAGTGTAAATAAGTAGTCGATCCGGGCGCATATTTTAGTTTTACCTTTTTAAATACGGGTGTGCATTTCATGTGACCCAAATCCAAACCCCGCAAATGTTGAATAAGAATATGTTGAGGATCCGGGTGCATTTCATGTGACGTGATTCGAAAGCATATTTTTAAGCAACTTTCTCTTTCGTAAATCATAACCAATAATAAAAGCGGTAAAGGGATATTAACTTGCACTAAGTACATAATTGTAAAAAGCGGATAGATAAGCCAAACACGACAGTTGAGCGACCGTGCTAGAACCACGGAATTCGGGAATGCCTAATACCTTCTCCCGGGTTAATAGAATTCCTTATCCGGATTTCTGGTTCGCGGACTGTTAAATAGAGTCATTCTTTTCCTCGATTCGGGATTTAACCGGTGACTTGGGACACCATAAATCTCCCAAGTGGCGACTCTGAAATAATTAAAATAAATCCCATCTCGATTGTCCTTTAATTATCAACTCATATAACATTTTCAGGGGTACACTCACACTAAACACTTGATAACCCTTAATAGTTACCCTAAGATGTGATACCATAAACTGACCATAACTTTATCTATCCAATATATATGTGATCGCACTATGAAGCTTTATATTTGACTTGTCTGAACTTACAATACCCAATGGATCTAATACAACGAGGAACAACAGAGTTCAAGATCAGGCTGGAGTTCTTCAGGAATCCATTAATGCACTTGGTAGAGTACTTTATGAGGTCGTATACTAAGAGACACAAAATGTTACTACTAACAATACTGACATGGTTAATCACCGTGACTACCTCAATTAATACACAAACGCGGCATAGGAGTAAGTAGTACATGGGAAATAGGAATCATTAAGGAGGAATACTCAAGTACTTGAACCACTCATTTTCTAAAGTGTAGGGAAAATCTGTCGACCCCGAATAGGAATACTCTAGCACCTTGAATGTGATATGGGATTCAAAATACACGAAGTTGAATTACACTCTTAACATTACTTGACGCACAGAATCTATGCCACAAGCCTATAAGGATGAAAAAAATTGAATGTTTATGAGATTACCATATTCTAGACAACATAACACTTCTTGGTAATTGATCATATATGAGGAAACTAAAAATTACGACCATTTTTTCATTCAAATCAACATGTTCATGATATGTACAAAAATCCGAAGTCATCTAATCCCAACCTTTCACGAGTGAAACTCAATAGCTAGGAAATCTTGATATTGGGACAAAATCGTGAATTGGTTAGATGGTTCTAATAGTTAACACGACGCTCCAGGGAGAAGGAAAATAACACTTATATCTAGCCAAGAAGGTGAGATACCAAGGGTAGTAAAACTCTCCACACATGACAATGACATAGTCCATGATTCTAGAAGTTGAGGGTGTGAAGAAAACCAAACTCAATGAGACAGTGCACAATAATCGCTGAAGGTTTGCAGATATTCATGATGAGATCTCCATAGGTTTTGACTTGAAAAAGGAAGTGTTATAGTGATACATAGAAGGGAATGTTCTCTTATGGTTGTCGTACAAGTGTAGGGAACTAGCACAATGAATTCACTAAATAAGGAATACAATTAAAACATTCTGGAGACATAATGAGAAAATAATTATTGGTTATAAGTTGGACACACTTCTACTATATTAAATCCCCACTGCAATACATGACCATGCCACGAGCAACCACAATACTAGCACAGAGTGAGCTACTTACTGCGAGATGTCCCAAGTGGGCATGAGAACCATGGCGACACAAGATATCTATGATGGGGATGTGAGGATCTCAATTTTTTTCAGAGAGACCTTATGTACACGGTGACCATTTCAATTGATATGCACTCATATGATAGGCACTGAGATGTGCATATATGTTACTAGAAAGTGAAAATGTTTCATGATGTTACTGGTAAGAGAGTAGATTGGTTGATCATGCCATATAAGACACACACAACTAAGTAAAAGAGTGACTCGAGAAGGATCACAAATCTTGGATACTTTGCATGGAACTTGACACCACATGTACAAACTTTACAATGGTGCATGTATAGGCATAAGTGAGCAGATGTTGTCAATTTAAATGAGACGTTTCTGTAAGAAATTCGTTGGGAATAGTCTTTTGTTGAGAATTTAGGAAAAGCAAGTAGGAAGTATCAATAGTGCTATAACTCAATTCTGGAATATAATTATAGAGCTCAATTCCATAGGAGGTTGTAAACAATAGAACTATGATAGGGATACTTTGTAGATAATACATCTCATTCAAAGAGTATGCATGTGCATGAACTGTTTTGTAATTTAGATTCTTTTTAAGAACATATGTATGCAACGACAAGGAAATCATAAGGGTTTAACAAAAAGTTTGAACAATCACCACATTACCAAATAAAATGGATCGCATAAATTTTTTTTACATAATTTCCATACCTCTAGACTGCATTTCATAGCCCTTCCATAGGGTTCACATATAAAATTATTCACCTATGTGCTTCATACAATAATAAGGAAATTACAAGTACAAATCAAACACTTTAAATGTTCACCACATTATCGAATAAAAGAATCATGCCATTTTTTACGTATATTAGTCTATCGGCTCTTGGGGCCATAATTATCACATCAGACTTGGCACTAGCCCACATTTCATAACACAATCTCTTCTTCCCCGCATTTTACATCATTTTTGCATATTTCACATCAACATCATAATCTGTTTCATATTCCCTCATGTCACAAGTATCACCAGGTACAATTTCATTTCGAGTTCTCGACACATTGTCTATACTTTATTTCTCAAAAGCATTTGACTTATTTTAACATCTCTATACATAGAGGACTTCACACGGTTTTATTTAATATTTTAATTTAAGGCCTTCACATTTCAATACATGATTCATACCCCTTGCACCCATTTTAAGTTGTCAATAATAGCACATTGATCATATTGGAATGCATCTTTCACAAATATCGGGTCACAACACCAATTCATGTAAAGTATCAATCACAACTAGAGTCCAACATTTAGTCTTACCACATTTACACAGAGTCACTTACTTCATTTCCAAACATCTTTATACATTACCAACAACTAGACGCAATCAATCAAATACCTTTGGTACACGTAAGAACATTTTGGAAGAATCAACCATAACAAGTTTTCTCACAAAATTTGGCATCAAAATATCAATTCAAACTTGACTTGAAGTCTAGGCATTTTAGCACATAGTTCACATTCTTTACATATCCTCATCTACCAAGAATAATATATTAAACAAATAAAGAAGTACCTCCCACATATATTTTCACACCAATAATTCGCTTTAACATAACAACATGGGTACTGCATCAATTATATTTTGAACCTACAACATTTATGTGGGCACCATTGAAGCTTAATTTCTAAGAGACAGGGTTTTAGCCGTACATACTGATAATATACTACATGATCTGGTGGTGCAGTGACATTAGTTGGAACAAGGGTACTCTCCTTAATAACAAGTTCTACCAATCACTCCATGGCTCAACACATTCTTCTAACAAGTCCTTGGGTGATCCACTTGGACTCAATGGTGGAATAAATCCCACCTTACATGCTTCAAATTCACAGATTATGGTATCAAAATTACCAATCTTGAGGGTAATACTTAGAGAGGAAATTAGCTCCCTATCTTGAGCCATATCGCACGATCCGGAATATCAAAGAAATGGGTAAATTCCAAAATGTCCGTGCAGCCCCCAACTTATAGATGTGGTCAACAACACACCGATAAGAAGGACGCTACTAGACACGGCTCCAAGATATCCTAGGACACTTAAAAACCTTAGGCTCTAATACCAAGTTTGTCACGCCCCAAATCGAGGGACATGACCGGCGCCTGACCGGGTAGCCCCAATCAAGCAGGACCTGGGTGTCTTTATATCCCACGCGATACCCCTGTATTGTTTATTACTCATAAGCCAAAGATCTTACCAATTATAAATGAATTCACATTGTACAAACATAACCACATGATTAATTCATTAACAAGTTTGCAATTATTACAACGCCCGGCTTAATATATGCATAAGACTAAAATCCCACAGTTTACATGTCTACGGAGCCTCTAGGATACAAAGAACGATACAATACTTGCCGGTAATAAGGCTCCGGCTATACCTTACATAAAATCAAAATAAAAACTAAACAGGAGTAGCATGAGCCACGCAGGGCCCCGAAAGGAAAGGGGCTCACCAAAACGAGCAGTGGAAGATGAAGGGGCAATCAAGTCAAACAAAGGGGCAATCAGTGCCCCACATGTTGCAAACTCTCCTACTGTCTCCTTTCACAATTTCACATAAATGATTTTATATCAATTTCAATGGCGATTTCGATCGCTTTCCATCCTTATTACCTCGGCCACCCTATCACCCCAACCCACACCTTATTACTTTGTGTTGCGGCGCGCAACCCGATCCCACCGTACAGTTTCAATCACAACAATCACAAACAGCAAACAAGGCACTACACAAGATCACAACAAGTGCAAATAAGCAATTTACAAATTGGTTCATGTTCTCAAATACTTTTCAAACCAATATTACAACCAAGTTACAATGTTTCCATATTCGAGAGTACCCATACCATTATATTTAACAATTTACCACAATTCATGTGTTTCATTTTTTCCTCAAGAAACCATGTATGACATCACAACAATTGTTCTCAATTCTTTATCAATTTCAATTCCCTTTTTATGTTTCGGTTCATATTTTATATCATACCACACATAGTTCAACATCAATTGAATACTCAACAACAAAATCAAGGTATTACACACAATCTCTCAAATTAACACATGCCAAACGAATTGCACACATACGGGCAATTTCACAAGAATCAAAGTTAGCCATACATACCTCGATTGAGCTTTCCTTAAGTTACTACAACACTCCAAAAACTCTAGAAATTCCAATCTACTATGAGACATAACAAAATTAAACACATATTAGAAAGATATTCATGAAACTAGCTCATTTGAGCATTTTATCAAACACTAGTTGAGCATCTTGATTTCGAATCCCCTTTTCAAGACTTCTTTCATTCTCTAACCCAATCTTTACTTATTTATGTTAAACAATCTTCCCATAAATCTAAGTTGAACATGCATGTATACACAATACTAATAAACCCAAGAATCATACCTCAATAACCCATCTTATACACCAAACTCAAAATTAAACCCTAGGGTATAGAATATTAACTCTTAGATGAAGATCTTGTGATTGGGTTCTTTGATTCTTGAAGATTGAAGAAAGGTTTGGATGATTTAAATGTTGGGTTCCTCCTTATCTCTCTAAAACTCTCTCACCTCTCTCTAAAATCAGTGTAAAATGACCCCAAAACGAAGCCCTAAGCCTATATATGGAAATGGGGTCGGGTTATAAAAATTATAAAATTTACCCACCGTTGATAGCTCTATTGTAGCAGAACGCACCGCAGATTGGCTACGCGGGCCGCAGAAGCGTCGCAGAATTCGTTGCCCAGAACTGCGCTGTTCTGTGTCATTCTGCGACCATTCTGCGATAGCAGAATGGTTTCTGCGACCGCAGAGTTCAATCTGCAATCGCAGACTCACGCAGACTCGCATGTTTTCAGCTTTTGGTAATTTGATCATAACTTTGTGTAGGAATGTCCAAATGATGAACGGTTTGAAGAGTTGAAAACTAGACTCAAAGAGATTTCATTTGATATACTATTCACCATATAAAAACTTATACATAATTATATATGCTCGTTTAAAGTGGGGGCTTGTGCAAACTCATTTGAATTCTTAGCCTATTACGAAAACTTTACCATTTGACATATACTTGGGCTTCCACTTGGACCTCATATCACTTACCATAAGACTCATACTCATATTTATCAAGTCTAATTGATGTCCATCATGTTCATAGCACATAAAATATAATAATTAGCCTACGTGGCACTACATAATTCTATTTTACTTAGCGAAATTTTCTGGGGCTTTACAACATCAAAGCCCTCCGTTAAAAGTTGGTCTCTTATATTCCCTTGCCTTCTAAAAATATGCTAAAAATACCCTTATCCACTAATGGAAAATATGTAAATCTACGCGAAATTACATTAAAACGTAAAAAGGACATTTTAGACCCTTTTTCGGATTGTACAAGGTCATATACGAGTCAATTATAGTAGTCAATTCTCAAGCACTTCACTCCATATCAGTTTACTCACACACTTATTTTAGACCAACAAACTAATTATCGCATCAAATAACTCAATTATAGACACATACTAATTATCACAGCAAGTAACTCAATCATAGACAAAAATATTCAAATAAATGGGAATGGCTTCATTGAATCTTTGCAAAAAAAAAAAATCATTACATAATAAAACACAACAATTAAGTCACAATAACACTCACATTACATATCATTTTCCGCTAAAGCAAAGAACATAACAAAACATCCCAATATCACACAAAAGAAAATCCACATCTTCTTTCGATATTTAGCATCACGCAGAGGTGAGTACTCTAAATCAACCACTTTCTTCATTAGAACATTTCTTCCGCAATTCCAAGGATTCTATTCCTCCATGATCGACGAGCATCATAACATTCGCAAGATCGGCAACTTTTCTTTGGAGTACATTTCTTTTACAGATTAGAGCTTCCTTTTCCTTCTTTAAACTGCATATGAGATTTGAAATTCTAGGAGCAAACTCCTCATCTTGTCATTATTCCCAATAGGAACATTTTTCATCCTAAAATCAAAAAAAAAAAATTACAGTCAAATATAAATAATTAAAAGAACCCATCAACAAATTTACATACCTCATGCTTAGGAAACTTGAAAAATCTTGTCCCAGCATTTAAAGGAGTCCACACCATAAAATAATTAGCAGCAAGTCCACAACGACACCTCGTATTGACCCATTTAAGTTACTCGAACTTTGCAACATTGCCTTAGAAAAATCTCCAAAACAAACTGATAAAGATGAAAAACAATTAAACCTAAACTAGAACACAACTCGAAATCGACAAGGTGACCCAATTAATAGGAGAAATCAAACATCAATAAAGGGTCTAAAATAAGTGTGTGAGTAAACTGATATGAAGTGAAGTGCTTGAGAATTAACTACTATAACTGACTCGTATATGATCTTGTACAATCCGAAAAGGATCTAAAATGCCCTTCTACGTTTTAATGTAATTCCACATGAATTTACATATCTTTCGTTAGTAGATAAGAGCATTTTTGAGCTCATTTTTAGACGGCAAAGGCATATAAAGAACCAACATTTAACGAAGGGCTTTGATGTCCTATTTCCTATAGTAGGGGGTGGCATTTTAGGCCCTTTTCCATTTTATTAATAAACGTCAACCAAACTGATCCTCTATTTAAAATAAGAACCTTGCAACATTTATTTCAAATTGCTCAACTTATATCCACTACTCACTGCAAATTATTTTATAGAACCAATATAATTAAATTAAAGTGGTTATTAACGATGAAGATGTATTAACTTATAATAAACAAACTGGAAATGTGATTTTGATAACATGAAGCACTCTAACTGCCTTGAACTAATTCAGGCTATCATTAACTCTCAAATGATTCCTAATTCTAGGAATGAACTACTGCAATTATTTGGACATGAACATGAACATTCATTGGGTTTACACATTGATTTTCAACTGACATGGAGATTTAAAAGAAATAACGTCAGATCCACAGTCCTATAATACAGTAGAGTTTCAGATGAATCAAACAATCCACAAAATCTGTGAAGTTCTAGTTAATACAATTCAAAAGTCATTTAAACAGTTTATTTACACACGAAATGCCAAACTTGGACAACAACACCATTTCTTCATTAATCGACTTCAAGTGATTTCATACATGTCAATTCAGTTCCAATATCTTGAGTTTGAGAACATACCTGGACTGAAATAAAAATGAGAAATAATCAGCCAAACAGTGACTAGCAGAGCTCAAACTCAGCGATTAGATCAGTTTTAATTCAAAAACAACACAACAATCCCAGGACTGATTCATAATAGACTACACACCAAAACAGCAAACAAAAACCACAAGCAATTAGACCAAGCTCCACTCGAAATTAAACCAAAACCAATTCTGAAATTTCAACTATCAGAAACTGAGCTAGGAGATGTAATTCAACTATTAAAACTTGTAATTAACCTAGGAGACTAGATAAACAGTTTTTGTTTTTGGATTTTTTTTGTACTTTTCTATTTTTTTTTTGTTGGATTTTTTGATGTTTGAATTTCAAATTTAGATCTGAAAATTAGAGAGAACATTTTGGGGGGGGGGGGGATTTTTGGAGGCTCCAACTTTTCAGTGATACCTTTTTATAGGCAAAAAGGAGGTGCAAGTCAGATTTCAATTTTTCTTTCTAATCCTTATTTATTTTCAGCTTTGGTCCTTCAGTTTTTTAACTTGACTACCCTAGCTTTTCTAAAATATAACTTGAACCCTATTCTAGAAGATTCTAAGGAGTTCTATTCTAATCTACAACATTCCACCCTATCACTAAAACCCCAAAATACCCGTTGAACCCCCTGAAATCACCATCCAAGTCCAAATGAGTTCAGTACTCTTTTGCCCTAATTAGATCTATCCTCTACAACCAAATTCATCAAATAATAACTAACCGAGCTGGGTATTATACTAATATACTATTGACATTAATCACTGAACCAAGCCGCACTAATTACAATCATTCAATAATAACAAAAAGAAAAACATATTAAACTAAACCAAACAGTTCACACAAGATATAAAACAGATTAAAAGAAAATAACTAATAATCAAACGAGTGGATTGACGAACAACTAGTGACTACACTAATCTGACTAACAACTAAACAATTAAAACCTAAAAGCTATATTCACCCACACAACCCCAAATGAACACAGACTAATCGCCAATGAATGATTCTAAAACCAATCTGAAATCTTAACTCAATTTTATACATGAAGGAGGAGAAGAAAAAATGAACAGAAAGAAGAAACTCACCAGTTAAACTCGACTCAAACCTTCAAACTCGGACTTGGTATTCACTCGATTGGCTTCCGATACAGCTTCTAGATAATATTAGGTGTTCGTTTTGACAAACAAACATGTAACATTATCTGGACCCGTATGTAATTGAAACCCTAGACCCAAGATATGAAGACTTGAAGGCGGATTTGAAGGGTTTTGGGTTGGGATTTGGGTAGAGGAAGTCAAGGAGATTGTATGGTACAATTTTGGCCAGATTTGGGAGAATTAGGGTTTTGGGTCGAAACTTTGATTTAAAATTCGACAAGACTGACTGAGATTCGAGAGAAAATGGTTGGGTATTTGGGATGAGAAGCTTAAGGGGAGTCCATGGTGAAATTTTGGGGCCGTTTGGAGCTCCGCCGCTAGGGGAGAAACAATGGAAATAAAAGGGAGTACGAGGAAGATGAACTGGTTTATTTAAATTTTTAGGACAATTTTATTAAAGGGCATGAATTAAAAGGAGCCGTTGGATCCTAGGCAACATATGGCTTAGATTGACTGACGAGGACACGACGTCGTTTTGGTTAATAAAGGGCCGGCTGGGATTGGGTCTTTTGGGGCTGGTCTAGGGATGATTTCAGTTGGGCCAGGCAACATAAACTGAAACTGGCCCAATTCGGGCAACCATCTTCCTTTTTTTTCTCTCTTTTTTTTTCTCTTTCTTTTCATCTTGTATTTTTATATATATTGATTTTATTAAAAATGCGAAAATAAACTCACAATCAACTTAACACTAAAAATTGGATTTCCTAGTAATTAAAAGATAGATAAATGCAAACTAATACCAATTTAAACTAAAAATGCAAAACGGACCATTTTTGTTATTTTCTTTACATTTTGTTCTAACACAAATTAATTCCAAAATATGAAATTAAATCCTAAATGCAGAATGCATATTTTTGTATTTTCAGATGAATTATTATGCACAATAAAAATGCAACCAATTAACACAAAATTCACAAAAATAGTAAAAATAAGACAAAAAAATCTTTTGTGTGAAATTTTTGGGAATAATTCATATATAGGGCAAAAATCGCGTGCTCACAAGTAGTTATTTTCTCTCGCGAGTGTTCTCACAAATGATATTTCCTTCGTCCCAATTTATATTGTGGTATTTTATTGATTATAGAGTTTAAGAAACAAATAAATATTTTTAAATTTTTTAATCTAAAACAAGTCATAAATATTTATATGGCTATAACAATCACCGTAAGGCACTTCTTGTACAACACTTATCCATAATCAAACATAGACACACTCGTATTGTCATTGGCGATTTTTCAGCCATGCCCCATGACCCCTTGAGCGCGCCCCGTAGCGTCCTAGCAAGGCTCGAAACGCCTAACGCCACAGACGACCCCGTGGTCTTGGATGCGCCAAGTGACAAGAGCGCTTGTGCCTCTGTCTCCCTACCAATATCCCTTTCCAGCACCCAGCCGCAGACAGATGCCAACATCGTCTCGCGCTCTGACAATGCGACGCGCAGATCGTGGTGCCAACGACAATATTGCTGACAACGGACCTATTTCTGCCTTGTAGAAAACTAAGTCCTTTTCATTGGAAATATAGAGTAGTTTTATTTCATATACTTTCATTATGTTTCTCTAGCTTAGTCAAGTCTATTCTTGTATCTTTGGTTCATTGTTTTAAGCACTATGGGGGGGATTAAGCAAGCAAATAATTTTCTATACTGGTGTCTCTCTCCCTCGACACCATGTTGCTTTTCTATAATAGCTCACTAATGCAATCAAGATTTCTTTATTTTATTCTCAATTCTCATTTCGGTTCTCTTAATTACTCTTGACATTGGTTTTTCCGTACAACGCTAAAAACCTAGTCTAGTGTACGGAGGGAATCTTAGTTGGCGGAAAGTAACTGCACTAACATTATTTTATTAGCCTTATGTCGTCCTTCCAAGGAATCTCAGGAAAGCACCATATTTTAGTTGGTATCAGGCCTAGGCTCGAGGGAACGCGTTGCCATTACTACCATTTCTGACCATGGTGAATCAAGGGGACCGCATTGCGGTCCTTGATGAGACGATTGGCATATTACGATCCATAGTGGATACGATGCCTAAAATAAAAACCAGCCTAGTGCAAAAGTTGGATGACCTGGACCACTAAATTATCCCCCAACCGCTTGCCCGCGTGGGATAAAAAGGGGGCCAGCCTAGCAATGCTGGCCCTAGCAGAAGTGGGGGAGATCGGAGTGCAACCAAATCTAAGGCTTCTTCCTCAGGTAGCAATAGTGTTGCGTCAAACAACAATGATCGAGAAAGAAAGGCTCCTTCAGATGTTGTCATTGCGGTGGACTATATTGGAATAATGAATGGCCACATGCACATATGAATGCCCATCAATCTTTTGATAATAGGATCGATGATGACTCTAACGATGCGGACCAGACAGAACCAGTATGTTCCTTCAATGCAATTATTGGCTCTATTTTTTAGGCATTAGTAGAGACCAGTGCCGGTATCCGTAAGAAGAAGGACCCATGATAAATCACCAATAAAGGGAAGAAGAAGGCGGATGAAGGACTCCTCTTAAACAAGAGATGACCTTGATGTTCGTCGAGATAAAGGTAAATAGAAAGCCCATTCGGGCGATGTTAGACACGGGTGTTACCCACAACTATTTAGCCTCGACTCAGGTAGAGCGACTTGCTCTAGTTGTAGGAAAGGGTAGAGGTTCTGTGAGGGCTATCAACTTAACTCCTCAGCTGATGGGTGGAATAGCCAAAGAGGTACCAGTGAAGCTTGGCCCTTACAAAGGAAAATTCAACCTGTGAGTGGTGATCATAGATGACTTCGAGTTGATAGTCGGGATGGAATTGCTAAGGCAAACGAACACCATCCTGTACCATATACAGACATAATACTGATGATGGGAACAAATGGAGCCAAGCTCTGTATTATCCCGTGCATTCCCATGAAGATAGCTGTTTAGAACATCTCGGACTTGTAGTTGAAGAAAGGGGTCAAAAGACATGAACCTACATTCTTGGAAACCGCATGCATTAAAGATATCGAACTCTCCTCGGGTCCCATTCCTGCACCCGTGAAGGAGTTACTATAGGATTTTGAAGATGTCATGCCACAAGACATGCCAAAGCGACTCCCGCCTAGGCGCATTATGGACCATGAAATTGAGTTGGTGCCAGGTGCGAATCCACCCGCCTAGGTGCCTTACAGAATGTCATAACCCAAACTCACCGAGCTTCAGAGACAATTGATGGAAATACTAAACGTATGGATCATTGTGCCCTCCAAGTCCCCATACAGGTCTTCTATTCTATTCCAAAAGTAATATGATGGTAGCCTGTGACTCTGTGTGGATTATCGGGCTTTAATATAAAATCACCATGAAGAACAAGTACCCTATTCCTCTAATGGCAACTTGTTTGATAGACTAGGTGGTGCGACGGTGTTCACCATGATAGACCTGAAGACAGGTTCTTGGAAAGTTCAGATTGTAGAGGGTGATGAGCACAAGATGACTTGTGTGACAAGATATGGGTCATACGACTTCCTGGTTATGCCGTTCGGCTTAACTAACACTCCGGCTACATTTTACACCATGATAAACAAAGTCTTCCGAGAGTATATCAACAAATTCGTGGTTGTCTATTTGGATGACATTATGGTATATAGCCAAATACTTGAAGAACACCTAGGGAACTTGCGGAAGGTATTAGCCCCATAGCGGGAGCACGAGATATGAGTGAAGCTATCTAAGTGCTCCTTTGCTCAAAAGCAGATTGACTTTCTTAGATATGTCATCAACGAAGGCCGAATCAAGATGGACCAACAGAAAATTCAGGAAATCACAGATTGGCGGCCGCCTAAGGATATCCATGCCTTAAAGGCGTTACTTGGCCTATGCAACCTCTATCGGCGATTTGTGAAAAACTACTCCCTTATCCAAATGCCATTAACATAACTCCTCAATAAGGTCATGCCTTGGGATTGGGGACCAAGGCGAGCGGAGGCTTTTCAACGCATTGAAAGCGGCTATGTCTAGTATCCACGTCTTGGCCCTCCCTGATTTGGCCAAACCATTCGAGGTACAAACGGATCCGACTATACCCTCAGTGGAGTCTTGCTATAAGAAGGGCATCCTTTAGAGTACGAGAGCCAGTACTTGAAGGATGCAGAGCGGTACTATGCCGCCCATGAGAAAGAATTATTAGTTGTCGTCCATTGCTTATGTCTCTGGAGTCATTATCTGTTGGGGACCCTGTTCGTGGTCAGGACAGACAACACAAATGTTAGCTATTTCATGAACCAGCCAAAGCTGAATGGTCGACAGGCCAAATGGCAGGAACTCCTAGCTGAATTCCACTTCAACCTGGAGCATCGAAGTGGGAAGACTAATCATGTGGCTGATGCGCTTAGTCGGAGAGCTCATCTAGCATCAGTGTGCCTACTCTCCGCCCTAAGGGGGAGCGAAGTAGCCACCACCATCAAGGACCAAATATAGGATCTACTCATCAAGGATTCTGCTGCACAGTATTTGGTAGTGTTGGTAGGACAGGGCAAGACTCGCCAATTCTACTTGGAAGATGGTTTTTTGAAAGTTAAAGGCAACCGACTTTATGTTCCTAAAGGAGGAGATCTATGAAGGACTCTTATGGCGAAATGTCATGATACTCTGTGGGCCGGCCATCCCACTGAAGAACACACCAGGGCGTTACTTTGCCGTGCATATTATTGGCCTCAAATGACCGATGACGTTGCTCAGTATATGAAGACTTTTCTATTATGCCAGAAGGACAAGTCGGACTGCTTGACACAAGCGAGACTCTTAGAACCACTAGTTATCCCAAAGAGACCTTAGGAAAGTGTTTCCCTAGATTTCATCACTAGATTGCCCAAGGTCGAAGATCCCATAACTATCTTGGTTATAGTGGATCGGTTTTCCAAGTACGCTACCTTTATAATAGCCCCACAATATATATCAATCGAATATACAACTGACTTTTCTTCTCTCACGTCGTTAATACTGGGTCCTGCCCAAAGGCATTGTTAGTGACCATGACTCACGCTCTAGCAACTTTTGGACCCAACTCTTTAAGTGCCTCGGATCATTATTGAGTCACAGCTCAAGTTTTCATCCACAATCTGATGGACAGACGGAGCATTTCAATGGTATGTTGGAGGAATATCTCCGCCACTTTGTAATCGGTTCACAAAAGAATTGGGTGAAGCTTTTGGATGTTGCTCAACAGTGTTTCAATTCACAAAAGAGCTCTAGTACAAACAAAATAACTTTTGAAATTGTTACCGTACAGAAACCGCTACTCCCACACACCGTGAATGCACCAAACATGCCAAATCTCCTCGATTTGCTAGATTTTCAAAAGAATGGAAGCACAATTTGGAGATAGTGAAGAACTATCTCATCAAAGCCCAAAAGCGGATGAAGAGGCATACTGATCAAAATCATCGCTTTGTTGAATACCAAGTAGGAGACAAACTGATTGTCAAAATCCCAAAGTGGTACTTATTCTTAGGGGTCCATGACCCTCGCCTATTGCAAAAATACATTAGACCCTTGTCCATTGAGAGGCACATTGCAAAAGCAGCATACAGGGTAGATACCCCAGCTTGATGGAAAATTCATCTCATCTTCCAATGCAGCCTTACGAAACCTTTTCGTAAAGACATAGAGGATCCTTCACGGAGCCAGCTCATAATATCTAGTATTCGAGGCCCCAATTCAACCGAGAAAAGGCGTGTTAAAGCTATCCTTGATGATATATTGATTCATGCCTCAAGGAAAGATCACCAAGAGTTTTTGGTGAAATGGCGGGGCTGTGATGCATAGGAGAATACTTGGAAGAGGGGAACAAACCTTAAAGCCTACAAGAGCCTAATTGATGATTATCTTACAAGTAAGGCGCCGAGGACGTTGCCAACTCAGGTGGGGAAGAATGTCATGGGTGGCTTTCCATCCATGCCCCATGACCCCTTAGGCGCTCCCCGTGGTGTCCTAGCAAGCCTCCCAACTCCTAGCGCCACAGACGTCCCTGTAGTCTTGGATGCGCCAAGTGACAAGCGCGTATGTGCCTCTGTCGCTCCACTGATATCCCTCGCCAACGCCCAACCACAGGCAGATGCCAACAATGCCACGCACGCAGAACATGATGCCAAAGACAATGTTGTTGACAATGGACCTATTTCTGCTTAGAAAACTAAATCCTTTTCATTGTAAATATAGAGTAGTTTTATTTCATGTACATGAATTATGTTTCTCTATTAGTCAAATCTAGTCTTGTAGCTTAGGTTTATTTTTTAAGCACTATTAGGGGGGATCAAGCAATCAAACTTTTTAGAAAGCGAACAATTCTCTGTACTGGTGTCTCTCCCCCTCGACATTGTGTTGCCTTGGCCGAGTTTTTGCTTTGCCCATCTCAACCATTGTTTCACCCGTGTCATTGCTTGTATTTTCTTCACATAGCCTTGCCTTAGCTATTGAAAGCCTTTGCCATCATCCCGCTCTGTCGTGCTTTAGCTTAGCCCACACTTGGCACTGCCACAACCCGAAGTGTACGTGTCACTCACTTTGGCGTGCATGTCGTGCCATGCCACCTCAATTTTGCCCACACCACCCCGTTAAGACTTTGCCAAGCATGTCTTGCCTGCCCCAAGATCTTGGCCAAATACTTGCCCACAACAGCTCACATGACATTGTCTTGTCCATTGCCCGCATTATCGTTTTGCCCGCACATAGGCCGATGGCAAGGCCATCACGCCCAAACCTTGCCACAATTACGCCATGCCCGATATCAAAGAGTCACGCCCCTAACACTTAGTCATTGAATAAAGTACTCCTTATTGACAAAGATCTCATTCATTCATTTTCGGTGTGAATTCGAATTAGTCGGTCCCAAAATAATTACCGAAGAGACGAATCCTTTTGAACATCAACAAAGTGTTATTGACCCAAAACGTGCTAGAAACATCAAATTTGGATGGTGTCCATATATTAGTGATGTGTCCCACGTCCAACTAAAGCTAACTAACTAGGTGCAACAACTTGTACTTGTTTAAAAACTCTGAAAAGTTTAATACATGAAGTATGAATAAACATAACGTACCCCCCTTAAGCAATTATTCAAAAAGATACTTATATAATCCGTACAATACGGTTTGTTGGACTATTCAATTAAAACCCAAACGGTGACTCATGACTGGCTGACTTCACTGACATGATGTCGTTTTTATAAAGCACTACGTGTGAGTTATTCTATTTTCACACGGCTATTTCTACTTGTCAACCTTGACATCGTAGAATAGAAAAAATTTCTCTTTTCTGTGTTCACACACGTACACAAATATTATACTTTTACTGACAAATTGACTTTATACCAAAAAGAAACAAAACAAGACATCGTGTTTCTGACTTGCAATTGCATACAACTACACTTACAAATTCAAACTTTTGACAAAAATAAGAATGAGTTTCGTAGTATATGTGCCTGCAAGAGACGACTATATAGTTTCTTGAACAACAATACCACTTACCCTTTAACCCCCACAATCCCATCAGCCTTTCTTGAGGAGTATCAATGGCCTAAATCCCACAACCCCACAAACAATTCTTGACATGTTTTAGTAGTAGAAGCATATTAATTGATCCATAAGTACATATTGAAATCCTGAGTTCGTATTGAAATGCCATTTTCAAGGAAAGCATTTTCACTCTTTTCTAGTTCTTCTACTTCTACTTCTTCTTCTGAATCTCCTAACGCCGGAAAAATTTATGGAGGTGGAAAGCGGCTAACTCGGGTGCGGAAATTGAGACATGTTGGTGATGATGAAGTTGATTTGCAGCATACGAATTTTCAACTTTTTGTTGTCGATGAATGTTCGAAATCTATGCCAGTTTCTCCTGATAACTACAAGAATTCTGGGTCTCGGTGTTGTCACTGGTCCAAATCCGCCGAGCCTCAACCTTTGCCGCTTCCTGAGCTCAATTCTGCTCCAAAACAGAATTTGCTCACCATTGTCCAGGGGGATGCTTCAAATCCTGCTGTCATAAGGTCAATTCTTTTAATTTCTGTCACTATTTTTAATGTTTTCAATTTCGATCAATCAATCAACTAAGGTTGAGGCTGATTATATGTCGGGATAGAAGTGCCGAAACTAAGCGGGCGTTTGGACATAAGAATTGTAAAATTCCAAAATAGGATGAAATGGTATTTGAAATTTAAAGTTGCGTTTGGACATGAATATAATTATGAGTTGTTTTTGAAGTTTCGTGATTTGAGTGAAAATTTTGAAAAATAATTTTTTTGAGTTTTTCAAATTTTCGAAAATATCCAAAATGCTCTTTAAGTGAGAAATGCTGATTTCGAAAAAAGTGAAGTTGACAAAAAGGGAAACATTTCGTATGTTCAAACATGATTGATAAATTGGCTATAACCCTTAATGTTATTCGCAATAATATCGATACACATAGAATGAGGAGAAAGTTAGGGGTTTTGTTTTGAAGATGGCATTTCAGAGTTAATAAGATATTCCCTTTCCTTATTTGGAAACAATCTACCTTTATGCAATGATTTATAGCACACAAAATAAAGGTGCCTCATTTTACACCACAAGATCAAAAGTCTTCTCTCTTTTCTTAAACTTCATGCCCAGTCAAATGGGTTCACATAAATTGATATATTAAGGATTTAAAGGATGTAAAAATCTTAGTCAAACCAAAAATGATTATAATCTGGAATGTCATAAGTAACCAACTTACGACTTTTGACCGAATTTTGACTTAAAAGCTAAGTTGCTCGAACTTGGGTACGGGTGTCCGATACTGGTGCGGATCTAAAGGTAGGATATTTCATGATCTAAATTTTCAGATTTGGAGGGTGTGGATCCATGTATAGATATAGGTGCGCAAGGATTCAACTAATTCAAATATTCAAAAATAGGGTTATAAAAATATGTCTAAATTATGAGACACTATGTGAAAAACTTACTAGGTATTCCAAGAATAGAAAATATCGGTCAAGAGGAGCAGTCGAGGAGATAAAAGGAAACATAGAAATTTTTATATAGAAGGTATTCCATTTTCTTTAATTCCACCCTAACTTTTGTTTTGATTTCAGAAATTATTACTTCTGTCCCGAATTTCTCTGTTGATTTTGGTCAAAGTATCCAAAAATGGTTGATCAAATCTTGTACGGATCCCACACCCACACCCACACTCACATCGTGTAGACATGGGTGTGGCACTGAAAGTGAAGAGTCCGAGCGACTTAGCTTATAAGCACACTTTTGATGCTACTTACCATGTCTATAAACATAAAAGTGAACACTGATTTGACCAACTTATAAGCTTATCTAAATACCTTCCGAGTTGTTATGTTCACTCAATTCTACTTGAACCAATTTTTCCTTTCTGATACTAGTAAATAATATATCTGATAAAGCAAATAAGACACTTCCAATGCTAAATGGATTATCATGTATTAACAGTTTTTGCACTAATATCAGTTATTATAACCATCAAATTCTTTTCCATATTTTGAATTAACTATATTACACTCAGGTAGGTGGAGTTAAGAAGTTTTTTTCACTTTATCCTTGCCAGCATTATGTCGAGGGCATGTTGTAGGTTATCGATTGGTGTTTGAATCTGCTCATGCACCACATTTGTATTTGTGGTAACTTACATCTCATAGATTTATCATAGTGAAGGTTGTGATGCTAATATGAATTTGATAACAATATTTATGATGGAAAGTAGCTGATCTAACAGCTTCAAAGGCATTGGTTTGGTGTTTCCTGTCGAACCGAATTAATAGAATTCTTGATCCCTTGTGCCTGACTTCTCTTGGTAGAACAATTAATCGGAAATGATCAGTACCCCCTCCCCCCGGCTAATAAAAGGCTTAATAGCAAATGATGGAGGCTGCCTCTTTAGATAGCAGCACTTTAACTTGGACATGATGATTTTGTAAAAACAAACCAAATTACAAGTTTGTCAAACATATTCACGATGCAGAATGTGAACCCGCTGCATGTTGCAGGGATCCTTCTTATCAAACTCCAGTGCAGATGACAAATCCTGTGCATAGAAGATCATCTATTCCAACTTATCGCCGTAGATGTTTCACCCAGGATCAGAACGCTGAAGGTGTTGAAGAGAACTTCAGACTTAATGTTTCTGCTAGAAGTGCTCCAGGCAGTGGTTTTACAAGTCCGAATCTTAGCCCAAAACGATATAACTCAATAGACCTTTTCCATCCTACATTTCATCACGCATCATCACCTTCAGACATTTCTTTGGATGGACGAGCAGGTTATGCTATCCAACTTTCAAGTTCAAGGGTTACACAAAGCGCTGATCATTCTCCCCTAAGTAGCCCAACTCTACGAAATCCAGTCAACAGAACTTGGAATCACCAAAATGGTGCTGTGCATTCACATCACAAATCACTTCCAGAAAGTTCAGTGGATTGGCCTGAAAGCAATGCGGTGCACCCTCTACCACTTCCACCAGGAGTTTCACAACAGCCACAATTACCTACCAGCCATAACACTATGGATCAATCAGATGTACAATCAGTGAAAAGTCAATGGCAAAAGGGGCGACTTTTAGGACGTGGTACTTATGGAAGTGTGTATGAAGCTACTAATCGGTATGTATTAAAGTCATCTTTTTCTTGCTAGTTCCTACTTTGGATGTCAATGTAACATTGTCTTTTCTCTTCTTATAGTGAAACTGGTGCTTTGTGTGCGATGAAAGAAGTTGACCTCAATCCAGATGATCCTAAATCTGCCGAATGTATAAAGCAGTTAGAACAGGTTAGTCCTAATGTCCTGCTTATACCATAGAATCCTGAAATTGGTCTTTACATTGTAAAATACGTGATACAAAGCCAGAAAAATATTTTAGAGGCCGAAAGTAAACTGAACTTTAAATTTAAGCATATTATCTGGAACACACAAATTTTATTTGGAGCCAGAGAATTGACTTTTCAAATGGCAGTGATTCTCATTCTACTTGCTTATGCATGATTTTTGGTATTATGTCACACTGAAATGTTGAACTTTTATTATGGAATAGCAAAAGCTATAAAAGTGCTTTTCACCGGTTAATGCTATGAGAATGGTATAAAGAAATATATTTAGCTAAGATACATTTATTTTGTTGATTTTGTCTTAACTATCAGGAAATAAGAGTGCTCCGACAGTTAAAGCACCCAAATATTGTTCAATATTACGGAAGTGAAACAGTAAGAAGATATTCTTTCATACTTCATACACCACCTACTTGAATATCTTTTTGGAACGTTTTAACGGATAACATTCTACTGGCTGTCAGATGGAAGATACCTTTTGCATATATCTGGAATATGTTCACCCAGGATCAATTAATAAGTATGTCCGGGACCATGGTGGAGCTATGACAGAGTCGATAGTTCGAAATTTTACACGACATATAGTATCAGGGCTAGCTTACTTGCATAGCACTAAGACAGTACACAGGTAATTGCCTGGTTTAATGAAGGTGATAATGTTAGATGTTATTTAATGATCCATTCAGGACACTGACGCCTATGAAGCAATGATGATATTTCTTTCAATATTTGTTTTGTACTTAGGATATTATTGAGGAATTTCATTGGGTTCTTATCTTATTGACTGGACTGAATGCTTTATCTGGTTCTCTAACTCTAATGGCTTGGATGGTTTTGCTGAGTAGGGACATTAAGGGGGCAAATTTGCTTGTTGACGCATGGGGAATTGTCAAGCTTGCAGACTTCGGATTAGCAAAACATGTATGCCTGGAAATTTCTAAATCTTATTCCCTCCGTCTTATAATATCTGTCGTGATTCTCTTGTGCACGCTCCTTTAGAAAGAATAGTTTTTGACTACTTTACCCTTATTAAATGTTTTCTCAATTTATATGTCCTCTGTCAATGACATTATCCATATTTTTACTAAATGTGAATGCAATTGATTATTAAGGGTAAAAATGGAAAAATATTATCAATTTTGTCTTGAACTTCTAAATGACAAATAATTTGAGACAACTAATTTTAGTAACCACGACACATATTATGAGACGGAGGGAGTAATAGAATATGATAATCTCTTTCTTTACTTTGTTGTAGTGTTTTTGAGTTCTCTTGTGAACTTCAACATGTAGTATGAATGAGTTACATGTTTCATCTATGAAGTTGCCAGTTTTGAATGTTTTCTTATTACTGCTTTCCCTCTGTTTAAAAAAACAAAAAAGCAGCCTGGTGCACGGAAGCGGCCCTTCCCCAGACTCTACGTGAATGCAGGATGCATAATTGCAACTAGGGTGACCCGATCCTTACGAAATCAAAAAAGAAAAAACATTTTTCTACTCTAAAGTAATACAAGCAGCAACATTAGGAGAATACATAATAGAGTCTTAAAGTTAAAACAATGGAAATTCCAATAACCTTTGTTACCATGGTTCGATATCCATGATCACAAAGTCGTCACCTCCTTCCTTTTCCCTATGGAAGAAGTGAACTGTATAAGGGGAGGGGGGGCAGGGTAGCCTAGTGGAAAGGCCCTCCACCTGCAATGGTGAGGTTTCGGGTTGAGTCATTAAGGATGAAAGAGGGAAAAGACACTGTTGGGCCTTTCGCTGGTGGGGACTATATCAGAGAAGAGTCTGTTAGAGATTTTTGGGAGGAGGAGCACTCTCAAATCACTCAAATTCTCTTTGAAGACAAGTGAGGAAATTATTCTTCTTTATTCCTCGCCTTGCTTACATAAAATGACTATAATGCCTAGGTACTTACAGAACTTCTATAATACATACCTAGTCTAATATGTCTATCTTATTTATTCCTAGAAGATCTTCCCTAGTTCATGAACAAAATCATTCATGCATTTTCATTAATTTCCTAATACGTGAACTAAGTAAATTCATGTACTTGAGATGAATCTAGTTTATATTTTCAACAGAGGTTGGGGGAGGGAGGGACTGAAGAATACTTTACATGATGTTAACGTTCAAATATGTTATCCTCACTCCTCAACCAATTTCATTTCAAATGTCCAGTAGACATTATCTGATACGGTTATACAATCACCATGATATAATTAAGGGACAAATTGAATGATCAACAATACGAAGAATGAGGAAAAACAACATGTGAAACATGCACATGAACTCCAAATATAGTCATATAACATCTCTTGCGGAGGAAGTGATCGAACATGCTTTAGCATACACCAGAACTTGAAAATGTGCCTTTGCTGTAGCTGGTTGGTGACGTAATGGTCTATCACGGATATGCTGGTTTAGATTCTAGTTCCAGTGTAAACTTTCTTGCATTTTAATCATTTCAGTCATTTATCATTTATGCAGTATTATGATTCTGCTTCTCTCATTTCTCAGCTTTCAGGGTGTGCAACTGATTTATCTCTGAAAGGGAGTCCTCACTGGATGGCTCCAGAGGTATTCTGAAGCAGTGTTCTGAACACCGGCTAGCTGTTTCCTTTTGCTTGTTCTTAAGGTTTTCCTTTTCCTTGGGTGCAGGTAATGCAGGCTATGTTACGCAAAGATGCCAATCCAGAGCTTGCCTGTGCTATTGATATATGGAGTCTGGGTTGTACTGTCATTGAGATGTACACTGGACAGCCCCCTTGGAGTGGATTAGACGGGGTAAACTGTTTTAATAAACTTTTATCCATTAGGTTGCCACATAATAGCTTCATAGCCTGAGACGATATAATCATGGTCAACTGGCCCGATCTCCATGAAGAGGCTGGAAGTCCAATTTTTAGTTATTGCAGTAGTGATGTCTAAAGAAACCGTGTCTGGATTTTTGTCATGTTTTAGGTGAAAGCTATGTTCAGTGCACTGAACAAATCACCACCTGTACCAGAAACGTTATCTTCGGAAGGAAAGGATTTCCTTAGGTGCTGCTTTCAGAGAAAACCTGCAGATCGACCGACAGCTCTGATGCTACTTGAGCATCCTTTCTTAAGTAATACTAGTTCACGTGAGCATAGTGCTACTATTTCAGGTTGCTCAGAAGATTTCTCTAGGATGAAATTACATGTGAGTTTTACAAGCTTTTTAATGTTTAACATATTGGTATTTGGTATGCATTCTCTTTTGTTTCTCGAGCTTTTACGGTTTGATTGTTTTCTTTTCATCATAGTTAGACTTCATTCATTTTCTGTTAATAACGCGTAAAATAGTGCTATTCAAGTGGTTTCAATTCATTAACTTTTCATGATATTTTGCAGAGTCCAAAAGACCCAACAAACTTTAGTAAGGAACTTAATCTACCAGGAACATCATCTAGGCAAGCAAAATCTCTATGTAACGGGTAATAGTGATTTTTTTGAGTCCCTTTTTTTTTTCTTTTATAAATGTTTGGTTTCTGTCAACAGTACTCTATATCCTATGAAATCATCTATCATCCTTGTTTTCTGGTATTAACATCGATCGTTCCAATTAATTCGTTTGAGTTGTCTCCATTGACCATGATGCTCATCTTATGCAAAGGGAACTTGTGTGTCTGTTTCAGTGAAACAAGCCACAGATCACATTCTGTAACCTGCGACTATGGAGCAACTTCTCACCACTCTCCTCGTTCTACACTCGAAATCCTTCCTTGATTTCTTTGCCGGAGCTGAATCCCAGTTTACTTGCTGCTGGCTCCTCGAGCAAACCCAATAGTAATTTGCTGCCCGGGCGTGAAAACAGAAATACTGCTTATGTTTTCAACTGCAGGATTCAAGGAAAGGAAATCCCAAACCTATAACTTTGTGTATAAGATCATAAAGCAAGAAAATTTGAAAGAACTTAGTGTACATATTAGGCTAGGTGAAATAGGGAATACTTGTAATATGTTCATTCATTTGTGTTCTTGGCATCACATGTTTATGTTTAACGAATGTAAAATGGCTATATTTTGGATGAAGGCAGTAACTCTTTTTATACTTAAAGTTGTAAAGTTAAAGGTAGTAAATTTTGTGTTTAAGGTGTTTTTAACTAACTAATGAGAGACTACTCTGTTGAGATACTATTCATTTTCTTTTCAACAATATATGCCAAAGAGTTATTAGTATTACTAAACATAACACAAGGTTGATATGTAAGATGATGTGAACGTGAACCTTTGGCAATTAAATAGAAAAACCTATATTGTATCGCCGATGTAAAAATAATAGCCGAAAATTATATAAATTTGTATATGTATACATTATGTATGTTATATATAAATTTTATACAATTTTTCGACTACCAAATATAAATAGTTTCTGACGTGGGCTAAAAGTTAAAATACCCTATTTCCGTAAAATTTTAATTTTCAGCCTATACTATGTCAAGGTGAATTGTTTTTCTGTTTGCACCCGTACCCACTTTTTAAAAACTTCAGCTTCCCTTTCTCCTACCCTCCTCCTCCTCCTTCTCCTTCTTCTTTTTCTGTTGTTGGTGTTGCTAAAGCAACTGTAACCTATTTCCGTAAAATTTTAATTTTCAGCCCGTACTATGTCAACGTGAATTGTCTTTATGTTTGCACACGTACCCACTTTTTAAAAAACTTCAGCTTCCCTTTCTCCTACCCTTCTCCTCCTCCTCCTCCTCCCCTTCTTGTCCTCCTCCTCCTCCCCTTCTTCTTCTGTTGTTGGTGTTGCTAAAGCAACTGTACAATTGAATTTGAAACTTCCATTGTTTCATTAATGATTTAATTTCGAGGTCACTGCTTAGTCCCCTACGACACATTATTTTTTATACTAAAAGACAACGACACTAATATTAACAAGTAGCAGTTATAAAAAGTCAGAATGTTGAACATCTTGTCATAGTTCACAGAAGATTTAATATAGATCAGGATTCTTGACTGAGGGCGACTCAATTAATGAGACTGTTAGCATTTGTGGGAAAAAATTATACAGTTATAGGGCTGAAATTTTCTAGTTACAACGTAGAAACTTTAGCTCTAGAGCTGAAGTTTTTATTTTATAACTGGCAAACTTCAGCTCTAGAGCTGAAGTTTCCCGGTTACTAAACAAAAACTTATAATCTAGAGCTGAAGTTAGCGAGTTACAAAACAAAAACTTTAGCTCTAGAGCTGAACTTCAGGCCCGGCTACTAAATGTTGAAGTTTCGTATGATTGTCTTTGTTACTTCAGCCCCGTGTACTTAAGTTATGCGAAAATGCAAGTACTCTTACAATTTTACTAGGTACAATTAAAATGCGACACAAAAAACGAGTATAAATGCAAATGCGCCCTAGGCCACGTTAAAGCCAAGATTTTGGGTTCACAGTTAAAAGATGCTTATCCATCTTCGACTGACAGCAAAAGAAGCAGGGCGCAGTCGTAATCTAATTATATGAAAATGAAATCACAACTCATTTGGGAGAAGACAATCATAATAATTACGTCTCAATTTCAATTATGTTTGTGTCGGTCATATGAATTTTTAATATTCATGTTACAGTATTTAAACTCTATCTCAATCCAATATTAAATAAAGTTAGAGAAAAAAACATTTTCTTATCACAAAGAATTTTCTATATTTTTGACTGATATAGACGAATTCTCTAACAAATTTAAAACACTTCTAGCTAGGAAACTAATTAAGACCTAAAGTAAACATATAAATATGATCACTAAAACTTACTTGCAAAATAATTGATATATATATATATATATATATATATATATATTTCTATGATATTGTAAATATATATATGCATGAATTTCTATGAGATTGTAAATTTTAAAGTTTTAAAATTTAAAATTTTCTTATAGATGCGGCAGTTTTTTCTACCTTTTCTCTTGTTGGTGTGAGAGGGCGAGATTATGAGTCTTATGCTGGATACTGCTAGGTAGGAAGCAGTTTTGGTATTAAATTAGTAATATCAATGAAGATGTTGCGATTAATTAGTCAAATTTGCAGTATATCTCATTCGGCAATTTTGGGCAACTTATATACAAAAAAGACATAAGAAAATAAAACAAACACACGAAACAAAACAAAGCAACAATATTAAAAACAGAAAACAGACGGTTGCTCATGTTTTGTGCAGCTACTTTTCAAAATATCCCTTAGACGAACCTTTTTTTTGTTTCCAACCGTTCGGTACCTGCACCGGTCCCTACTGATAAATTCAGATTCGTGTCCGAAAATTTAAGCGTTCCGTAACAAAAACGACTTTAAAACCAAAGTTCAAATCTAAGAAGGAATACTTATTGTAGTTGGCTTAAATGAACCTAGCAGACACAGTCATGTACCTGAACTAATTCTAACGAGAGTTGATGTTTCTTTGTTCTTCATTTTCGGTAACCTTTCTGTTTGACTCAAAAGTTATCGATTACTTTACGAACACAAAACAATATATATAAGTTGAGGGCCAATCATAGCAAGCCGTAATAAATCGAAAATCAAGCAGGGGAAACGGTAATTAAGAGTAATTCTTCTAATGACAGAAAATATGGATGATCTTAGTGATAATAATAGGGT
>JASVEL010006480.1:0-50980 GCA_032618575.1 Nicotiana noctiflora
GATCTGCCTCCCCGTAGGGAGGTTCAGAGCCTTACAATCATTTTCTTTTTGATCTTCCAGTCTTTCTATATTTTTTTCTGATTCTCCCTCATTATTTTGCTCTATTTATTTTAGAGCCCCCATGGGGAAGGAGAGGAACCCCCTTTCCTTCTTCTTCTTCTTGGTATTTATAGAAATAAAAAATGCCTGGCGTATATTAGTGGTGTGGCCCACGTTATGGGACTGTCTCTTGATAAAAGTGGATAGCCCGCAGCCTCATTGATAATCTTAATCGGGCATTCGAAAATGACTTTGGTTCAAGAAAGTCGTGCCGTTTATTAACCGTCACTTATTGTCGATTATTATATGGTCGAATTTCGACCTGTACAGTTAGTCCCTCCACTCATCAGGGTCGTCCCGAATTCGAGCTTGATGAGCGGACTTTGATGATCGTAATGTAGATGGTTTTTGGACGAGGAGCGGATGATGACTACTCATGCCGAGGCCGTGCTCTTTTTTTTATGGCGGTAGACCTATCTCATTATTTTTTCAGAATTTATTTTGGTCGTACGGGCGTCATCGGCGACAAGAGGTAATCCATATACAGCGTGTGCGAGTACGGTGTACGTGGTTTGTTCAAAGATTTATCGGTACAGGGCTCATTCCGCCCTTATTGATAAGACTCTTTGTTTACTTTGGTTGGCGAGATGGCGACTGTGGTCGGGTGGACAATTTACGATGCTGATCGTGGCGGCGCCCGTTTTGGTAGAGTTGAACCGTTTTCGACGGTTGGATGTGTAGTTAATGACATCCATCGATTTTCCCGAAATCATTTATGTTGCATATATAGGTGGTTTGGGATATCTGATACTTGACATTCTGTTGTTTATTCGTCAGATTCTGGAGCTTTTGTCTTCTGTGAACTCAAAGTCTTTTCTCTTTTGTGACAAGCTTTATCATTTTCTATCAAATCAAGTATTCTATTCTATTCTCCTAACAAATGAGCAATAGCCGGTTCTTCTTCTCGTGGAGTTCTTCCGGTTGGTCTGCTGTTCAATCCCCCGGTGGTTGAAGGACCATCTCCGGTGCTGGGAGGAGAGGGGCAGATTGAGGCTGAGGGGGTCCCGTCGATAAATGAAATACTCCATGTAGTTGGAGGTTCGGTGATAGATTTCACCGCCGATGGAATGGAGGACCCCGTGGATGAGGCCCTACTGGTGGGAGGAGGTTGGCATGACCCAACTGCGGGAGCAGGGATTTGTGCCTACTCACGTCAATATTGTTCTTGCTCGTTATGAGGAGAGGGTTTATACTAATCACGCAGGGTACTGTATTTTTTATGCGTACCCCTTCAGACTGGGGTTCAGGATCCCGCTTCCCAATTTGGTGGTGGACATCTGCCATTACTACAAGGTGTGTCCGAGACAGCTCACCCCCTCTCTCTACAAAATCCTGCCGATGTTTTTAAATTTAGGGAGTTGGCCGGCAGGACGATCACGTTACAGCACGTGCTCGCCCTGTACGCTCCTCAACGAGTGCGGGGGACCATGCTTCGGGTGAGCTCGTGCGGGTCGAGGGGGCTGACAGCTGCATTGAAGGATAGGGTTGAGCCTCGACTGTTCGAGCAATTCTTTTATATCTGGACCGAGCATTTGGTGGCGTCTTCTTCGGGGTTCCCGGAGGTCTGGAATCATAGACGTGAGTTATTTTATCGAACGACAATTTTTATTCCTTTCTTTCCTCTTTTACTGTGCTTAAGTTAACATTGCCTTATCTTTATAGCCGAGAGGTTGTCACCGGCTTCATTTGCTGGGCTGCGTGCATGGCTCGAAGCCGTGGTTCCTCACATCGAGGGGATTCGCACGTGGGCGTCCTTCTGGGAGAAGCAGGGCCGGGGGCAAACCGTGGGTAAGAAATTTTGTTCTTCAGACTCCCTATGTTTAGAGCTTAGTAGCTTTTCAGGCTGACCTCATCTTTCTGTTACAGGGAGAGCGAATCGCGGCAGAGCTCCTCAACTAGCCTTTCGGCAGCCCGGCACGATTATTAGATTCTTTGCGGTACCAGCGCCATGCCGTGTACCGAGGGCTGCGTCAGTTAAATCTTCTGCGGCTCCTTCTCCTTCTCGTCCTTTATTTCGTGATGAAGGACCATCGAGGACCGTTCGCCCTCAAGACGGCTCGTCTTCGTGTGATGAGGAAGATAGGCCTTTGACTAGGCGCAGGGTTGTTTTCACTCCGGCTCCTTCTATGGTGGCCGTGTCTGTTCCTCATGTTATAATAAATATGGATTCTTCTCCTTTTGAGGCGGAAGAGGGTACGATTGTGGCGCATACTCCTGAGGACGGGTCGAGGGAGAATGATGTTCAGTTCCGCATTGATTGGGAAGGAAGTGCTGCTCCAACGGTCCATTCTTTGTCCCACATAGTCGGGTGAAGGGAGGCTTCTCGGGTGATACCCCTTCGACGGAGGTGGCGGCGGCACGGGACGGGTCCACATCCGACTCGGATTTGGATTCTAAGGATGTCCACATGTTCCGTGAGGGTGTCACAGGTGCAGTTGTTCACCCGGAAGGGAGGCCGCGCCTTATTGAGGTTCCTGCGGATGAGAATTTGCTGCAAATGGACTCGAGTCTGGTGTCGCAGTTTGGTAGCTATGCTCTGCGATAGAGAATGTGTCGTTGAGGGAGGTTACGGACGTCGGGCTCATGAACGAAGTGGTCGTGATGGGAATGAGGGTATGTGTTTAGAGATGGAAGCTTATTTGCTTTCCTTTTCCCTTGTTTTCATTTCCTGCCTGAACCGTTGTTTCTCGTTTTGCAGCTTTTTTTGTTTCAGGTGGAGAGTCTCCATCGAGCCAACATTTGGTCGGGGGTATTTTTGCGGATGCTTGACAAGTGTGGTCGCTATCGAGACAAGTGCAGGGAGATGAGCGTGCATATGAGGAATGATCCCCGCAACTGGGCTTTGGTTGAAGAGTTGGCGAGGAGGGAGCTTCAGGCGAACCACGCGCTTGGTCGTATAAGGGCTTTAGATGATCAATTTTGTTGGAAGGATGATGAGCTCGAGGCCGGAAGGAGGGCCTCGATTAAGTGTGAGCGCTTGTGTTTGACTAAGGTGACAGAAGTCACCTTAGAGTGGAGTGGGAAGGTTGTCGTGCTAGAAGGGGAGGTTATGGCTTTAAAGCGTATGTTGGTTGTTGCCTTGGCCCAAATTGTTGAGTTGCAGGGGATTATCCGCGCCAACGAAACCCAGTTGTCGTAGGTGAGAGTTGTTGCTGCCTTCAGAGAGGGTAGCCTTGAAGAGCGGATTGGGGTCCTAGAGCGGAGTGCTCAAGATGCAGCGGGGCAGATCGCGATATTTGAGGAAGAGAATAGGCGTCTCCAGGAGCAGTCCGCTTTTTCAGACCAGTCTCGCGAGATTTGGGTTTATGCTGAGGCCCAGCGGGACGTATATAAGAACCTATTTGAGGTCGGCATCGTATCCAAAGCCACTTTCGAGGGGGCACGCCAAAAGGCGCGGGAGGCCCGTATGGAGTGTGGTTTCGACGCTGCAACGCCTGGGATTGATGTTGGTGTTGGAGGGCGTTTGGGCGGAGCTGGCAATGACTTGGAGGCTGCAAGTGGCGGTGCAGGTGGTGCAGGTGACGATGCAGATGTAGCATGTGGTGATGCAGATGGCACCGAGTGAAAAATGTAGTTTCTTCCTCTTTTTAGTGGCTGTTGCTATTTTTTTTTGTATTGTTCGTTGTTGTTTTTCTTTTTTCTAGACGGTACTTGGACGGATGTAAGCGGGCGTGGCCCGTGATTGTTTTATGAACAAGGGGGAATTCTCATTTTGTCATTTGTTTAATGTTTGTTTTGTTCGCATTTAGGGGGGGGGGGTTAGTTTGGTTTTGATATTCCATTCTGGAAGGGGTACCAATTTTTGGACGTTGGCGGCCTATCCCCTCGCGACTTGGGTGGTCGAGTCAATCCACCCCTTCATGGTCAGTACTATTTAGCCTTAGTCCTATTTCGAGCATGGTCGGGCTATTTGCCGTGAGGACAAAAATGCGACCTGGTGATTCGGCCGGGGCCGAATCTTACTTGTCTCTAATTTTAGTAAGAGTTAAACGTACTTAATTGGCTAGCAAGCGTGCTTGCCCCGTGCCACAGTTTAATTGGCAGTTTATTGGCGAAGGCGCATGGCCTGAGTCCCAGTTCAATTGTGGTTGAACTTTGTTAATTATTTGGAGTCGAGGGCGCGTAGCCCAAGTCCTATTTCGACCGTAGTTGAATTAGTCGGTGAAGGCGTATGGCCTGAGTCCCAGTTCAACTGTTGTTGAACATTGTTGATTATTTGGAGTTGAGGGCGCGTAACCCGAGTCCTATTTCAACCATGGTTGAATTAGTTAGCGAAGGCGCATGGCCTGAGTCCCGGTTCAACTGTGGTTGAACTTTGTTGATTATTTGGAGTCGAGGGTGCGTAGCCCGAATTCGAGTTCAATCGTAGTCGAATTAGTTGGCAAAGGCGCATGGCCTGAGTCCCAGCTCGACTGTGGTTCAACTTTGTTGATTATTTGAAGTCGAGGGCTCGTAGCCCGAGTCCTATTTCGACCGTGGTTGAATTAGTTGGCAAAGGCGCATAGCATGAGTCCCAGTTCAACTGTGGTTGAACTTTGTTGATTATTTAGAGTCGAAGGCGCGTAGCCCGAGTCCTATTTCAACCGTAGTTGAATTAATTGGCGCGCATGGCCTGAGTCCCAATTTAACTGTGGTTGAAATTTGTTGATATCTTTGGAGTCGAGGGCACGTAGCCCGAGTCCTATTTCAACCGTGGTTGAATTACTTGGCGAAGGCACATGGCTTGAGTCCCAGTTCAACTGTTGTTGAACATGATTGATTATTTGGAGTCGAGGGCGCGTAGCCCGAGTCCTAGTTCAACCATAGTCGAATTAGTTGGCGAAGGCGCATGGCCTAAGTCCCAGTTCAACTGTTGTTAAATATTGTTGATTATTTGTAGTCGGGGGCGCGTAGCCCGAGTCCTATTTCGATCGTAGTTGAATTAGTTGGCGAAGGCGCATGGCCTGAGTCGCAGTTCAATTGTTGTTGAACATTGTTGATTATTTGGAGTCGAGGGCGCGTAGCCCGAGTTCTATTTCAAACATAGTTGAATTAGTTGGCGAAGGCGCATAGCCTGAGTCCCAGTTCAACTGTGGTTGAACTTTGTTGATTTTTTTGGAGTGGAGGGTGGATAGCCCGAGTCCTATTTCAACCGTGGTTGAACTAGTTGGCGAAGGCGCATGGCCTGAGTCCCAGTTCAACTGTTGTTGTACATTCTTGATTATTTGGAGTCGAGGACGCGTAGCCCGAGTCCTAGTTCAACCGTAGTCAAATTAGTTGGCGAAGGAGCATGGCCAGAGTCCCAGTTCAACTGTTGTTAAACATTGTTGATTTTTCGGTGTCGAGGGCACATAACCCGAGTCCTATTTCAACCGTGGTTGAATTATTTGGCGAAGGCGTATGGCCTGAGTCCCAGTTCAACGGTTGTTGAACATTGTTGATTATTTGGAGTCGGGGGCGCGTAGCCCGATTCCTAGTTCAACCGTAGTCAAATTAGCGAAAACGCATGGCCTGACTCCCAGTTCAACTGTTGTTGAACATTGTTGATTATTTGGTGTCGAGGGCGCATAGCCCGAGTCCTATTTCGACCGTAGTTGAATTAGTTGGCGAAGGCGTATGGTCTGAGTCCCAGTTCAACTGTTGTTGAACATTGTTTATTATTTGGAGTCGAGGGCACGTAGCCCGAGTCCTAGTTCAACCATAGTCGAATTAGTTGTCGAAGGCTCATGCCCTGAGACCCAGTTCAACTGTTGTTGAAAATTGTTGGTTATTTGGAGTTGAGGGCGCATAGCTCGAGTCCTATTTCGACCGTAGTTGAATTAGTTGGCGAAGGCGCATGGCCTGAGTCCTAGTTCAACTGTTGTTGAACATTGTTGATTATTTGGAGTCGAAGGCGCGTTGCCCGAGTCCTATTTCAACCGTGGTTGATTTAGTTGGCGAAGTTGCATGGCGTGAATCCCAGTTCAACTGTTTTTGAACATTGTTGATTATTTGGAGTCGATGGCGCGTAGCCCGAGTCCTATTTCAACCGTAGTCGAATTGGTTGGCGAAGGCGCATGGCCTGTGTCCCAGTTCAACTATTGTTGAACATTGTTGATTAAATGGAGTCGAGGGCACGTAGCCCGAGTCTTATTTCAACCGTGGTTGAATTAGTTGGCGAAGGCGCATGGCTTGAGTCACAATCCAACTGTGATTGAACTTTGTTGATTATTTGGAGCCGAGGGCGCGTAGCCCGAGTCCTATTTCAACAATAGTTGAATAAGTTGGCGAAGGTGCATGGCCTGAGTCCCAGTTCAACTGTTATTGAACATTGTTGATTATTTGTAGTCGAGGGCGCGTAGCTCGAGTCCTATTTCAATTGTAGTCGAATTGGTTGGCGAAGGTGCATGGCCTGAGTCCTAGTTCAACGGTTGTTGAACATTGTTGATTATTTGGAGTCGAGGGTGCGTAGCACGAGTCTTATTTCAACAGTGGTTGAATTAGTTGGTGAAGGCGCATGGCCTGAGTCTCAGTTCAACTGTGGTTGAACTTTGTTGATTATTTGGAGTCGAGGACGCGTATACGGAGTCCTATTTCAACCGTAGTTGAATTAGTTGGCGAATGCGCATGGCCTGAATCCCAGTTCAACTGTGATTGAACTTTGTTGATTTTATGGAGTTGAGGGCGCGTAGCCCGAGTCCTATTCAACCGTGGTTGAATTTGTTGGCGAAGGCGCATGGCCTGATTTTCCAAGTGTGTGGGTTAGGTGGAGCAGGCTTGCTTCTATTGGGTTGATTTTCCCTTTCCCGATGTTCCCCCTTTGCTTTCGATTTCAGGAAGAGCTACGCGATCTTGCTAGGAAATCCCCACAAACAGCGCCAAATTATTTGACTCAAAAGTTATCGGTTACTTTATGAACGCAAAACAATATATGTAGGTTGACGGCTAATCATAACAAGCCGTAATAAATTGAGAATCAAGCAGGGAAAACGGTAATTAAGGGTAATTCTTCTAATGATAGAAAATATGGATGATCTTTATTGACGATAATAGGGTGGTCTGCCTCCCCGTAGGGACGTTCAGAACCTTACAATCATGTTCTTTTTGATCTTCCATCTTTCTGTATTTCTTTCTGATTCTCCCTCATTATTTTGGTTTATTTATTTTAGAGCCCCCATGGGGAAGGAGAGGAATCCCCTTTCCTTCTTCTTCTTGGTATTTATAGAAATAAAACATGTCTGGCGCATATTAATAGTGTGGCCCACGTTAAGGGACTGTCTCTTGATAAAAGTGGATAGGCCACAGCCTCACTGATCATCTTAATCGGGCATTCGAAAATGACTTTGGTTCAGAAAAGTCGTGTCGTTTATTAACCGTCACTTATTGTTGATTATTATATGGTCGAATTTTGACCCGTACACTTTCTGCGTTTCAATAATTCTATGCCATCAATTATCGCAATCGGTGCACCTAAGTGTTTTTAAAGTATTATGTACTTTAAAAACGAAAACTGCAAATTTTCCACATAAAAAACTTAATTTAAGGTAAAAATCTAGAAAAAATATTTGTCTCTCTTTTCGAAGCAAATGCAAGTCAAAACAATTCAATAATTCATACTCCACCTTGTGTTCTAGACATTCTAGTAACTCTAGAAACAAAATAAAGGAAAAAAGAATTTGACTTTCCCTCTTAATTACCTAAGCCTTCAAGGTTTCACGCACTACTCCACTAATTTAGATTTACATTTGGAATCTTTATGCAGGAAGTTAAAACGTTTCCTATCAAGAAGCTATGTTTTTCATTATCACGGCTCAAATCTGAGACCTAACGAAGGAATCCGAACTATCCCATTATACTCCTTGGTGATCTATCGTACAAACTATATATTCTTCAAGTTTCAATGAACTCTAACAAAGAAAATACTCAATTCTTGACCAGATGCACCATCAGGATTTATCATGTAAAAAGCTTCTGAATCTTTTGATCCAACCACCCTATCAAATCTTACTCTCATATAAGTCATTTCTCCATCAGCAGCACTCTCTTTTTGATCAGGTGGACAAGGAAGAACACCTGCACCCATTGAAACTCCTCTCAATAATTGCATAACATGAACTTCATCATCTGTCATATTTTTCCTCCTTATAGAATACCCAAATTTCCTACCATTACAATAAACAGCCCAAACAAACTCCTCCAACACTTTCTTCTTAGGTGTTTTTGTCTCACTTTCAAGAGCCAATCTTACTATATCTGATCCCATTTCTTTGTGAAAAACTCCGGTGAGCATTGGTAACTCGATCACGAAAATGGGAAGACGGTGTGGATCTTCTTGAATAGCTAGACTAACTCTACCTTTTTTGTAACCAAATAAAGTTCCAGTGGTTGCTTTATCAGTTAACATTGGCTTTCTTGGACGACCTAATAAGGCTACCATTTTGCAACCAGTTGTTAACATGGGAAGGAGTTTAAACATACGAAGAATGCCACCGCCACTACTTGAAGATTTTCTACTTTTCTTGGTTTCTGTCTTATTTGTACTACTATAATTCTGATGATTCTGATTATGATGATGAGTTTTGGTACTATGTTGGAGTAATGATAATAAGGCAGGGTTTTCCATTTGGTTGAATGGGCTAGAGTATATAGATGACATATTGTGGTGAGTTTGTTTGGGGTTTTGGTTCTTGAATTGAAAGGCCATTTCATGAATAAGGAACTGATCAGAAAGATGAATCTTGATGTATTGCTATTTATAAAGGATTTAAGTTATATATATGGTTAGTGTATGAATTTGTATTAGTGTATTTTAACATCATGTAATTAGCATGTCTTATTTTTCAAGTTATTAATCCAACTATCGCGACACCATAAACTATTGTGCGACTTTAAATAATCTCAATAAGAATAAAATAGAAAGTATAAAGTTAAGTGATTATTCAAAAATAGCTACAGTTTTAAAAGTAGTAAAAATTTATCATGTAAGGATAAATCTGAACGAAAATACTGTTCAAATTAAAATCCGGAGTTATACTGAATTTCTAGTAAAATATACCGATCTAACATAATATACAGGAGATTGGAACATCGATGCTCCAGTCTCCAGTATATTATATATGAACTTTCCGCGTGTTGGAGTTACAACATAATATGCTGGAAGTTCATACAGAGGTGCACCGATCTCTAGTATATTATGTTGGAACTTTTCGTGTTGCAGCAAAATAGTGGCTATTTTTCAATGACTTTACAAATGCTTGACTATTTTTCAATGACCAGTCTGAAAATTGGTCATTCCATGTTATTTTTACATTCTTTTGCGGTAGCAGATTTAGCATTATAGTCATGAGTTCAATTGAGCCCATAACTTTTGAAGCCGGGCATAAATTTAAAGATACGTAATAAAAATTCATAAATTATAACAAATAGTAGATATGAACCATAATTATGCTACATCTAATAGTTGGTTAGGTTGTACTTGTAACCTTTTTAAGTGGGGAATGGAAGACATTACTCCTAGTTGGTTAAAGTGGAATAAAGAATAATTTTCTCCTAGACGTTCTCTTTTGAGGGGCCTCCCTTGGCCTTTGGATAAGTTATTCTTGGTTTGATTTTCAACTACATTTGGGAATAATATCTTATTGGTTATATTTCTTTATCTCTAGCATATTGTAATGTTTAGAATTGCAAATGAATATATACATACACACAATACAAATGAGTAAAAGGATTTCTTGTTTACGTCATATATAACATTGTCGATTAAAATTGAAGGAAACACCGTAGCGAGAAATAGCCAGATTTACCACTGGTCGTTGTAAAATAGCAAAGTTTCAAAAGTTATCGAAAATTAGTCATTTTTATATAAAGAGAAATTTGAACGAAAATACTATTCAAAATCCGAAAAATACGCCCGCAAATTTTACGGGATGCTGGAACTCCCGCAAATTTTACTGGAGTTAAAGCATAATTATGCTGGAACTCCAGCATATTTTACGAGAGTTCCAGATATTCAGTATAATATACTGGAGTTTGGAGCACTAGTGCTCCAGTCTCCCGCAAATTTTATAGGAGTTAGCAAAGTATACCGGTCAAACATAATATGCTGGAGTTCGTACACAAATGAACCAGAACTCCCGTAAATTATACGGGACCGGTCCTTGTTGCAGCAAATAGTGGCTATTTTTCATTGACTTCGTAAACAGTAGCTATTTTTCGATAGCCAATCGTAAAAGTGGATTCTTGACATAGTATAGTGTTCTCATCTTAACCGTAGTTCTATACTTTGGTTTACAAACGGAATAAAATATTTTTAAATAAGAACTTAATTTATTTATAATTTGTGGGAATTTATTAGATTTATGGGAGTATAATACATGAAGGTATAGATAATTGTGCTGACATCTAATAGTTGTCATTCTGGTCTAAAAATACTGGGATTTGGCCTGAGAATTTAATGCCTACCAAAAATTAATGTTACGTTCCACATTCGAAAAATATACTTTAATTTGATCCTAAGTAAGACTAATTAACAACAAGTACAATCATATTTAGAGCGAATTTTGCGAATCAATTCAACCTTATTATTATTTTCGAATCAAGCTCTAACAATAATTACGACAATGCCTCAGTTTCAAACAACCCGAATTGAGATTATTAATACGAATCTTATTGGCTATATGCTTAAAAAATGATTAAACGTAAATATTAGTATGGCATTATTCTCATTCTGAATCTGCATTGTAATTACTCCACAGCTCTATATAATAAGCCATAATTATATATAACATGAAACTCATATACGGAGAGATTTATCAAATTCAAAAAACGAGATATAGGGTGTGTTTGGTGTGAAGGAAAATATTTTCTGGAAAATGTTTTTCAATTTTCGTTCGTTTAAAGGAAAATGTTTTCCTTATTAAAAGAAGGGAAAACATTTTCCAAAACTCCTTCTCAACTTTTTTCACTCTCACCAACCCAGCTCACCCCACTCCGTCTCCAATTATTATTCTTTTTTTTAAATTTGAGTTTTTCCGTTAGCATCCACAGTACTACCCCTCCACCCCCTTCCCGCTCCTCACCCCCCGCATAAAATATTTTTTTTACCTTAATTTTTTTTTTGTAATTTTAAATTTTTCTTTTTTTATTTTCGGAAAAGGCCTAAAAATGCCACTCAACTTTCAGAAATGATCTATCCATGCCATCCGTTAGAAAAATATTCATTTCATGCCACTGTCGTTAAAGAAATGACCCATCCATGTCATTACTGACTAACAGCTCAATTTTTATTTGGCCCAGCCATGCCACTGTCGTTAATCAATAATGGCGTGGATGAGCCATTTCTTTAACGACAGTGACACAAAATGCGCATTTTTTTTACGGATGGCATGAATAGACCATTTCTGAAAGTTAAGTGGTATTTTTAGGCCTTTTCCGTTTTATTTTTCTGCACCACCCAGCCCCCACCCCATCCTCTCCCCTCCCCCCGCACAAACTTTTTTTTACCTTTATTTTGTCATTTAAATTTTTGTTTTTTTCGTTTCCCCCCCCCCCCCCCCCCCCGACCCCCACCAAAAGAATTTGTAATATATTTTAGTTTTTAATTTTATTATTTATTAATTTAAAGGCTCAAAATTTTACAAGTTCCAAAATTATGAGGTTTATGTGTTTGGAAGTTTACGGGTTTAGAAATTATAAAGTTTACGAGTTCGAAAATACGCGGTTTTTTGCGTTAAAAAGTAAAGCATCACATTAGTTCCTTTAAATTGTGTCAATTTTTAGAGACTTCGAGAAGGGGAGGGGGGATGAGGAGAGTTGCATAAAAAATATTTTTCTAAAAAAAACTATTTTCTACTCTCTAACCAAACAATAGAAAATATTTTCCACTTACCAAGGAGAAAATAAGTGTTAAAATAACTCATTTTTCATGAAATATTTTCTAAGAAAATATTTTCTATGAAAAATATTTTCCTTCGTACCAAACGCACTCATAAACGAAAACGGTCCCAAGTCAAATTCTTGATGTGACCAAGTTGATGAAGAAATAAAAATATTTAAAGGAATTCGAAAAAGGCCTAAAAATGTCACTCAACTTTTATAAATTATTTATCCATGTCACCCGTTAAAAAATATTTATTTCATGTCACTGCCGTTAAAGAAATGACTCATCCATGCCATTATTGACTAAAGTCAGTGGCATAGATAGGCCAAATAAAAATCGAGTCGTTAGTCAAAATAGCATGAATGAACTATTTCTTTAATGATAGTGACATGGAAATAAAAAAAAATTTAACAGATAAAATGAATAAACCATTTTTAAAAATTAAGTGATATTTTTAGGTCATTTCGATAAATAAGATAAAGATATATGGTCACACCACCAATTAATTTATTGGGAGTGTGGGGAGAAGGAGAAGAAAAAACACTTACAGAAAAGATGAAAAAAGTGTTGTTTTTTGGTATTTGCATGTGCCTCTCTGATTATCACATGGAATATCAACATCAATTCCCTTTATGCTTTTCTTTTTTTCACTATACCCTATAGGTGCAACTCATCTATCCCTAAAACCTTGCTAGCTACTTCCTCTTGTCAATTTCAAACTCACTTTAATTTGTTATATTTAATGTGACTATCCTTTTCATCACTAGCTCCATCAAATATATATCTCAATTTTTCTTTTATGATCTAGACTAAAAGACAAGACTAATTACTAAACCTAAGAGGTGCTTTGAGCTCTATTGCACAAGTGGACTATGCTAGTAATTATTGATGAATTGTATGTTCAAGAATTAACTTTTTCTGTCGGGGAGAAGTTAGTGATAGAGGCAAATCCATGTTTATCCGTCACTAAATAATAAGTTTAACAACGAAAATATGCTGCTTAGTGACAACATTCAACCATCACACTAATTTTTGTTATTTTGGTGAGATAATCGTTTACAAATTAGTGTTATAAGCTAGTAACATAAAAAAAAAAAAGCAAGTTACCTTTAAAATATATTGTTTGTAAAAAAATTTAAGTTATTAGTGCATGTAATTCAAATTAGTTTATAAAAGATCACCTCTTCTTTAATTCCTGTCATTTAAGTTACACGAGACATCGCCAACTTATAAGCTTGATCACCGGAGAAATTCAAAAATAGCTAGATTTACCATTGGTCGATGAAAAATAATCAAGTTTCAAAAGTTATTGAAATTTAGTCACTTTAAATCTGAGCGAAACTGTTCAAAATCCGGAAAAGTACGCCGCAAATTTTACGGGAGTTCCAGGATAACTATGCTGGAACTCCTGTAAATTTTACGGGACTATGCTGGAACTCCCGTATAATATGCGGGAGTTCAAGTATAATTATGCAGGAACTCCCGCATAATATACTGGAGTTCCAGCAAGTATAACTGTCCAGTATAAATACTGAAGTTTTGAGCATCGGTGCTCCAGTCTCCCGTATATTATACATGAATTAGCAAAGTATATCAGTTCAGCATAATATACTAGAGTTCGTACACAAATGCACGGAACTCCCGTATATTATATGGGACCGGTCTCTGTTGCAGCAAAATAGTGGTATATAAATGATAATTTGGTATATTGAAATATAATTAATACAAACCTTAAACATTGAAGGTAATAAGATTTCATATATGATATAAGAAAGTAAAAATCCCGCCGCGAATATTAGTATAATTTAATCAATTGTAGCAAGTTTTTTCGCTCTTGAAGAAAAGATCCCTCGTAACTATAGCCTTCAATGATATTTTCCACAACTCTTATCATTAATCGGCTGTCAAATAATTATGTGGCCCTTTTATATATGGCTGATCCATATTTATGCTAAAGACACATCATATGAAAATGGAGACCATTAAAATTGATACTCTTATTGGTAACTCAACCAAAAGTAGGATGCTACCATATGCATAACCATTAGACAATGTGGCCAGAAATTCTTTTGCGTAATGGGATCGCAATTATGGACAGGCAGTGGCCTACTTAATGCCACACCCTTATCATATATCACATGGATCATAGATTGAAACGAAAAAAAGTTGGTGGTAATGTCGATGAAACTTGCGCCATGAATTCACATGAACTTGAGCTCAGCAACATAAATATAAAAAACTTATTCGCACTTGATGTTCACATTAAATCATATTATTAATTATAATTAAACAAATATTGAAGCATAAAAGTATATTAATTAATTACAATATAAGTAGCAAAAACGAATATATAAAAACATATTATCTAGATTATTGGTTTGACGTAAACAAACGATTTTAAATATATATATATTTTCCCACTACAAAATGTGGCTTGGAAGTTAGAATCACACAACATGACATGAGGCCACAGCATATCAAAAAGGAGATAAAGGAAACCTACTAGGCTAAGACTCTAGTTTTCTTCCTTAAAAATGAAAGCAGACAACTATGTTTGGCTTCCAGTGAAACATTTTCGACATAAAATATCTTTATTAAAAATCAATTCAATTAAAGAAATCATCTTCTTACTCTAATAAAAAAAAATTCTCTTCCAAATTAGTAATTGTGTTTTATTAAATCAGTAAGGGAAATACATCTTTTCTATGTTTTTCTAGTTCTACCATGGTTAATATTAGGCAACATAGCAGAAGAAGCATATGATTTATGAATAGTGCAAGTGACGTAAATAACTTTTATGAAGTTCTCAAAACTAAAGGGAAAAAAGCAATAATCCACCAAATTTTTCATTGTAAAACTGGCATGTCTGCCCACTCGTATAATTGTGCTAATGATGGGTCCGATTCTTTATGCTGCATTCAGAGAGTTTGATGTTACATTTAACAGATTATACTTTGATTGGGATTGGAGCACTTACGGAGTGTTTGGCAGGAATGAAAATATGTTCTTTGAAAAATAAGTGATTTTCTTACTTCTTTTTTTGATATTTGGGTACTTAAGAAAAATGTTTTTTGAAAAATATAATATACGAAAACACTTTGGGAAACGAAATGGGTGAGAGCATGGGGAGGAACATGGCAGTGAGGTCTGGCCTAGGGTCAAGGTGGGGGGTTGGGGCAGAGTGGGAATCGAGGTTCGGGATTGGAGTCAGGATCGAAGACAAGAATCGGAGTTCAAGTAAGGGGTCAGAGCAGGGGTTTAGTGTTGGGGTATATATCGTAAAGGGGTATAAGGTCGGGGTCAAGGTTTAGGGTTAAGATCGGTAATGAGGATCAAGCTTAGGGGCAAGGTTGGGATCAGGACAGAAGTCGAAGTCAGAGTTCGGGGCGAGTTTCCAAGGGCCGTATTCAAGTTCTACGGTCGAGACCAATGATTGGGGCCTAGGTCAGGAATTGGGGTTGGGGTCAGGGTCGGTATTCAGGATTAGGGGTCGAACTCAAGGTGAGGTCGAGTTGGCATAGGGGTTGAGAATCGCGATCCTGATTTCCACCGCTAACTCTAACCTTGACCTCTAAACCCGACCTAAACCCCGACTTTGATCATGATTTCAAATCCTGATTCTGACCAGAACTTAGCCTTGACTACGAACTTCTATCACTAAACCCGACCAGAAAAACCAAGCATAGTCCTACCCCAACCTCAACCCCCAAGACCCTAACCCCTAATCTTAATCCTTAACCCAGAACTAGGGGAAGGTGGCCAAAAGAGGAGTGAGTGGTGGGCTAGGGCAGATTGTTGGTTGGGGAGGGAGAGGCTGGCGGGGATGGGGGTTGGAGGATGAGCGAAATGTGTCGTGGTGTCGAGAGTTTGGGGGCCAAAGTGGAGAGGATATGTAGATTTAGGGGCGAGGGTAGGAGTTGGGAAGATCGGAAGAGAGTTGTTGCAAATGTTTTTCCCCTCTAGGTAGGAAAGTCATTTTCCGCATGAGTTGAAAAGGAAAATATTTTTAAAACATTAAAGGCTACGAAACATGAAAAATTAAAAAAAAATCAGAATATTTTTTTCTTCATACCAAACACACCCTTTAGGTCCAAAGAAACTTTGGTTTTTTAGAATGATTGCCGATGCCCCCTCCTTCAAAAAAAAAAATCCACGTGGTGTTTACCAATGAAAATATGAATTAATTAACTATGATAAGTCTAATAATGCATTATGTAAAGACATTATTGCATTTATCGAATTGATATAAAATATATTTCTTGTCAAGTTTGTTATGGCGAATATTAACTCCAGGTAGGAAAGTCATTTTCCGCATGAGTTGAAAAGGAAAATATTTTTAAAACATTAAAGGCTACGAAACATGAAAAATTAAAAAAAAATCAGAATATTTTTTTCTTCATACCAAACACACCCTTTAGGTCCAAAGAAACTTTGGTTTTTTAGAATGATTGCCGATGCCCCCTCCTTCAAAAAAAAAAATCCACGTGGTGTTTACCAATGAAAATATGAATTAATTAACTATGATAAGTCTAATAATGCATTATGTAAAGACATTATTGCATTTATCGAATTGATATAAAATATATTTCTTGTCAAGTTTGTTATGGCGAATATTAACTCCACTATGTGAAGTTCATATAACACATTCTAGGTTAAGTTAAATGTCGCCAGAGCTGTCACACCTCCCTTTTTACTACCCCACATAAGCATAAATATAAATACGCTTGTAGGGTATACCCCGATGCTCAAATATCCGAAACGGATAAAAATAACGTAAGGGAAGGAGTTTTTCCAATTAAAGGACAATCGGTTCGGGATTTTATTGAGATTAATCAGAGTCGCCACTTGGGAATGATAATGGTTTCCCAAGTCACCGGTTAATCCCGAATCCGAGGAATTTTGACTCTTAAAAATGTCGGCGAAGCAGAGATCCGGATAAGGAACTCTGTTAACCCGGGAGAATGTGTTAGGCATTCCCGGATTTCGTGGTTTTAGCACGGTCGCTCAATTGTCGTTCCCGACTCTTGTTTGACTTAATTACATATTTTAACAACATATAGTGCTTTTTACATTAAGTATTATTTTTTAGAGAATTTGCGGCATCGCGAAAACACGCCTCGAGTCACACCGCAACCAATACGCCTGTGACTTTCGATGTATTTCAGCTTTGCCGGGATTTGGATTTGAGTCGCACCAAGTGCACACTCGTTCATAGGAAAGTACGTTAAATCGTGCCCTAAATAACGTCTATCGGCTTTTAAATCTTTTGGGAGAAGCTATGGAATTCGCTATTAGCTTTCCCGAGTCTACTTTATTATCTTATTACTAAATGGGGGCCCCGCTTGATTAACGTTGGGCGAGGCTCGTCCCAATTCAATTTTAAAGTTCGATCCTAACAAGTGTATACTACGTCTCTCTAATTGTGTTTTTTCCTTAATCGTTTCCTAATACTAAGCATTCCCGGCCCTTTCGATTTCTATTGTTATTTGGGCCTGGACCTTCACGTCAATTAATTAGATCAACAATGGGCGAAGCCCAGGCCTTAAAGTCCAGGCGGTCTTCAGGCTTTCTTTCAATGGACCAGTCAGTTTCGTATGGCAGTTCAGGCCCACGTTACACATAGGGTCCGAACCAAATTGTAATAACAAAGAGTATAACACAAAATTCATATAAAGAAATAAATACTCATAATTGGAAATGAAATCAAATCACCTTTATTTATTAATAAGGAAACCAATACACAAAAAAATAGTAGTCTTAAGTTAATGGACTATGTACATGAAGAGCTCAATCCATTGTTATCACTATACGCTCAAAACTAAGAATTTATACTAATATCTAATTATTTGCTAAGGAGGTATTCTAGAACACAACCTACTTAACTAGGAAATTAAAGTGATTTAACTAATTATTCACAGCATCAAAAGAGAAACTAAACGATTAATCACAGATGTTTGCTATATTACCAGTTTCATTGCGAGCTATACCTATCATCATCACCGGTTCATCCTAATTGAATTGCTTCAATATCTAATTATTTTCCCTTTTAAAACTCAATCGGATTTGAACCTAGATTCACAAAAGCAGACTAATTATGTAAGCAATAACTATATGAGTCTCTATATCTAAGCGATTTAAGGGTTTAAACAGGATCAAACAGTGGAATTTACAGTGACTTAGTTCATTACAACGTTATTAAATCAGTTATGCTTGACTTGAACTAATGTCTTTTATCTTCTAAAACTTACTTATACTAAAATGTAGATCCACACCAGATGATTATCTACGTGATCATGGCTTATGAGACTATTGGGAAGAACAGCGTTAACGATTTGGGAACTTATGATATGCTAACTTATGTTTTAATGTTTTTACCTAATTAAACTAAGTGATATGCTATTACTACTACGATACTACTATTATACTACTTATTCTATCACTAAGCTATTACATCTTTTGTGTTTTGTTTTTTTTCTCTGCAATCTATTGTAATACACTACAAATAAACTTCAAATTCAAACTAACACTACAACTATTAAGCTAACAGTACACATTTGTTAACACGAAAACTTAAAATGAATCTTCATTTTTATTTCATCCAAATCATCAATACAACTTCAATTGTAGAGAAGTGTACCTGGTTTTGAAAGGAATGGGAAAATGGCAAATCAACAAGGCGGTGAAAATACATCAACAACAACAGTAACAACCAGCAGTAGCTTCAACACCTCAATCCCGAAAATCCCAGCAATACGGAGAAAAACAAAAAAAAAAAAACAGTAAAAAATAGAAAAGAAAAATATATTCTAGATTTTCTCTTTGTTTTGGCTTTCTAGCTTTGAACTCTTTTCACTTCTCAAAAGAAACTCTCAAAAATTGAATTTTTCGCCATGTATACTTCTGTGTCCAGAATGTATATCGAGTGTATACTACAGCAGGAAATTTTTTTATTTTTACTTCTCTTCCTATTTTTCCTCTCTTTTTTTCCACTTTTTTTTCATAAATCTTCTCTTCTATTTATAGGCAAGAATTTCGAAAATTTTCAGATTTTTTATTAAAAAGAAAATATTTTTTTAATTTAAAGAAAACCCACTAATCCATGTTTTCCTCTCCTTGTTTTCTTCCTTGATTTCCTTGCCCCCCACTACTTTATGTCATGTAATTATGATTATTTTTTGCTAAAAAAATCTGAAATTTTCTTCTTGGGCCAAGGGGTTTTGGGTTGGGTAAGGTTTCTTAGGATTGGGCTTGTAACTTAATTTGCAAGATGGCCCAATCCAATTTTTTCTATTTTGTTCTTCTCCATTATTCAACTTCCTAATTAATAAAGCCCAAAATACTAAGATTAATTTATAAAAACTAAAATTATCTTGAAATACTAATCTCATAATAATAATTGTCACCTAATTTTAAATGGTAATTAAAATACAATCACACAATTTGGACATTAAAGGCTAAAATGCAAAAGATGCCTATTTTTGTGATTTTTATTTTTGTAAGATAAAATTAATTATTCCTAATTGTAGAATTAAATCCTAAATGCAAATGCGATATATATATATATATATATATATATATATATATATATATATATATATATATATATATATATATATATATATATATATATATATATATATTGTCATTATTTTTTAAAAAATGACACTAAATTCACAACAATTGCAAACAACACAAAACTCTTTTATTTTGAATTTTTGGGAGTAATTCTCATATAGGGCAAAAATCACGTGCTCACAATGTTGATAAAGAATGTTCGGTGTACGAAGAGTTTCTGTGCAAAGACAAGTGAGCGGATACGAGCGATTTTTGCCCATTTGAGCACTCCGTGAGAAGCATTTTATTTTCAAAATTTTGACCGAACCTTTGCTTCAAGAGGTTTCCTACATATCCCTGGCTAAAAGGGAATCAGGTCAATGTAGTTCGGAAAATTTTGGTAGCTGGGACTACCAAGGAAACTGCGATTTTTGCTGTTACTGTTGCTGCTGTTGCGGTTACTGCTTGTTGACCTCCTTATTACACCGGGGGAATGTAAAATGAAGAAGTTATTCTAAGCTATGATTCTACAATTACAATTATTCCTATCCTAGCTTTTGTTTGCTTCTCCTTGTCTCTTCTTCTTTGATTTTTTTTTTGAGATGCTCACTCTCCCTTTTTGTTGATTTTCTTTCTTGTTTTCCTCTTCTTCTTTTTTTTTTTGATTTTCAATGGTACTTCTTGCCCTCGAGCTGAACCTCGCTCAAAACAAAACAACAAACTACTTTTTTCTTTTCTGCCCCCAGTGCGGGCTTTTAGCTATATAAACCACGATATGTGCATAAATATATTCCCGTATTTGAAGCTCGGCGCCTAACGTAAATTAAACGTGCAATGCGATGCGAAAAGTATTCATGTATTCGAAGGCGGGCACCTAACAAAATTTAAACGTGCAATGCGATGCGTAAAAGTATTCCCGTATTCGAGGGTGGGCACCTAACGTAAATTAAACGTGCAACGCGATGCGTAAAAGTATTCCCGTATTCGAGGGCGGGCACCTAACAAAAATTAAACGTGCAACGCGATGCAGAAAATTATTCCCGTATTTGAGGCGGGCACCCAACGTAACTTAGACGTGCAATGCGATGCAGAAAGTATTCCCGTATTCGAAGGCGGGCACCTAACGGAATTTAAACGTGCAATGCGATGCAGAAAAATATTCCCGTATTCGAAGGTGGGCACCTAACAGAAATTAAACGTGCAATGTGATGCGGAAAAGTATTCCCGTATTTGAAGGTGGGCGCCTAACAAAAATTAAACGTGCAATGCGAATGCAGAAAATATTCCCGTATTGAAGGTGGGCGCCTAACAGAATTTAAACGTGCAATGCGAATGCGAAAATATTCCCGTATTTGGAGCGCGGCGCCTAACGTAATTTAAACGTGCAATGCGATGCGTAAAATATTCCCGTATTTGAAGGTGGGCGCCAACGTAAATTAAACGTGCAATGCGATGCGTAAAACATTCCCGTATTTGAAGCTGGGGGCGCCAACCGTAAATTAAACGTGCAATGCGATGCGCAAAATATTCCCGTATTCGAGCGTGGGCGCCTACCGTAATTTAAACGTGCAATGCGAAATGCGTGAAAATATTCCCGTATTAGAAGCCGGGCGCCAACGAAATGAAACGTGCAATGCGATGCGAAAATATTCCCGTATTTGAAGGGTGGGCGCCTAACCGAATTTAAACGTGCAATGCGATGCAGAAAATATTCCCGTATTGAAGGTGGGCGCCTAACGTAATTGAAACGTGCAATGCGATGCGCAAAAGTATTCCCGTATTTGAAGCGGGGCGCCTAACGAACTGAAACGTGCAATGCGATGCGAAAATATTCCCGTATTGAGGCGCGGGCGCCTAACGAACTGAAACGTGCAATGCGATGCGAAAAGTATTCCCGTATTCGAAGGTGGGCGCCTAACGAATTGAAACGTGCAATGCGATGCAGAAAATATTCCCGTATTAAGGTGGGCGCCTAACGAAATTAAACGTGCAATGCGATGCGAAAAGTATTCCCGTATTCGAAGGTGGGCACCTACAGAAATTAAACGTGCAATGCGATGCGAAAAGTATTCCCGTATTTGAAGGTGGGCGCCTAACAGAATTTAAACGTGCAATGCGATGCGAAAAGTATTCCCGTATTTGAAGGCGGGCGCCAAACCACAATTGAAACGTGCAATGCGATGCGAAAATATTCCCGTATTGAAGGTGGGCGCCAACAGAATTGAAACGTGCAACGCGAATGCGAAAATATTCCCGTATTTGAAGCGGGGGCGCCTCGACCGAAATTAAACGTGCAATGCGAATGCGTGAAAATATTCCCGTATTAGAAGCGTGGGCGCCTAACGTAAATTAAACGTGCAATGCGAATGCAGAAAGTATTCCCTCAGCCTTGAGGACTGGGGAGCCGATTTTAAAAGATGTTACCTTCCTCTTTTTGGTATTTTTTTTTTTTCTTACCAACTTATCTCTTGCCTGTGAATTTTCTCCACTTATTCGGCAGACTTTCTCTTTTTGGTATTTTAAATTTTCCACATTGGTCACATTCACTTTAAAGTGATTAGTGACGATTTGTTCCTGCATGAAACAAAATTTATTAGATATAAACTGCTGGCAACTGGCATCTGCCGTCCCTGCTTCTTATTGCTTCCTTTGTTTTTGCTTTTTCATGTTGCATGGCTTTTGACTTCTCGTCCCTTGCAGACTCTTTTTGTATTTTTTCTCATTTCTCCATTTTTGTTTTGTTTTCTTTTTTCTTTGGCCATGTTTGCCAAGCTTCTTTATTCCTTTCCCCAATCTTCTATCCTTTCTGATCCAGTGTTGTTTCAACTTCCGTTATCAGGAGCTGGTAGTTAGCTCTCAAAAGGGTAAACAATGAAATGTAGAAAAAATGAAAGAAAGGTAAGGGTATTTTGGAGAGATGACAGAACTTATCTGGGTATTTGCTGGCTGATTCCGCTGACCATGCCATGTATTTAAACTCCGACCCAGTTCGTTCCAATCATTATTCTGACTCTGGATTGCCTTTGACCCAAAACCGATACTCTTTTTTGTTGCTTTTCTCTTTTCTGATAGTCTTCACGATCGCCTTACGGTGCCTCGAAAGGTTTTCACCAATAAGACTCTCTCATTTATTCTCTCAACCTCACAATCATCTCACAGCGCCGATTAAGGTTTTCACTGATGAGACTCTCTCATTTTATTTCTCTCAACCTCACAATCGCCTCACAATGCCGGCTAAGGTTTTCACTGATGAGACTCTCTCATTTTTATTATTTTTTCCATTTTTCCTTTTTGTATTTTGTTTTCTGTACCACGGGTATTATCCGATGCTTCGCTCCTCCTTCGTTGTATTTGTTATCATTTCAAAATTGATCAGAAGGTCTTTCTTTGGACTGTAACGTGGCTTTTGGGCGGGTTAAGAAAGAAAGATATAAAGGCTCAAAATTTCAACGAGGGTTAAAAATATTTACAACTCTCGGAATTATTAAACATAACTTCTGCCCCAGTTTCAATATGTGGGGAATTTTTGGATTTTTTCTTTATTGTGACTGAACCTCAGAGAGGCTGCCTACGTACCCTTTCGGGATCAAGTCAGACGTAGTTCATCCAACTTCATTAGTTAGATGGATTTCTTTTGACTTTTTCCCGATTTCTTTGTCTTTTCTCTTTTTTTTTTCTTTTTTCTTTTTTTTTTCATTTTTTTCATTTTTTTTTTTTTTTTTCATTTTGGCAATTTCGATCTTATTGCGCTAAAGCGATTCCGAGAGAGGGATATGAAAGAATTCATTCATTAAGGCTCAAAGGGGCTATCAATGGATAAAGTGTTTGGATAGAGAATAAAATGCCTTCGTCATTTCAATTCCAAAATCACAACAAAATACAAAACACATAATTGAAAAGGAATCATACATAGTATCTTTTGACCGCATCCGAATTGATAGCAGTCTCTACGCACTTTCCTTCAACATCTGTTAAATATAATGCTCCATTGGACAACACCCGTGATACCACAAATGCTCCTTGCTAGTTTGGCGCAAATTTGCCCTTTGCCTTGGCCCAATGTGGTAAAGTAACCAATCGCAACCAAAATGAGCTTATGCCCATTGAAAGTTGTTGGCTCCATCGGTCCAATAACATTTATGCCCCCGTTTCAAAGCAAAGAAAAATATGTTAGTTTAAATGTGGTGGTTGGTTGTGGCCTTGAACTTTGATGGCGACTGCTTTCCACCCGAGCGCCTTGCTTGTTCACCGACTATCCATTTTCACTTTTTGTTCAAAATCCAACTCTCTTTAGGTATGTATATTGTCCCTTTCTTGACGGATACCACAAACTTCGATCTCGATTCCTTTGATGACTCCACTTGGCAACCTTTGGTCTTTCTCTTGTCAGAAGATATACCCCCTCTCTATTTGCTATATTTTCGCTGAGTTGGCACCTTGCCGACCCTTGTGTCTTGCATGATCTTCATTGCACATGTTGCTCTTGTGGGCTTAAATCACCGGCCTTGTCATTCCCCGACCTACGACAATTGTCGTGTTGGCTAAATCCCATCTTGTGCAATTGGAAAGCTTGGTGGCAAATTTTGAAATCATTTCTATACTTGTTATGACCTGACTGACTCGATAAGAAGGAGAACAAAGTGTGAAGAATAAAGAGAAAGGAAAATACAATTCCTAACAAGAAACCTACAGACGAATGACCCAACGGATTTTGAATACCGACTCTAGCGACCTTGACACGCACTTTTGGCCTTCTCCGTATAGCAAAGTTGATGTTCAACTCTTGTTGCAAAGTTCTGCTGTGAAACCGGTCTTTACTACTTCATTTTTTTTGATCCGATCCTTAGTCGACTTGCAGCGCCCGTAGGGTTTTCGCCAACAAGCCTCTCTCATTTGATCATCCTTTCTTTCAACTCACCGTCGCCTTACGGTGCCCGTGCGGGTTTTCACCGATACGACTCTCTCATTTTGACTTCTCTCATCTTGGAGTCTCGTGGTGGTTTGAGTTCTTCACTCTTCTTTGTTCGGACTGGAGTGTTGCCCCTGATGCGATTGACCTTTGTTCGCTTGACTCGGCATTTCTTGAAGATTGATCGGAAGGTCTCCATTTGGACCGTAATGCAGGCTTTTGGATGGGGTTTAGAAAAAAGGATATAAAGGCTCAAAATATTTCATCGTGGGTTAAAATTACAACTTTCGGAATCTTATTTATTCAACAACCATAACTTCGCCCCAGTTTCCCTTGGGGAATTGTTTTTGGATTTTTCCTTTATTGTGACTGAACCTCAGTGAGGCTGCCTACGTACCCTTTCGGGATCAAGTCAAACGTAGTTCGGAACATAAGATCGCTTCCTTGTTGCGATTTCACTTCTCCCGATTTTTTTCTTTTCTTTTTCTTTTTCTATTCTTTTTCTTCTCTTTTTTTTTTCTTTTGTTTCTCGCTCAATCCTCAATTTTTGTTGTTGATTCCTAAAGAGGGATATGAAAGAAAATATAATATGGCTCAAAGGGGTAGCAATGGACGAAGTGTTTGGATAGCCGAACGAAATGCCTTCGTCATTCCAATCTTCAAAACCTACCAAGTACAAACTACACGGTCAAACACCTTTGATTGATTCACATTTTTGCCTTCTGTATTTGACGATTCTCAGTGCCATTGGGCAACAATCTCGATACCACGAATGGTTCCTTAGCTTTGGGGTATTTTTGCCTTTGGCTTTAAACTGATGATGCATTTCCAAGGCATTTCTTTATGTTGCGCTTTCCCCAATGTTCACTTGATTCCGGCTTCACAGTATTCCAATATGTTTTTATTTCTTCCGAGTATCATTACATCTTCAACATTGTTTCATTGACTTTTTAAAATCAGGCTTAGAATTATGTGCATGTCATGTTGCTAAAATCAGTATGAGAAGAAATACAAAGTGATCAGAAATGGAATGACTAGGAATGATGGGAAATAGAGAGTTGTATTAAACTGATGGGTTGAAACAAAACGAACATACTAGACTAGAATTACAAACCTAGACGGCACTAAACAATTTTTATTACTAAACAAAGCAAAGATAGAAGGGTTTTGACTCTCAAGACAACGTCCGGATTACAACCCCGAAATAACCCGGGTAACAGAAATGACACCAAAATAATACTACCAAAACTCCAAGAGTTGGAGCACCTTCCCAATTGACAAACATGGCATCTTAGCCACTGTATTCTGCATTAAGATCGCTTTCTATTTCAATATCCTCGGCTTCCAAAGAAAAATCTCTTCACCCTCGTCATCGGGCATCGTCCCCACAAAATGCACAACGTCACATGCAGGTAGAGGATTCTGTGTAATGTTCAGGGTGCCATTGTCTTGGACCGCAATCATTCCTGCCTGAATCATTCTTTCTATTTCCTCTTTCAAATTCCAACATCTTTCAACATCATGCCCCTGAGCATGGGAGTGGTATACACATCGTGCGGTAGGATCGAAGCTTTTTGCAAGAGGATTTGGAATACATCTGGCGAGCGGCTTAATCAAGCCAACATGATTCAACTTTTCGAACGGACTCGCATAAGATTCTCCAATACGGGTGAAAGCCTTTTTTCGCTTCAGCAACCTCTCCTCCCTAAACGCCTTGTTTGGCCTGAAACCTGACCCAGGGGGTTTCCGGTATGTTTGTGGGGGTTGGTAGGCTTTTTGTGGAACTGGGTACTTGGAAGGTGAAGTGCGATTTTGGGTGCCCCGGGGAGAGTAGTGGGGTTGGGGATGGAAGTAGTGTTGGGAAAGCATAGCTGGGGGACGATTAATTGAGCTACTCGAGCGGCTAGAAAGGCCGCGGTAGGCAGGTATATTTGGCATCGGGTTCAGTGTAAGGACCGGGTCCATGAAACTAGGTGGTGGCGGGGGTGGTGTTTTTCCATCCATCCATGCCCGATACATTTCAAGCCACGTGTTGTCTTAATATTTTGACTTCTTCCACTAACATGTGGTTCCGTTCAACCAGCTGTTGTCGGGTACCGGTACCAATCCACTCAGTTTTGAGATTCTCTGCCATTGTCCTCTGACCTTGTATTATAGGGAAGAGTTATTTTGGGAACCACAACCAACCACCTTTCTGAAAATGGACACAACAAAACGAAGCTAGCATGTCAGCATTAAAGTATCCCGCTTATTGAACATTCTTTTTTTTCTATTTTCTTTTCTTTTTCCCTTTTTGTGGTTTTTTCATTTCTCCTCTTTTTTTTTCTTTTGTAGTTTTTGTTTTTTCATTTTTTTTTATGGATATGGTTGAATCCTTATGGAGATTGCCTACGTATCATGACCCCGCATGAATCAGACCGAGCGTAGTTCTTGCAAATTAATGCAAGAAATAAAGAGATGTTTATTTGATTTTTTGATTTTTTTTTTTAAAGGAAAATTACAGAAACCTACTCCAACTACAAACTTGAAAAACTTTCACATTTTGTACTGGAGATTTCTACAAGAATAAGAATATTTTTGGTGTCAATTATGACTATTTTCTACAAAATTGGCCACATAATGGCTTATTTGACAAAATGACTATTTTTTGCAAAATTTATTTAAGAAAGATAAACTTGAATTTTTTTTATCCTGTGGCTCATGGGGCATCGTTCGGCATCACCATAAACCAACACAAGACTATTTTTCGTAAACTGGCCATGTAATGGCTTATTTAGACAAAGTGTCTCTTTTTGAAAAATTTTATTTAAGAAGATGCAAATTCAAAATTTTTATCCCGGGGCCTATGGGGCATCGTTCAACACCGACACAGGCCAACACAAGCAAAATTCCGACCATGTAATGGCTTATTTGGCAGAGTGGATATTTTTTTTTGAAAAGTTGAGCGATGACTCAAACTTTGTTTTTTGCGGATACAGACTTTCGACATTTCCGCGAGGGAATATTTCAAGGACGTGTCCAAAATTGTTTAAAATGACTCAAAGTGGCTATTCTTGCAAAAACGGCCTTCCGGCGTCCTTTTGAGGGACATTCGGCTTATTTTAAGCAAGAATAGCATCACCCGACTTATTTATAACAAAATAAAAAATTTGACATTTTTTGGTTATTTTTGCAAAAGGGGTGTGAACCCGGACTTGATTTTGCGGCTATGGCCTTGCAACATTTCCACAAGGAATATTTCAAGGCTATGCATGCAAATTATTAGAAATGATTCAAAGTGGCCATTTTGCAAAAACAGCCTTCCGGCGTCCTTTCGGAATTTTCAAAAACGGCATCACTTTGATTTTATAGACAAAATTAAACACACATTTTTTTTATTTTTCGAAAGGGGTGGTTGGACCCGATGAGGGTTGCCTACGTATCCCACCTAATGGCGAGAATCAAACCTGCGTAGTTCGGTCAGATTATTTGACCAATTATTTCAACAAAAACTGTTCCACCTTTCTTTTTTTTTCAAATTTTCAAATTTTTCGGATACCTATTTCCTATAGATCTTATTTTTCTCTCTCTTTTTTTTTTCTTTTCAACAATTTTTCTACCCTCGGGATTTCCGCCGGTCCGCATAACGATCAAGGACAATAAAAATGCAACACATAACATGCTCGGTCTTTCCAATACCGGGTCACTTGTCCTAGACGGACCCAACCCTTGTGTTGAGTCCCCTAAGTCAAATATGATGCAAATAATCGTCCTAGACCTATGTTCAAAATCTTACGGTTTCATAGAGTGCTAGACCGTGTACCCGAGCGGACAACTCGAATCGAGGAGGGGGCTACGTACCGGTGACCCGCGGAGTCAATCGGCTTTGTAACTTGTCCGGCCTCTATTTTCTTAATTTAAGGTGACTTTAACAGAAAGGGGAGTCTCAACCAGTAAGCACATCCCCGGGGCGAAGAGAGAAAGGTTTTCGGCACAATTTTATATACAATTCACACAATATCAAAGCGATAAAGCACATAACATGTTGTTCAAATCATATAATGAAGTCAAACAATAACGCGAACGGCAATTCTAAGGAGCTCGAGTTCTTAAACCCTGAAACCGAGGTTCGGGGTTGGGATCCCCTACAGCTTAATGAGTATTGTCACACCTCCCTTTTTACTACCCCACTTAAGCATAAATATAAATACGCTCGTAAGGTATACCCCGATGCTCAAATATCCGAAACGGATAAAAATAACGTAAGGGAAGGAGTTTTTCCAATTAAAGGACAATCGGTTCGGGATTTTATTGAGATTAATCAGAGTCGCCACTTGGGAATGATAATGGTGTCCCAAGTCACCAGTTAATCCCGAATCCGAGGAATTTTGACTCTTAAAAATGTCTGCGAAGCAAAGATCCGGATAAGGAACTCGTTAACCCGGGAGAAGGTGTTAGGCATTCCCGGGTTCCGTGGTTTTAGCACGGTCGCTCAATTGTCGTTCCCGACTCTTGTTTGACTTAATTACAGATTTTAACAACATATAGTGCTTTTTACATTAAGTATTATTTTTTAGAGAATTTGCGGCATCGCGAAAACACGCCTCGAGTCACACCGCAACCAGTACGCCTGTGACTTTCGATGTATTTCAGCTTTGCCGGGATTTGGATTTGAGTCGCACCAAGTGCACACTCGTTCATAGGAAAGTACGTTAAATCGTGCCCTAAATAACGTCTATCGGCTTTTAAATCTTTTGGGAGAAGCTATGGAATTCGCTATTAGCTTTCCCGAGTCTACTTTATTATCTTATTACTAAACGGGGGCCCCGCTTGATTAACGTTGGGCGAGGCTCGTCCCAATTCAATTTTAAAGTTCGATCCTAAGAAGTGTATACTACGTCTCTCTAATTGTGTTTTTTCCTTAATCGTTTCCTAATACTAAGCATTCCCGGCCCTTCCGATTTCTATTGTTATTTGGGCCTGGACCTTCACGTCAATTAATTAGATCAGCAATGGGCCAAGCCCATGCCTTAAAGCCCAGGCGGTCTTCAGGCTTTCTTTCAATGGACCAGTCAGTTTCGTATGGCAGTTCATGCCCACGTTACACATAGGGTCCGAACCAAATTGTAATAACAAAGAGTATAACACAAAATTCATATAAAGAAATAAATACTCATAATTGGAAATGAAATCAAATCACCTTTATTTATTAATAAGGAAACCAATACACAAAAACAGTAGTCTTAAGTTAATGGACTATGTACATGAAGAGCTCAATCCATTGTTATCACTATACGCTCAAAACTAAGAATTTATACTAATATCTAATTATTTGCTAAGGAGGTATTCTAGAACACAACCTACTTAACTAGGAAATTAAAGTGATTTAACTAATTATTCACAACATCAAAAGAGAAACTAAACGATTAATCACAGATGTTTGCTATATTACCAGTTTCATTGCGAGCTATACCTATCATCATCACCGGTTCATCCTAATTGAATTGCTTCAATATCTAATTATTTTCCCTTTTAAAACTCAATCAGATTTGAACCTAGATTCACAGAAGCAGACTAATTATGTAAGCAATAACTATATGAGTCTCTATATCTAAGCGATTTAAGGGTTTAAACAGGATCAAACAGTGGAATTTACAGTGACTTAGTTCATTACAACGTTATTAAATCAGTTATGCTTGACTTGAACTAATGTCTTTTATCTTCTAAAACTTACTTATACTAAAATGTAGATCCACACCAGATGATTATCTACGTGATCATGGCTTATGAGACTATTGGGAAGAACAGTTAACGATTTGGGAACTTATGATATGCTAACTTATGTTTTAATGTTTTTACCTAATTAAACTAAGTGATATGCTATTACTACTACGATACTACTATTATACTACTTATTATATCACTAAGCTATTACATCTTTTGTGTTTTGTTTTTTTTTTCTCTGCAATCTATTGTAATACACTACAAATAAACTGCAAATTCAAACTAACACTACAACTATTAAGCTAACAGTACACATTTGTTAACACGAAAACTTAAAATGAATCTTCATTTTTATTTCATCCAAATCATCAATACAACTTCAATTGTAGAGAAGTGTACCTGGTTTTGAAAGGAATGGGAAAATGGCAAATCAACAAGGCGGTGAAAATACATCAACAACAACAGTAACAACCAGCAGTAGCTTCAACACCTCAATCCCGAAAATCCCAGCAATACGGAGAAAAACAAAAAAAAAACAGTAAAAAATAGAAAAGAAAAATATATTCTAGATTTTCTCTTTGTTTTGGCTTTCTAGCTTTGAACTCTTTTCACTTCTCAAAAGAAACTCTCAAAAATTGAATTTTTCGTCATGTATACTTCTGTGTCCAGAATGTATATCGAGTGTATACTACAGCAGGAAATTTTTTTATTTTTACTTCTCTTCCTATTTTTCCTCTCTTTTTTTCCACCCTTTTTTCATAAATCTTCTCTTCTATTTATAGGCAAGAATTGCGAAAATTTTCAGATTTTTTATTAAAAAGAAAATATTTTTTTAATTTAAAGAAAACCCACTAATCCATGTTTTCCTCTCCTTGTTTTCTTCCTTGATTTCCTTGCCCCCCACTACTTTATGTCATGTAATTATGATTATTTTTTGCTAAAAAAATCTGAAATTTTCTTCTTGGGCCAAGGGGTTTTGGGTTGGGTAAGGTTTCTTAGGATTGGGCTTGTAACTTAATTTGCAAGATGGCCCAATCCAATTTTTTTCTATTTTGTTCTTCTCCATTATTCAACTTCCTAATTAATAAAGCCCAAAATACTAAGATTAATTTATAAAAACTAAAATTATCTTGAAATACTAATCTCATAATAATAATTGTCACCTAATTTTAAATGGTAATTAAAATACAATCACACAATTTGGACATTAAAGGCTAAAATGCAAAAGATGCCTATTTTTGTGATTTTTATTTTTGTAAGATAAAATTAATTATTCCTAATTGTAGAATTAAATCCTAAATGCAAATGCGATATATATATATATAAATGCGATATATATATATATATATATATATATATATATATATATATATATATTGTCATTATTTTTTAAAAATGACACTAAATTCACAACAATTGCAAACAACACAAAACTCTTTTATTTTGAATTTTTGGGAGTAATTCTCATATAGGGCAAAAATCACGTGCTCACAATGACCAATAGGTAATTTTCAATTTTAGCCCTCAATTCTTTATTTTGAAACCCTGAATAGCTTCGTATATCCTTCCTCGATTTGCATGCATAGTCAATATAATCTTTCGGAAGTTTTTTAGGTAAAAATTTGATAAAAATGTAAAATCATGCTTTAAACTCATTGGAGTCGACTTCGGTCAATGTTTTGAGCAAATGGACCAAGATTAGTATTCTGATGGTCCTAATGGGTCTGTATCATGATTTGGGACTTGGGCATATGCCCAGAATCGAATTCGAAAGTCCCTAGCTTGAATTATCGCTATTTGTTGAAAACTATAAGTTTAAAGGTTTAAAGAAATTCTAAATTTGACCGGAGTTTTAATTTGTGATGACCCAAAAAGTCGATCACTTATTTTATAAATAAATTTAGTATTTCGAGGCCTAAAAACCTACTTTTTACCTCACTTTGATTTACGTACGCAATTCTGGCGCATAGCCAGAAAGCCATTTTATGAAAAACTGTGGAAAATGATGAATTTTGCCTTTAAAAAAAATTTAAGTTGACTGCGGTCAATATTTTGAGTAAACGGACTCGGATCCGTATCCCGACGATCCTGGAAGGTCATAATAAAATATGGGACTTGTGCGTGTGTCCGGAATCGGATTCCAAAGTCCCAAGCCCGAGAAATAAATTTTTAAAGAAAATTATTTTTTGAAAAATATATGAGTTTTTGAAAATAAAATGTGTTTGAAATTTGATGTTATCGGGCCCGCATTTTGGTTTCGGAGCCCGATACAGATCTTATATGTGGTTTAAGTTAAGTCTTTGAAATTCGGTAAGAAATGGATTTGAAATAACGTGAATAGAGCCTTATTTAATAAAATTGAAAATTTGAAGTGATTTCATGATTTTGATGCTAGATTCATAGTTGTAGATGTTATTTTGGTGATTTGAATGCACGAGTGAATCCGTATGATATTTTTAGGTTGGTGTGTATGTTTGATTGGGAGTCCGGATGGCTCAGGTGAATTTTAGATAGGCCACAGGGTGAATTTGGACTTAGGATGTTGCAAATTTTAACTGGTATATTGCAGGCATGCAGGCTTTGTATTTGCGAAGCCCGGCTTGCAAATGTGAAGGCTATGTCATAAATGAGAAAGAGTGCATGCAAGCACTACCTCGCAAATGCGAGGTGCACATCGCAAATGCGATGCCTCCAGTTGTAGCCTTAGTTGCAAATGCGACTCCTCTATTGCAAATGTGACTTCACATTTGCGAAAGGTCTATCGCAAATGCGAAGAAGACCGGAAAATTGACTTGGTCGCAAATGCGAAAGTCTTAGAATTCTGAAGGGTTCGCAATTGCGAGCTCTAGTCGCATTTTGCGATATTTGAGACTTGTAAATTCATAACTTAGATGCATTTCAACTATTTTTCACTCTTTCAAAACCAAAAAAATACTCAAGTGCGATTTTTCACAGGCAATTTCTTCTCTAAAGCGATTGTATGTTGTTTCTAACTCGTTTTCTTCATTCTTTAACATCTTTTCACATGATTTCAACTCAAAATCCAAGGTTTTCATGAGAGAAATTGAGTGTTTTGGGTAGAACCTAGGTTTTTTCAAATTTTGGGGATTTGGACCTCGATTTGAGGTCCGATTTCAAAACAAATTGTATATTTGAGTTCGTAGGTGAATGGGCACTCGGGTTTTGACCATGTGGGCCCAGGGTCGATTTTTGACTTTTTGAAAAAAACTTTAGAAAACTTAATTCCATGCATTAGAATTGATTCACCTAGCATTCATTGATATAATTAAGTAACTTGTGTGTCACGACCCCAAATCCGGTCGTGATGGCGCCCAGCATATTGCTAAGCCAACCTGACCAATCAATTCGATATAGGCAAAAACAACAATTTAACTGAGCTCGAATTCTTAAACCCTGAACTGAAGTTCTGGGTTACCAATCCCCAGCAGAGTCGCCAGAGCTGTCACACCTCCTTTTTCGCACATAACGCAAATGTGCTCCTGTTTATTACTACATCCCGAGAAGGAATATAATAATAATCGGTGAAGGAGTTTTTCCATTTAAAGGACGGTCAGAACGGGATCCGTTTATTGAATTATCCAGAGTCGCCACTTGGGAAATAAATGGTGTCCCAAGTCACCGATTTAATCCCGAACCGAGGAAATTCATGACTCTGTATTACAGTCCGCGAAACTAGAAACCTGGATAAGGAATTCTGTTAACTCGGGAGAAGGTGTTAGGCACTCCCGGATTCCGTGGTTTTAGCACGGTCGCTCAACTGCTATTTTTTGCTTTTATCTGATTTTCTTTATATATTTTAATTAGGTGCTACTAATGTTACGCTTTTCAATTTTAGAAGAATTGCGACGTCACGAAAATACATTTCGAGTCACACCGTAACCAGTACGCCTATGACTTTAATGTATTTCAGTTTCGCCGGGAGTAAGATTTGGGTCACATAAATGTGCACCCGTATTTAGGAAAGTAATTTTATTTACAAGTCGTGCCTAAAAAGACTATCGTCTTTGTTAACTTCGGGAAAGACCGTGAAATTCACTAAACGGTCCTTCCGAGTCCTAAATTTATATAGCAATTAATTTGAGGGCCCCGCAATTGTGTATTTTTGGTGTAGCGAGGCTCGTCTCATTATTATCTAAGGTCATATCCAAAATGACTAGATTTTCTATTGTTTTGTATCAAGGAGTATCAAGGAAAGAAAGTCCTAATTCATGTTTATTATTGATAGGTTTATTGCTATAGAACTCTAAAGGGATTTAACAAAGAAATTAAACAAGCCCAAACCAACATATTATCCCTACTGATTTATTCTGGCCCAAACCGTAAGATGGCCCAAATTCGAACGTAACATGAGAGGCCAAAGAGGCCCAGGTTCTATTAGCAATCTGCCCCAAATGGTACCTTTCATAAGGTTAACAGTGAAAATATTACAGTGGCATTAATACAAAAAGTAAATTATTTATTAATTAATCTTGTAGTTATTGTATCACTAGTGTATGCATATTCATTCACTTATTTGTTCACTTCCATACTTTGCAGGCAATATGAAGCAAAGATTAAACAGAAAACATGAATTAAAATGAGGCTCACTTAACGTTTTGGATTTCAATTCCAGCTATATGTTATTCACCTATTCCTTTACGGACTATTTCATGTTATATACAGTCAAATACCTATTAAATCAATTGAACGGTAGTTTGAACTATCAATAGCTAACTTGTTACTAAATCAAATGCTACTTCAATTTAAGCTTAGTGATGCACGGCAGTTCGGGTGTACAGTCATTCACCATCAAACTCTACTCCTAAAATTCAAATAAAAGGATTCAACACTTAATAAATGATTCAATTACAAGCCAAAAGGGAATAACAAATCTAGGAAAAACAGAATTTTATTAAGACTTTATTGATGCCAAATCCTTTTTAACAGCTTCATCAACATAGAGATCGAATGGTACCTGGAAATTGAGCAGATCTTATCAGATTTGATAAACACAGCAACAATGGTTCAGCTATAGCAGCAGTAGTGTACAACAACAGCAGCGAAACAACAACCAGCAGCAAATGATGAATAACAGAAACGAACAACCCGGGGACAGGAGCAAAAACCAGTACAGTTCCAAATAAAGCCAATAAAACAGTAGCAGGGTATCTAGTAGCACCCCAGGAAGAAACACTTGAAACCCCAGCAAGATTCAAAACCCAACCAACCAAATGCTATAATCAGTAATGTCGAAAGACCCAAGAACGACACCAAACAGCCCAAATAGACCAGCTTTAACTTCCAAAATACCTAACGATTACTTCAAGAACTTCAACAGACCAATGTCGTATCAAGATATAGCTCAAAGGACTCAAAGACTGACTGAAACAATGAGCAAAAGGGAAGCAGAATGTTTTCTTCCTCCCTTCTCTCAAAAATGTATGCCTTTTTCTTTCTATGTGTTTGTCCTCTATCACTGCCCGTCCCTCTTAAAAGAACTCTCACTCTAATGTCTGCTGCCTCAGAAAAAGGATCCTCTACTCTGTTTTTAACCCTATATTTATAGCTGAAAAATGAAACTCTAAAGATACTATAATCAGAAAAACAACCCTGCCCATCCTTTTCTCTGCCCAGCATATTATATTCTCTGTTTAGCCACTAAAACATGTCTGAGTATGGGATTTACCTAATTAAACTATTGCCTGCCACAACCATGCCCTGCTGCAGCAGGTTCCACTAATCCCTTTTATGGGCAGGGCATTTTTGAATCCTAAAATGTGCCAATTCTGATTAATCACTGATGCTAACAGCCACATCAGATTCAGGACTTAATTTAAAGTCACACACAATTCAAGAACTTAACTTGGTAATGATTTCGGATCAAATCAACAGCATTAATCACTATCCAGTGTTTTAACAGGAAAATTCGTATAACTAAGCGACGACATTTACTTAATTGATCCCAACACATACAATCAAGAACAAGCAAACGCCAAACAAGTCAGTGATTCATGGTTTTGGACACAACAGGAGACCAACAAATATGAACTAATTGGCTTGACGACCTTAATCACACTGAGCACACCATTCATTTTTCAATCAAAGAAACAACAAGAATCGACCAAATAAAAGGGTCTTAAAGAGTAGAACAACAAACCTATTAGAAATTAACAACACTGAAAAGTATCACGTAAATGAATACAATCATGAGGCTATTATGAGGCTAGGAGAAAGGGAAGAGGAAAAGATACCTCCTGAAATCAACAGTGGCTCCGGATCGACTTTGGACTTGAACTATGAAGCCAAATGGGCCTTAATCGGGGTGTTCTCGGTTGAGAACACCTAGATTAAGGTCCATTAGACCTCAATATCCTCTCAATTTCAACCCCTTTTAAAATTAGGGTTCATGGAGCTCGATTTTGGGGCTTTACCGGTTCTGGTCAGATTCGAGCCGGACTAAGGTTGGTAAGGGTGTGAGGGAGGTCATGGGAGTGTTCGGGGTGAGTTTGGGGTGGTTTGGGACAGAATTTCAAATCCCGGCGACCTTCGATCCAATATTCGACGTGTTTGAGACAGATTCGAGACCAACGAAGGCCGGATTCGAGGAGAAGGAGGTGAGGAGAAGGGCTGGTGTAAATTTGGGGAGGTTTGGTGACTGACCGCCGCCGTGGGCGATTTCCGGCGGGCGGTCAGTGGTGGTTTGCGGTGGTGGGATCTGGGGTCGTCTCTGAGAGGTGAGAGACGACGAGGGGGGTTTGGGGGGGAGGGGTGTGATAGGAGGCTTATATACTTGTGTGAGCAATGCCTCCTGGCCGTTCGATCTAATGAGATCGATGGTCTGGATTGCCTCACTTATCCAAACGGTGTCGTTTGGGTGTTTGTGAGGGACTGGGTCGGGCACATGGGTTATGATGGTGTGATCTCGACCGTTGGATTGGGAATGGGTCAACGGATGAGATCTGCTACTGCTAGAACGATGTAGCTTCGACGCCATGCTACGTCGTTTCGTGAGTCTCAGAGACTCAAAGAACGGACCGGGCAGAACAAGCCTTTTTGGGCCTGGACGATCTTGCATTTCTAGCCCTTTGCTTCATTTCCTTTATTAACTCCCTTTAAATAAAAGCCATTTTAAGCACAAACAAAATTGAGACATAAAATATGCTTTATTAGTTCAATGTAAAATCAACCAATTAACAAAGAACATAAATGCACAATTTTTCTTTTTGTGATTAATTATTTACCTAGACAAATAGGTACGAGCACTCGAATGCAAAAATTCACAAAATACACAAAAATGCACACAATAAAGCAAACCATTTTGTTTTGATTTTATTTGGGAGTAGCTCGCGTGGGGCAAAAATTACGTGCTCACAGCTGCCCCTCTTTGCGCGGAAACATGAAGAGTTTTCGTGCAAAGATAAGTGAGCGGATACGAGCGATTTTTGCCCGTTTAAGCACTCCGTATGAAGCATTTTTTGGAAAAGTTTGACCGAACCTTTGCTTCAGAAGGTCTCCTACATATCCCTAGCTAAAAGGGAATCGGGTCAATGTAGTTCGGGAAGTTTTGGTAGTTGGGACTACCGTGAAATTATGCTTTTGTTTTTACTGTTGTTTCTGTTGTTGCTACTGCTCACCGACCTCCTTATTATACCGTGGTAAACAGAAAATAAGAAGCTAGACTAAACTAGTGTATTGCAAATTATTATCTATCCTTTCAACTTGATTTTGTCATGTTCCTTGCCATCCTGCTGTCTCTGATGTTTCTTCACATGCTTCTTCTCCTCTGACAATTGTTATTTCGGCCTATCTTGATTGCCGAACTCCGACCATCGGTCCCTCGTTGTGATCTTCGAACTATTTTCCTTTGAATTCTGAACCTATCTTTCTGATCCTTGTTGCCTTCCTTTTGATTATGAACTTGGATTCATGCTGGGGATTTCCGTTATACTCTACCGCTTTCCTCAACCAACTTCAAAATAAATCGCCACTCCATTCTTCAGGCGGGCTCCCTGACTTCAACTACAACTTCAAAATAAATCGCCACTCCATTCTTCAGGCGGGCTCCCTGACTTCAACAACAACTTTAAAATAAATCGCCACTCCATTCTTCAGGCGGGCTCCCTGACTTCAACAACAACTTTAAAATATATCGCCACTCCATTCTTCAGGCGGGCTCCCTGACTTCAACTTTAAAACTAAATCGCCACTCTATTCTTCGGGCGGGCTCCCTGACTTCAACGACAACTTTAAAATAAATCGCCACTCCATTCTTCAGGCGGGCTCCCAGACTTCAACAACAATTTTAAAATAAATCGCCACTCCATTCTTCAGGCGGGCTCCCTTGACTTTAACGACAACTTTAAAATAAATCGCCACTCCATTCTTCGGGCGGGCTCCCTGACTTCAACTACAACTTTAAAATAAATCGCCACTCCATTCTTCAGGCGGGCTCCCTGACTTCAACTACAACTTTAAAATAAATCGCCACTCCATTCTTCAGGCGGGCTCCCCGACTTCAACAACAACTTTAAAATAAATCGCCACTCCATTCTTCAGGCGGGCTCCCTAACTTCAACTACAACTTTAAAATAAATCGCCACTCCATTCTTCAGGCGGGCTCCCTGACTTCAACTACAACTTCAAAATAAATCGCCACTCCATTCTTCAGGCGGGCTCCCTGACTTCAACTACGACTTCACAAATAAATCGCCACTCCATTCTTCGGGCGGGCTCCCTGATTTCAACTACAACTTCAAAATAAATCGCCACTCCATTCTTCAGGCGGGCTCCCTGACTTCAACTACAACTTCACAAATAAATCGCCACTCCATTCTTCAGGCGGGCTCCCCGACTTCAACTACAACTTCAAAATAAATCGCCACTCCATTCTTCAGGCGGGCTCCCTGACTTCAACTACAACTTCAAAATAAATCGCCACTCCGTTCTTCAGGCGGGCTCCCCGACTTCAACTACAACTTCAAAATAAATCGCCACTCCGTTCTTCAGGCGGGCTCCCTGACTTCAACTACAACTTCAAAATAAATCGCCACTCCATTCTTCAGGCGGGCTCCCCGACTTCAACTACAACTTCAAAATAAATCGCCACTCCATTCTTCAGGCGGGCTCCCCGACTTCAACTACAACTTCAAAATAAATCGCCACTCCATTCTTCAGGCGGGCTCCCTGACTTCAACTACAAACTTCAAAATAAAATCGCCATTCCATTCTTCAGGCGGGCTCCCTGACTTCAACTATAACTCCTAATTTCATCCCATCCTTATCGCCTTCCTTTGTTTTCCGTACCATTTTCTTCTTCCTGCATCGCCTCTTGGGCCACCTTTTCTTCTGAATTATCTTGTCTTGGAATTGCTTTCCCCCTGGGTCGTGTTACTTTTCCTTTGGCTGCTGGAGATATCTTCGGAACTGTTTACTCACCTACTGGAGATGATGCTGCTGGGGAAGTATTCTTTATTTCCTCTTTTCTATTTCCTTCACCCTTCATTCTCTCTCGAGCTCACTGGGGATTGAAATGTCATTAACTGAGGATTACCCTGGCGGGGGACCCTTTTTCCTTTTCCCTCTTCCCAGACCTCCTCCGGGACTCACGCTTTTGCTTCCTTGAAAAACTTATGGGATATGATGCTGCTGGGGGAAATTAGTGTTTCATTTTCTCAACAACTGCTGGGGATGATATCAGGCTCAAAGATCACCCCCTCGTGTTGTCTGGCCTCTCTCAAAACGATTCTGCTCGTAACTGGTATTTCCCGAAATCTCGTTATCCTTATCCACTGGGTATTTGCTTTTAAGAAAATTTTCGCAATGGGAGAAAATTTTCTGCCCCAGTTTGATGACCTTCTACGTGGCATGCTTTTCCGACGACGAACCCTCTTTTCCTGCTTTAAATCAAAGAAAAATTGTTAGTTTCAAAACGCAGTGAGTGGTCGTGCCACTCTTGTTGGGGCAATTTTCCTTTTCTCTTTCAGCTGCTTGGCCTCCCTCGAACTTTTGGGGACGACGTTGACACTTGCTGGGGATGGTGCTCTTTCCACAGATGGTCTCTCATCTCTCCCTTTTATTCCAACCTTCGGTTTGATCCGACCCTTTTAGTCGATGATCTGTTGTGAGAAATCATCTTCCGGATGTGTAATATGTGTCCATCGTACTCCATAATTCCCGTGAACCTTCCAATCAACCCGTCGTTCCAACCTTAATATCGGAACGACTTTTGCCTTATTGCCTCGTTCCACGCCTATTCATCTTCATTGCACCGCTTTGGGAGACTTGGTAGTAAGCTTTGAAAAGTCGATTTTCGAAAACAAAAGAAGAGAAAAATGATAGATAAAGAATGCTGACCGCGAATGACAAAAAAAAAAAGAAAACTTTTCTGAACTCAAAACTGGGAAAAACTTATCTGAATGTATAACTGATCCAATGGTTATGCTGTGCCTTCGAGATTAATCTACCCAGTCTATTTATGTCCATCACTTTCTAACGGCTGCGTTTTGCTAGAAGCAAACGAATGTCCCAACCTTGTCTCATGCGGACACCTTGTAACCATCTCGCCTTGTCACCTCATAGTGCCCTTCAAAGGGTTTTCACTAATGAGATTCTCTCATTTCTCTCGACCTCCCGTCGCCTTAGGGTGCTTGTAAAGGTTTTCACCGTAAGACTCTCTCATTTTATTTCTCTTAGCTTTCTTCGCCTTAAGGTGCCCGCGAGGGTTTTCACCGTTAAGGCTCTCTCATTTCGCTTTCTTTCCAGGCTGGGGTATTACCCACGAGATTCCCTCTAAAGCATTATCCCTTTCGGCTTGTGCATCCTGGATTCAATCGAGGATCGGAGTGTCACTCTTGGCTTTCATCCGCATGACTTGGCATTTCTCAAATACCGATCGAGAGGTCTTTTTCGGTCATTAATGTGGTTTTTGTGCGTGAGGCTAAAGAAAAGGGGTTTAACCTCAACGGTTAGCTCATTACAACTTTCGGAATCCACACTATCTTTCCAACGAAACAATGACTTCTGCCCCAGCTTTGTTGCTTGGGGAATCTTTGATTTTTATTTTATTATGACCGAGCCGTGTGGCGCCTACGTATCCTTCTTGAGGAATCAGGTCGAACGTAGTTCACTTTTTCTTGTATTTTTTCTTTGTTTCTTTTTCTATTTTGTTACACATCTTCCTTGATGATTCCGAAAGAGGGTATATGAAAGAATAATTAAGGCTCAAAGGGGAAAACAAGGGTTAAAGTGTTTGGGTAGTAGAAAAATTGCCTCTGTCATTTCATTCTCCGAAAAATGCCAACTACAAACAAACGAAACCAAACGTTGACAAATGCATTAAAGAATTACACATAATATCTCTTGATTGCATCAGAATTGATAGCCATATCAGTGCATCTTCCCTCAATATCAGTTAGACATAAAGCGCCGTTGGATAATACTCTAGTCACAACAAAGGGTCCCTGCCAATTTGGAGCGAACTTGCCTTTCGCTTCGGCCTGATGTGGTAGAACTCTCTTCGGCACATGCTGTCCCACTTCAAATTTCCTGGGACGTACCTTCTTGTTATATGCTCCTTGCCATTCTCTTTTGATACAATTGGCCATGACATACTGCTGTCAATCTCTTTTCATCGATCAAACTCAATTGCTCCAATCGGGTTTTAACCCACTCATCGTCGTCAATCTCAGCTTCAGCGACAATTCGGAGGGACGGGATTTCAACTTCTGCTGGTATTACTGCTTCAGTCCCGTACACCAACAAGTAAGGAGTTTCACCTACCAAAGTCCGGATGGTAGTGCGGTAACCCAATAGTGCGAATGGTAACTTTTCATGCCATTGCCTAGACCCTTCTACCATCTTCCTCAATATCTTCTTTATATTCTTGTTTGCCGCCTCAACCGCACCATTTGCTTTGGGACGATATGGTGTGGAATTTCGTTGTGTAATCTTGAACTGTTGACATACCTCTTTCATCAATCCACTATTAAGATTGGCACCGTTATCCGTGATGATTATCTTTAGGATTCCAAACCTGCAGATGATGTGGGAATGTACGAAGTCCACCACTTTCTTCTTGGTCACTGATTTGAATGTTTTAGCCTCCACCCACTTGGTAAAATAAGCGATGGTCACCAAAATGAACCTATGACAATTGGAAGCTGCAGGTTCTATAGGTCCGATAACATCCATACCCCACGCAACAAACGGCCACGGCGCTGACATTGTATGCAATTCGGTCGGTGGAGAATGAATCAGATCTCCATGTATCTGACACTGATGGCATCTTCGTACGAAACTTATACAATCACGCTCCATAGTGAGCCAGTAATATCACGCTCGAAGAATCTTCTTTGCCAATACATATCCGCTCATGTGTGGCCCACAAACTCCCGAGTGTATATCTGTCATCACTGTTGTGGTTTGACTCGCATCTATACATCTCAACAATCCCAAATCTGGGGTTCTTTTGTACAGCACCCCTCCACTAAGGAAACATCCGTTTGCCAATCGCCGAATAGCTCTCTTTTGATCTCCAGTTGCCTGCTTTGGGTATACTCCTAACCCGAGGTACTCTTTGACATCATGAAACCATGGCTCCCCATCCATCTCTTCTTCTATCATATTGCAATAAGCATGTTGATTTCGAACCTGAATATGTAACGGATCGACACGAACCTTGTCCGGGTGATGTAGCATTGACGCCAAAGTAGCTAGAGCATCGGCAACCTCGTTATGCATCCTTGGGATGTGCCTGAATTCCACTGATCGAAAACGCTTGGTCAGATCATGCAAACATTGACGATACGGGATAAGCTTCAAGTCTCTGGTTTCCCATTCTCCCTTAATCTGATGTACCAGAAGGTCCGAGTCCCCCAAGACCAAGACGTCCCGTACATCCATGTCCACCGCTAATCGCAACCCTAAGATACATGCCTCGTACTCAGCCATATTATTGGTACAATGAAAATGCAGTTGAGCAGTAACAGGATAATGATGTCCTGTTTCAGAGATAAGCACAGCCCCTACTCCGACTCCTTTTGCGTTAGCCGCTCCGTCGAAGAAAAGCTTCCACCCTGGATCCTCGGTTAATTCTAACCCATCAATTTGCAATACTTCTTCGTCCGGAAAATACGTCCTCAAAGGTTCGTATCCGTCATCGACAGGATTCTCGGCTAAGTGATCGGCTAGGGCTTGAGCTTTCATAGCCGTTCTTGTCACATATATGATGTCGAACTCTGTAAGTAATATTTGCCATTTTGCTAACCTCCCCGTAGGCATAGGTTTCTGGAAAATATACTTCAACGGATCCAAACGCGAAATGAGGTAAGTGGTGTAAGAAGACAAATAATGTTTCAGCTTTTGGGCTACCCAAGTCAAGGCACAACATGTCTTTTCCAAATGAGTGTACTTAACCTCGTGGACCGTGAATTTCTTACTGAGATAGTAAATGGCCCATTCCTTTCTGCCAGTAAGATCATGCTGCCCCAGTACGTAGCCGAACGAATTCTCCAAGACCGTTAGATAAAGAATCAGGGGTCTACCCGGTTCAGGCGGAACTAGTACGGGTGGGTTTGACAGATACCCTTTGTTTGGTCAAACGCTTCCTGACATTCTGTTGTCCATTCTATCGTAGCGTCTTTCTTCAACAGACGGAATATGGGTTCACAGGTTGCTGTAAGCTGAGCAATAAACCTACCGATGTAATTTAACCTTCCCAATAGACTCATTACCTCTGTTTTATTCTTTGGCGGGGGTAGCTCCTGAATGGACTTGATTTTGGACGGGTCCAACTCAATGCCCCGTCGGCCGACGATGAATCCTAGCAGCTTTCCTGATGGAACTCCGAATGCGCATTTGGCCGGATTGAGCTTGATGTCGTACCTTCGAAGTCTTTGAAAGAACTTCCTGAGGTCGGCAACATGGTCTTCTTGACGCCTAGATTTTATGATCACATCATCCACGTACACTTCAATTTCCTTGTGTATCATGTCATGGAATACCGTAGTCATCGCCCTCATGTATGTTGCCCCTGCGTTCTTCAAACCGAACGGCATCACCCGGTAGCAATAAGTCCCCCACGGTGTGATAAAAGCCGTCTTTTCTGCGTCCTCTTCATCCATCAAGATCTGATGATATCCCGCGTAGCAATCCACAAAGGATCCGATTTCGCGTCCGGCGCAATTATCAATCAGGATATGGATATTGGGAAGTGGGAAATTATCCTTAGGACTCGCCTTGTTGAGATTGCGATAGTCCACGCATACTCTGATCTTTCCGTCTTTCTTTGGCACCGGTACTACGTTAGCCAACCATTCAGGGTATCGAGTGACACGAATGACTTTCGCCTGCAACTGCTTGGTTACTTCCTCCTTGATCTTTACACTCATCTCCGTCTTAAATTTCCGTAGTTTTTGTTTGACGGGCGGGCATGCCGGGTCAGTAGGCAATTTATGGACCACTAGGTCAGTGCTGAGTCCTGGCATGTCGTCGTACGACCATGCGAAAATGTCTTTAAACTCCACGAGTGTTTTGATCAATTCTTCTCTCAGGTTGGGTTCAATATGGACACTTATTCTGGTTTCTTTGACGTCATCTGTGTTCCCCAGATTAACAGCCTCAGTATCATTTAAATTTGGTTTGGGTTTTTCCTCGAAGTGACTTAATTCTTCACCGATTTCTTCTACGGCTTCATCATCGCCGTATTCCGATTCACTCTCGTCACCTCTTATTTCATGCGTTATTATTTCCAAACCCGATTGACTTTCTAGACTGGGTTGATTAATCTTTAAGCACGCCATATCATTAAGATCAGTTGAAAGAAAGCTGCTCAGAAAAGTAAAAAGAAGGAAAATAAACAAAATTAGAAACGAAAGGAACAAAATTTCATTAATGGGAACAGTACAAGGAAAAACAAGCTTGCGAACTCAAATCAAACTGAACTGAAACAAACGGATTTTACTTCGGGGACAATCCCAACACAAAATTTCGAAAGAAAACAATCCAAAACAAACTACCAAGACTCCTTCCGAATAGGGAGAGGAGTAGCCCTCCAATTATTCAACTTTGCTTTCGATCCCACAAACTGTATCTCGGCATGGCTGGATCCTTTGCCATCCTCTAGCATGCATACATCTGCGAATAGGTCCTCGAACTTTCTTAAGAACTCTTCGTCTGGCCTAACCATAGGACTGAGAACCTTTGTCGTCGGATGTCCTCTTACTCCGGACTTGACAAAAGATCGGGAAAGGCGCGGAACAGGCTTCGGGAGCACCCATGTCTTTTGCTTATTCCTCTTGGCTCGCTGGATGTCCTCTGATGTTGGCTTGAATCCCAAGCCGAAGGTTCCCACATTTTCGACCACGGATACCGGTTGTATGATTCCTTGCAGAGATGCACCTAAACCTTTGCCGGGTACGAAACCGTTTCTCAGCATTTCATGAGCCACCATGACGTCTGCGGTAATTATTCTGTCATTGGGAATGCATTCCCCTTCTGGAACTCGGTTGGCGGATACCACATCACAGATCTGGTATACCCATGGCCCAACATCCTCTTCTGTCTCAACAAAGGGGACGACGGTGCCTGGTTGTAGATCATTCTCTCCACGGACTACGATCTCCTGTTGGTCCCACTCAAATTTGACTAGTTGGTGTAGGCTGGATGGAACTGCTTTTGCGGTATGGATCCACGGTCGCCCTATCAGAAGGTTATATGAAACTACCATGTCCAGCACCTGGAATTCCATGGTGAACTCCACTGGTCCGATTGTCAAGATTAACACTATGTCCCCGACCGATGCCTTGCCTCCTCCATCAAACCCTCGGACACATATGTTGTTCTTGCGTATCCTGCCGATATCCACTTTCAACTTGTTTAGTGTAGAGAGAGGACAAATGTTCGCACTGGACCCATTGTCGACCAGGACTTTGCTGACCACCGACTCCTCACACTTCACCGTAAGATATAAAGCCCTGTTGTGCTCGGTGCCTTCCTCAGGCAACTCGTCATCGGTGAAGGTGATCCGATTCGCTTCGAAGATCCTATTGGTGATCTTCTCCAAATGACCTACCGAGATTTTATCAGGTACGTGCGCCTCATTCAGAACTTTCATCAAAGCTTGCCGGTGTTCTTCGGAATGTATCAGCAAGGACAACAATGAGATTTACGCAGGGGTTTTCTTCAGCTGTTCTAAGACAGAATAATCATGTAGCTTCATCTTTTTCAAGAATTCTTCTGCCTCTTCGTCAGTTACCGACTTTTTTAGTGTTGCCGGAGTGGTCTTCCTTAATTCCGCAGGGGCAAAACATCTCCCTGAACGGGTCAACCCTTGCGCTTCGCAGACTTCCTCTTTGACTTCTTTTCCTTTGTAGGTTGTCGTGACCCGATCATAATTCCATGGAATAGCTCTGCTATCAGCTATTGGCAACTGTATTGCTGGCTTGATGATGAAAGGATCCACTCGAACACCCGCTACAGTTAAAACGGGCCTGGTCGCTGCCCCTGGTACAACTATTTTTACTCCCTCTGACCTCACAGGCACTTTGTTCATACTTCCCTTTTGCTGCTTCCGGCTCATCATGTGCTTCCTTCTCATGGATGAGTGACTTGTCATGGCTTGGCCCCTTTTTCATCCCGACCCCACTAGACCTGATCATCATCACGGTTTGAGAGGTTTTCTCATGTCCCTCTTCTTACTGTACTAACTCGATCATGTTGGTCTCATGATAGGTTAGGAGTGGATTCTGGTTGATGTTGGGCTCCGCCGGAGTCTGGACCTCGATTCGACGAGTGTCGATAAGTTCTTGGATAGCCATTTTCAACCTCCAACACTTTTCCGTGTCGTGCCCCGGACTTCCTGAGCAGTATGCACAATTTATTGAATGGTCCAGATTCTTTGGAAGAGGGTTTGGTAGCTTAGCCTCGACCGGATTTAACAACCCAACTTGCTTCAATCGGTGGAACAAACTGGTGTAAGACTCTCCCAAGGGAGTGAAAGTCTTTGGCCTTGGCGCCCTGTCGCTCTTGAATGCTTGGTTCGGACGAAAACTCGCGCCCGTGGGGTTTCTATAGGCTCTTGGGGGTGGATAACTGTTTTGCGGGTTTGGTGCACGCCATGGTGCATGGACGGGAGGTGCGGCATATGACTGAGCGTGATGGACTGTAAAATGGGGATCAGGTGCTGGATAGTAATGTTGCGGGTGGTTATATGGATTGTGGAGGTAATTTTGGTGGTAAGGCTGTGGTGGGTTATACTGGGGTGCGGGGCCTCTGTTTCTGAACCATGTTCCGGACTCGACTGCCGTGACTTCTTCTTTCCTCTTTTTCCCAAGCACTCCTCCGGTACCACTTTGAATAGCTTGGGTGGTGGCTTTCAATGCTGAGTAGCTCATGATCTTGTTGGCTTTCAAGCCTTCCTCGATCATAGCCCCCATCTTTATCACCTCAGTGAATGACTTACCGACGGACGTCACCAGATGTCCGAAATAGGTTGGCTCTAGCGTCTGCAGGAAATAATCCACCATCTCGTTCTCTCTCATGGGCGGATCTACCCTTGCTGCCTGTTCCCTCCAGCGGAAACCAAATTCTCTGAAACTTTCGGCGGGTTTCTTCTCCAACTTTAGCAATGATAAGCGGTCGGGGACTATTTCAAGATTGTACTGGAACTGGCCAATGAATGCTTGAGCCAAATCATCCCACGTAAACCATCCGCCGGGATCCGCCTAGTGTACCATTCTAGTGCCGATCCCCCCAAACTCTCTGACCGAAGTAAGCTATCGGAATCTCGTCTCGTCCTCCGCTCCTCGCATTTTACTACAAAACCCTCGAAGATGGGCTACCGGATCACCATGCCCCTCGTATAGGTCAAACTTGGGCATTTTGAACCCGGCTGGCAACTGGACATCTGGGAATGGACACAGATCTTTGTAAGCGACACTGACCTGGTTGCCCAAGCCATGCATATTCCTGAAGGACTGCTCCATGCTTTTAACTTTTCGAATAACTTCCTCATGCTCCAAATTTTGGAAGTGCTTTTCCGATTCTGCTGGGTTATCCCAGTAAGGGGTGTGCGGATGCGGTTCAGGAGCCCTAAAGGTAGGCTCGGGAGGATAGTAAGAATTGTCGTGGATTTGAACATGCGGCTCACCGGATGACTTTTGTAGATTAGCAGGTGGAGGTGCCACAAAAACAGGGGTGACCGTGGGAGGAGGATTTTGTTTGGCTGGTGGAATTTGGGTGGCATAAGGGTTTTCCCATTGATAGTATGGATAGATCGGGGCGCTTGTCGAAGGATCGAGGGGTGGGTGTTCTGGAGCTGATGCGAGAGTAGGGAGGTTTGGTGAGGACTGTCCCCTAGCCCAGGCTAGGTGCATCTCTGTTATCTGCTGTCTCAACCGATCTACCTCTTCTTTCATGATCTGTATCTCCGATTTCTCTTCCTCGAGACTTTTACCGGAACTGGACATACTTGCTGGAATTGGCCCTTTAGATCTAGTACGGTAATGGTGGCTGGCCAGTATATTCTGTCAAACCAACTGCTAAACTTTTCTGGAAATGCAACAAACTTGTTAGCTTACTGAGTTTAACAGATATGTTATAGCACGTTGGATGCAATGCACCTAACCAATTAACCCTTTCTATATGTACTCATCACATGCGTCATTCCAGCTTCTTTTCTTTTTTTTTTCTTTTTTTTTCAGTTATCCTTGTTTTTTCTTTTTCTCTTTTTTTTTTTTCAATTATCCTTGAAGACCTTGTTGTTATTAACCTCCCTATTCTTTTCTTTTCTTTTTAGTGGTGGTCGAATCTTATGTGGATTACCTACGTATCACGTCCCTGCGTGAATCAGACCGAGCATAGTTCTATTAATAAGATTGTGGTAAAATTCTGGAATTCTTATATCAAAATTCTTATGGTTACAAAACCTGTCTTATAATAATCAACAAAATAAAAGAAATGTTTGACTCGAGAATAAAATGCCAACCAACTTGACTCAAAGTTTCAAAAATACATTTTTAATCAAAAGTCTAATGCTCTTAGATTCCTGGGGGCCCGCGAGGCATCATTCGGCCTTGCCGCGGGCCTTGGTGTGAGGTCCATGTGTAGTCCCCTTAACTCTCTCATGATCTGATGAACATATTCCATAACTGAAGCAAAAAGGGCGGTGCGGGGCATTTGTTCACAAGCTAAGCACTTCATGGTGACATAATGCCCGATTTCTCCAATTCTGTCCCTGATCATGTCCCTTTCTCTGAGTAGCTGTTCTATCTGCTGGTTCTTCGCCCCCAATCTTCGAGCATTGTTGGTGACTTGGTCTAAGAGCCTATCCACTTGTTCTTGCAGTCGGGCCATCAAATTGTGGCAACGGTCGAGGTCTGCTCTGGCATCTCGGGCTTGCTTGAAAACCCGCTCCCTGAGGATAACATTTGCTTCCCTTAGACTAGTGATGATCTCGGTGTAATCTTCTTCCACCCGTTGTAGGTGAAGTGCATGTTGATGTGCCTCCTTTCTCCAGCTAGCACGGATCCTCATTGTTTGGGTCTTCGACTCTTCCAATTCTCTTTGGACATCGGCAACTTGGTTTTTTAAACCCTTTATCAATTTTTCGTCCGATCGACTCCTCAACTGTCTGTCAGCATCCCTTTTCATTTGCTGGATTTGAGCTCTCAAAAAGTCATTTTCTTGTGCCAACTTCTTTTTATCTCCTTCGTCGGCGGCAGCTTGCATATCCTTTTCAAATTGGAGATCTTGGACCTGTTGCTCTATCATGCCAATCCTTGTTCTGTAAACCTCTTCCTTGGCTAACCAGTCCCATTGTTCTTGTGATGCTTCAGCAAATTCCCCGAGGTGAGGTCTTTTGGCTGGTCTTTCACCCGATGTTTCTCCTTTGTACCAAGTAAGATATCTGGGTACAACTTCTCCCCTAGCTCGATCCTGCACACAAGTGTTTGCCTCCAGATATTGGCATTTGCTCCAAATCTGGCGGACCCTTGCTTCTGGGAATTGACCGTCGGGACCAATTTCGATAACCTGGGTACTCAGGTCTTCGTCTTTGGGTATTATCTGGCACCTCCCAAGCTGTCTTAAAACCCGATGAGGCGCATAAGGTTGAATGCTCTTAAGTCCCATTAAGAGAAAGTGGGACCTAGCCGCTGGCATGTACATGATTCTGTCTATTTGTAACCAACCCAACGTCCATTGTATTTGACTTGCGCTGAGAGCCTGAAAGTATGCCCTCCATGCCAAGGTTCCTTCAGGCAAGACGGTCCTATCAATCCTCGTATAGAATTCGCTTATGCAAGTTTTCTCAACCAACCCATATCTCAAGAATTGGGTGCGGCGACACAGGTGCTCGATCATCCACATTTGTAGCAATAAATTACAGCCTTCAAAAAATCTCCTCCGGCTTTGCAGGCTGTGAGAGCTCGATATATGTCCGATAGTATCATGGGAGCAAGAGTACTTTCGCTTTGGTCAAGCAAAGTACTGACGACTCCGGCTAACTTTATATCAATATTCCCGTCTTTTCTCGGGAATACCACGAGTCCTAAGAAGGCTATCATGAAGGCAATTCGTCTGTGCTCCTCCCATTTTTGGCGATTACCCTTGCTGCATAATTTGTTCTTCGGCTTGTCAAAACCTCCCACATGACCGTACCTTTGATAGATGAAGCTTAAAGTACAAAACCCTTGTGCTAGATCTGGGTTACGTACCGTTCTGGCTATCTTCAGTGAGTCTAAAAACCGGTGTATGGCGACAACCCTGGGAGCGATTAGGTATTGGTGCCCCAATGGTATATCAATGTTTCCAATGTATCCGGTCATCTCCTCCAAAGTTGGGGTAAGCTCGAAATCTGAGAAGTGAAAGACATTGTGTGCAGA
>JASVEL010006481.1:0-42226 GCA_032618575.1 Nicotiana noctiflora
CGAGATTCTTAGTACCCCATAAAATATTTTTTTACCTTAATTATTTGTGTCTTATTTTAAATTTTTCTTTTTTTATTTTCGGAAAAGGCCTAAAAATGCCACTCAACTTTCAGAAATGATCTATCCATGCCATCCGTTAGAAAAATATTCATTTCATGCCACTGTCGTTAAAGAAATGACCCATCCATGTCATTACTGACTAACAGCTCAATTTTTATTTGGCCCAGCCATGCCACTGTCGTTAATCAATAATGGCGTGGATGAGCCATTTCTTTAACGACAGTGACACAAAATGCGCATTTTTTTTACGGATGGCATGAATAGACCATTTCTGAAAGTTAAGTGGTATTTTTAGGCCTTTTCCGTTTTATTTTTCTGCACCACCCAGCCCCCACCCCATCCTCTCCCCTCCCCCCGCACAAACTTTTTTTTACCTTTATTTTGTCATTTAAATTTTTGTTTTTTTCGTTCCCCCCCCCCCCCCCCCCCCCCCGACCCCCACCAAAAGAATTTGTAATATATTTTAGTTTTTAATTTTATTATTTATTAATTTAAAGGCTCAAAATTTTACAAGTTCCAAAATTATGAGGTTTATGTGTTTGGAAGTTTACGGGTTTAGAAATTATAAAGTTTACGAGTTCGAAAATACGCGGTTTTTTGCGTTAAAAAGTAAAGCATCACATTAGTTCCTTTAAATTGTGTCAATTTTTAGAGACTTCGAGAAGGGGAGGGGGGATGAGGAGAGTTGCATAAAAAATATTTTTCTAAAAAAAACTATTTTCTACTCTCTAACCAAACAATAGAAAATATTTTCCACTTACCAAGGAGAAAATAAGTGTTAAAATAACTCATTTTTCATGAAATATTTTCTAAGAAAATATTTTCTATGAAAAATATTTTCCTTCGTACCAAACGCACTCATAAACGAAAACGGTCCCAAGTCAAATTCTTGATGTGACCAAGTTGATGAAGAAATAAAAATATTTAAAGGAATTCGAAAAAGGCCTAAAAATGTCACTCAACTTTTATAAATTATTTATCCATGTCACCCGTTAAAAAATATTTATTTCATGTCACTGCCGTTAAAGAAATGACTCATCCATGCCATTATTGACTAAAGTCAGTGGCATAGATAGGCCAAATAAAAATCGAGTCGTTAGTCAAAATAGCATGAATGAACTATTTCTTTAATGATAGTGACATGGAAATAAAAAAAAATTTAACAGATAAAATGAATAAACCATTTTTAAAAATTAAGTGATATTTTTAGGTCATTTCGATAAATAAGATAAAGATATATGGTCACACCACCAATTAATTTATTGGGAGTGTGGGGAGAAGGAGAAGAAAAAACACTTACAGAAAAGATGAAAAAAGTGTTGTTTTTTGGTATTTGCATGTGCCTCTCTGATTATCACATGGAATATCAACATCAATTCCCTTTATGCTTTTCTTTTTTTCACTATACCCTATAGGTGCAACTCATCTATCCCTAAAACCTTGCTAGCTACTTCCTCTTGTCAATTTCAAACTCACTTTAATTTGTTATATTTAATGTGACTATCCTTTTCATCACTAGCTCCATCAAATATATATCTCAATTTTTCTTTTATGATCTAGACTAAAAGACAAGACTAATTACTAAACCTAAGAGGTGCTTTGAGCTCTATTGCACAAGTGGACTATGCTAGTAATTATTGATGAATTGTATGTTCAAGAATTAACTTTTTCTGTCGGGGAGAAGTTAGTGATAGAGGCAAATCCATGTTGATTCGTCACTAAATATAATAAGTTTAACAACGAAAATATGCTGCTTAGTGACAACATTCAACCATCACACTAATTTTTGTTATTTTGGTGATATAATCGTTTACAAATTAGTGTTATAAGCTAGTAACATAAAAATAATAATAAAGCAAGTTACCTTTAAAATATATTGTTTGTAAAAAAATTTAAGTTATTAGTGCATGTAATTCAAATTAGTTTATAACAGATCACCTCTTCTTTAATTCCTGTCATTTAAGTTACACGAGACATCGCCAACTTATAAGCTTGATCACCGGAGAAATTCAAAAATAACCAGATTTACCACTTATCGTTGAAAAATAATCAAGTTCCAAAGGTCATCGAAATTTAACCACATTAAATTTGAGCGAAAATACTGTTCAAAATCCTAAAAATACGCCTGCATATTTATCGGGAGTTACAGCATAAGTATGTTTGAACTCCCGTAAATTTTACGGAAGTTCTATGCTGGAACTCCCGCAAATTTTACGGGAGTTCCAACAAGTCCAGTATAATATACTGGAGTTTGGAGCACTGGTGCTCTAGTCTCCAGCAAATTTTACAAGAGATAGTAAAGTATACCAATCCAGCATAATATGCTGGAGTTCGTACACAAATGCACCGGAACTCATGTATATTATACTGGACCGGTCCCTGTTACAGCAAAATAGATATGATTTTTCATTGACTTGATAAACGCTAGCTATTTTTTATTGTCAAATGTGAAAACTGGCTACAACATCATATTTTAACCTTGATCAAACACCATCTTACCACCCCATTAGTACTATAATTAAATCAATTGTAGCAAGTTTTTTCGCTCTTGAAGAAAAGATCCCTCGTAACTATAGCCTTCAATGATATTTTCCACAACTCTTATCATTAATCGGCTGTCAAATAATTATGTGGCCCTTTTATATATGGCTGATCCATATTTATGCTAAAGACATATCATATGAAAATGGAGACCATTAAAATTGATACTCTTATTGGTAACTCAACCAAAAGTAGGATGCTACCATATGCATAACCATTAGACAATGTGGCCAGAAATTCTTTTGCGTAATGGGATCGCAATTATGGACAGGCAGTGGCCTACTTAATGCCACACCCTTATCATATATCACATGGATCATAGATTGAAACGAAAAAAAGTTGGTGGTAATGTCGATGAAACTTGCGCCATGAATTCACATGAACTTGAGCTCAGCAACATAAATATAAAAAACTTATTCGCACTTGATGTTCACATTAAATCATATTATTAATTATAATTAAACAAATATTGAAGCATAAAAGTATATTAATTAATTACAATATAAGTAGCAAAAACGAATATATAAAAACATATTATCTAGATTATTGGTTTGACGTAAACAAACGATTTTAAATATATATATATTTTCCCACTACAAAATGTGGCTTGGAAGTTAGAATCACACAACATGACATGAGGCCACAGCATATCAAAAAGGAGATAAAGGAAACCTACTAGGCTAAGACTCTAGTTTTCTTCCTTAAAAATGAAAGCAGACAACTATGTTTGGCTTCCAGTGAAACATTTTCGACATAAAATATCTTTATTAAAAATCAATTCAATTAAAGAAATCATCTTCTTACTCTAATAAAAAAAAATTCTCTTCCAAATTAGTAATTGTGTTTTATTAAATCAGTAAGGGAAATACATCTTTTCTATGTTTTTCTAGTTCTACCATGGTTAATATTAGGCAACATAGCAGAAGAAGCATATGATTTATGAATAGTGCAAGTGACGTAAATAACTTTTATGAAGTTCTCAAAACTAAAGGGAAAAAAGCAATAATCCACCAAATTTTTCATTGTAAAACTGGCATGTCTGCCCACTCGTATAATTGTGCTAATGATGGGTCCGATTCTTTATGCGGCATTCAGAGAGTTTGATGTTACATTTAACAGATTATACTTTGATTGGGATTGGAGCACTTACGGAGTGTTTGGCAGGAATGAAAATATGTTCTTTGAAAAATAAGTGATTTTCTTACTTCTTTTTTTGATATTTGGGTACTTAAGAAAAATGTTTTTTGAAAAATATAATATACGAAAACACTTTGGGAAACGAAATGGGTGAGAGCATGGGGAGGAACATGGCAGTGAGGTCTGGCCTAGGGTCAAGGTGGGGGGTTGGGGCAGAGTGGGAATCGAGGTTCGGGATTGGAGTCAGGATCGAAGACAAGAATCGGAGTTCAAGTAAGGGGTCAGAGCAGGGGTTTAGTGTTGGGGTATATATCGTAAAGGGGTATAAGGTCGGGGTCAAGGTTTAGGGTTAAGATCGGTAATGAGGATCAAGCTTAGGGGCAAGGTTGGGATCAGGACAGAAGTCGAAGTCAGAGTTCGGGGCGAGTTTCCAAGGGCCGTATTCAAGTTCTACGGTCGAGACCAATGATTGGGGCCTAGGTCAGGAATTGGGGTTGGGGTCAGGGTCGGTATTCAGGATTAGGGGTCGAACTCAAGGTGAGGTCGAGTTGGCATAGGGGTTGAGAATCGCGATCCTGATTTCCACCGCTAACTCTAACCTTGACCTCTAAACCCGACCTAAACCCCGACTTTGATCATGATTTCAAATCCTGATTCTGACCAGAACTTAGCCTTGACTACGAACTTCTATCACTAAACCCGACCAGAAAAACCAAGCATAGTCCTACCCCAACCTCAACCCCCAAGACCCTAACCCCTAATCTTAATCCTTAACCCAGAACTAGGGGAAGGTGGCCAAAAGAGGAGTGAGTGGTGGGCTAGGGCAGATTGTTGGTTGGGGAGGGAGAGGCTGGCGGGGATGGGGGTTGGAGGATGAGCGAAATGTGTCGTGGTGTCGAGAGTTTGGGGGCCAAAGTGGAGAGGATATGTAGATTTAGGGGCGAGGGTAGGAGTTGGGAAGATCGGAAGAGAGTTGTTGCAAATGTTTTTCCCCTCTAGGTAGGAAAGTCATTTTCCGCATGAGTTGAAAAGGAAAATATTTTTAAAACATTAAAGGCTACGAAACATGAAAAATTAAAAAAAAATCAGAATATTTTTTTCTTCATACCAAACACACCCTTTAGGTCCAAAGAAACTTTGGTTTTTTAGAATGATTGCCGATGCCCCCTCCTTCAAAAAAAAAAATCCACGTGGTGTTTACCAATGAAAATATGAATTAATTAACTATGATAAGTCTAATAATGCATTATGTAAAGACATTATTGCATTTATCGAATTGATATAAAATATATTTCTTGTCAAGTTTGTTATGGCGAATATTAACTCCAGGTAGGAAAGTCATTTTCCGCATGAGTTGAAAAGAAAAATATTTTTAAAAACATTAAAGGCTACGATACATGAAAAATTTAAAAAAAATCAGAATATTTTTTTCTTCATACCAAACACACCCTTTAGGTCCAAAGAAACTTTGGTTTTTTAGAATGATTGCTGATGCCCCCTCCTTCAAAAAAAAATTCACGTGGTGTTTACCAATGAAAATATGAATTAATTAACTATGATAAGTCTAATAATGCATTATGTAAAGACATTATTGCATTTATCGAATTGATATAAAATATATTTCTTGTCAAGTTTGTTATGCCGAATATTAACTCCACTATGTGAAGTTCATATAACTCATTCTAGGTTAAGTTAAATGTGATGACCAATAGGTAATTTTCAATTTTAGCCCTCAATTCTTTATTTTGAAACCCTGAATAGCTTCGTATATCCTTCCTCGATTTGCATGCATAGTCAATATAATCTTTCGGAAGTTTTTTAGGTAAAAATTTGATAAAAATGTAAAATCATGCTTTAAACTCATTGGAGTCGACTTCGGTCAATGTTTTGAGCAAATGGACCAAGATTAGTATTCTGATGGTCCTAATGGGTCTGTATCATGATTTGGGACTTGGGCATATGCCCAGAATCGAATTCGAAAGTCCCTAGCTTGAATTATCGCTATTTGTTGAAAACTATAAGTTTAAAGGTTTAAAGAAATTCTAAATTTGACCGGAGTTTTAATTTGTGATGACCCAAAAAGTCGATCACTTATTTTATAAATAAATTTAGTATTTCGAGGCCTAAAAACCTACTTTTTACCTCACTTTGATTTACGTACGCAATTCTGGCGCATAGCCAGAAAGCCATTTTATGAAAAACTGTGGAAAATGATGAATTTTGCCTTTAAAAAAAATTTAAGTTGACTGCGGTCAATATTTTGAGTAAACGGACTCGGATCCGTATCCCGACGATCCTGGAAGGTCATAATAAAATATGGGACTTGTGCGTGTGTCCGGAATCGGATTCCGAAGTCCCAAGCCCGGGAAATAAATTTTTAAAGAAAATTATTTTTTGAAAAATATATGAGTTTTTTAAAATAAAATGTGTTTGAAATTTGATGTTGTCCGGCCCGCATTTTGGTTTCGGAGCCCGATACAGATCTTATATGTGGTTTAAGTTAAGTCTTTGAAATTCGGTAAGAAATGGATTTGAAATAACGTGAATAGAGCCTTATTTAATAAAATTGAAAATTTGAAGTGATTTCATGATTTTGATGCTAGATTCATAGTTGTAGATGTTATTTTGGTGATTTGAATGCACGAGTGAATCCGTATGATATTTTTAGGTTGGTGTGTATGTTTGATTGGGAGTCCGGATGGCTCAGGTGAATTTTAGATAGGCCACAGGGTGAATTTGGACTTAGGATGTTGCAAATTTTAACTGGTATATTGCAGGCATGCAGGCTTTGTATTTGCGAAGCCCGGCTTGCAAATGTGAAGGCTATGTCATAAATGAGAAAGAGTGCATGCAAGCACTACCTCGCAAATGCGAGGTGCACATCGCAAATGCGATGCCTCCAGTTGTAGCCTTAGTTGCAAATGCGACTCCTCTATTGCAAATGTGACTTCACATTTGCGAAAGGTCTATCGCAAATGCGAAGAAGACCGGAAAATTGACTTGGTCGCAAATGCGAAAGTCTTAGAATTCTGAAGGGTTCGCAATTGCGAGCTCTAGTCGCATTTTGCGATATTTGAGACTTGTAAATTCATAACTTAGATGCATTTCAACTATTTTTCACTCTTTCAAAACCAAAAAAATACTCAAGTGCGATTTTTCACAGGCAATTTCTTCTCTAAAGCGATTGTATGTTGTTTCTAACTCGTTTTCTTCATTCTTTAACATCTTTTCACATGATTTCAACTCAAAATCCAAGGTTTTCATGAGAGAAATTGAGTGTTTTGGGTAGAACCTAGGTTTTTTCAAATTTTGGGGATTTGGACCTCGATTTGAGGTCCGATTTCAAAACAAATTGTATATTTGAGTTCGTAGGTGAATGGGCACTCGGGTTTTGACCATGTGGGCCCAGGGTCGATTTTTGACTTTTTGAAAAAAACTTTAGAAAACTTAATTCCATGCATTAGAATTGATTCACCTAGCATTCATTGATATAATTAAGTAACTTGTGTGTCACGACCCCAAATCCGGTCGTGATGGCGCCTAGCACATTGCTAAGCCAGCCCGACCAATCAATAACAATAACGGGGCTAGAAGCTCTCTTTAGGCCATTTAAGCATATCTAAACATGAAGCAACAGTGATACATATATCGAAAACGGGGAACCAAGTCCCAAAATATACCAACTCCCATAGACCGAAGGGTCGAGAGTCATGAGCCTCTACCTGAACATAAGTGTATAATGGTTTACAAGATACCAAGTACGGAAAGAAACATCAATACGGAATCAAAAGACGGTAAGAAGGAATATCGGGTCCTGCGGACTCGCGGCTACCTCGAATATCCTACGGATGTCGCCTCGACCGACTACTCGGATCACTAGCTGAGAGGTACTCGGATCGCACACAAGGTGCAGGGAGTAAAATGAGTACTGCCAGACTCAGTGGTAATAAACAGGGGTAAGACAGCGCAGATAAGAAATCCGCAATAAAGCACTATTTAAAGTTGTAATCAAATACCCTGTCACAGAATCAATATCAACTGTACCTGTATCAACAAGTACCAGCAAAACAGTATAACAGCTATCATATGTAGCTAAATGCAATGCAATACATGATATGACCGCTACGGCGCGTAGCCCGATCCAATTTGGGTACCGTGCTCACTGTGGGGGTTCAGACTCTGGAGGGGCTCCTACAGCCCAAGCACAATATCACTGCGGCGTGCAGCCCGATCCAATATATATACCGCTGCGGCGCGCAGCCCGATCCACTACCAGTCAGCTAATATGCAAATACAGCCTCACAGGCTCAAAAGTAGTTTTGAAAATATCTTTTATTATTTTTCAGTTGAAAACAGTAATATCAAGTTCCAGAGATTGGAAATAACATTATAACAGAAATAGCTGTGGACTAGTAGTAAACTAGCATGTCAATATGATAAGACAATGATAACGATCCTCGCGGGATCCAATAAGTGGCTCACGGCCCACAAGTATACTCAACCGCCCAAGAAGGGGGTTCCTCGGCTCAAGAGTGGCCATTATCACAATATATAATATGCAACCATCCGAGAAGGAGGTTCGACGGCTCAAGAATAGCCTAATATCATAATACAGTACCAACAAGTCGGACTAAGCCATAGTCCCCAATCACAATCGACCCCGCACTCACAAGAGAGTACGTGTCTCGCCGCTATACATCGTTACAAAGTGGTATACCGGGGTTTCGAACCCGCTGGTCATCACCCATATCTATTACTCACCTCAATACAGCGTGACGACTACTCCGCAATGCCCTTGCCACGAGAATCAAGCTCTGCACGCGTAGAATCTGATCAAATACAGCAGAAATACAAAAAATTAGGCCAATGGGATGACACCCAATCAATACAACTCGATTTACACCAAAAATGGCAAAGTTGCCAAAACCCGACTTTCGGTACGCTTGACGAAAAATTACAAAAGTCACATATTCGGAACCCTCATCTCAATACGAGTCTAAGCATATCAATTTTACCAAATTTGGACTTCATTTGCCCATTCAAAACCTTAATTTTCTAAAGTTCAAGCCTAGGGTTAAATCTTCCATGAATCACCCCGAATTCCTCCATTTTCATGATATAATTGCATAATATTATCAATAATAATCATAGTTCAAGTCCATAGTTGATTACCTGATGATTTCCCTTGAGTTTCTCTTCAAAATCGCCCAAATCGCCTCTAAAGCCGAGACCCAAATCTGTGAAATATTTTCTGAAATTTTCTAACTTCTGATACAATTAACTCACTGCGATTTTCGCTTCTGCGGACCATTTTCCGCCCCTGCGGAACAGCTTCTGCGGAATACTCTCCGCCTCTGCGGTCTTTCCTGCTTCTGCGGACAGGAGTCCGCTCCTGCGGACTCGCCTATGCGACCACCAATCCGTTTCTGCGGACTTCTCCATCACACCACCAGACCGCTTCTGCGATATCCCTCTCGCACCAGCGAAGCCGCCCCTGCGGGCCAGGCTCCGCTTCAGCGGTCGCCTCCGCTTCTGCGCCTTTTTGTCCGCTCCTGCGGGCTCGCTCCTGCGCCCCCATTTCTGCATGAGCGAAAACAACAGAACCAGAACACAAACCTGCAATTTTTCCACAGTTTCTCCCGTTTAGCCATCCGAAAACACCCCGAGGCCCCCGGGACCTCATCCAAACACACCAACACATCCTAATTCCTTATTTGAACTTGTTCCAATCATAAAAACACCATCCTAAACATCAAAATCACCAATTACCCACGGATTCAAGCCTAAATTTCTTAAAACTTTCCGAGTTACACATTCGATCAAAAACTCGATCAAACGACGTCCGAATGACCTAAAATTTTGCAGGCACATCCAAAATCACCTAACGGAGCTACTGCAACTATCGGAATCGACCCCCGGATCAAAATCTCACCTACCGTTCGGATTTCGCCAAAATTCAACCTTAGCCAATTCAAGCCTATTTCTACACCGGACCTCCAAATTCAATTCCGATTGCTCCCCTAAGTCACAAATCACCTTCCGGAACTAACCGAATCTTCAGAATCCGATTTTGAGCCCTCTAACTAAATAGTCAACTCCGGTTGACTTTCCATATTCAAGTTTCCTTCAAAAAGGCTATATGCCTCATTTTCAATCCAAATTCACTTCTAACTCACCCGATAGGCTCTAACACTGATATAAAAGCATAAAACATGAAATTTCAACATAACAGGGTGGTAATTCCCGTGACGACGGGCCAGGTCGTCACATTCTTCCCAACTTAAACAAACGCTCGTCCTCGAGCGGGCCCAGAGTTGTACTAGAGCAACTCAATAGCTAAATGACCTTACCAAACATGTATTTGGGGTGATACCACGTCACCCTATCTATCATAAGTCCGCTAACACGATATAGCCGAAATTTCACAAACCATCTGAACCATAAACTACATTGCACTTTCTGAAATCATATACCAATTGCTAATCACATGCCTATACTCAGGATACACTAGAATCCACTGCAATAAGCCATACTCACCACTCCGGGTGAGATCATATGATGTATCAAACAACCCAATCACTCGAGACGATAGTCTCTAATCACAACAATTTCCCACGGTAACCAAATACCAACTGAAAAACCTTTTTCATTAGCTAAAGTCTTATTCCAACACTTTCATATCATGCTCACGGCAACCGAACACGCGATATATCGAACCCATCTCTCAGGTCAACCATTCATGAATTCATTTCACTTTTAACTGATACCACAACAAATTTCAGACCCAATTATCGGTATTACCTTTCTAACCAGCTGACATCACATATACTCACACTCACTATTGGCCCCAACGATCATTTCGATTATAACACACCGCACTGGTGATATGACACCTCAACACCGGCCTAAGCCACGACGAGCACAACATAGGCTCCAATAGAAATGTCCGAACACACTCGAATCATGACAGCTCAAATCATGACAACTGTCTCCAGCAAAAGAGCTGCAATTCAATTCCTCTGTGCCATCATAACATAGAACTGAGATCGCGTCTCGCATTATAGAAATAGAGTACCTGACTCCTCCTCGAGAGGTCATAACATCACGTGGCCTTGCCACGATTCGTGATTCTATCCAAACACTATTACTCAAGAATCACGTCAAGCCACCAAACTAAAAACGGTTAGCCACGCGCAGATCTAGGTTTTGGACCCAAGCAATCAACCTCATCCACGGTGAAACAATTAACGTATGCAATCAAATCCTGAAAGGACACAACCGATGTGCCATTCGCCGAGCGATACTCTATATGAACTTTTCCTCAGAAGCCAGGAGGTATTGTATACCAGGTAACATATAACTAACTCTATTTTTGCATTACACTATTGCGGCGTGCAACTCGCTCCAATGACATACCCGTGGCGGCGTGCCACCTGATCCAGATACCATACCCGTGGTGGCGTGCCACCCGATCCAAATAACAGTACCTGTGGCGGCGCGCCACCCGATCCATATAGAAACCTCGCCAAAGAAATGCGCGTCGAGTCAAGTTGCTCATTATGGTAAACATATATAGCCTCAAGTTCGGCCACAAGAAACGTATCCGATAAAGTTACTCAATACTAGAACCAAATCAACGATAGAAACCTCTGCACTGATATCCGCCACGAAGGCCCAACCGACAAAGCAATACCCACCAGCCGTCTGTTGGTCCTGAGGTACAACTACCACGCTGGAGCATACTCTGATGCATTCTGCTACACAATTTGTGCCATACCATCATAGTCTATATCACATTAGTCTAGACAACCTGGCCCAATGATGACCAGTCAGCAATCAAGTATCATAATTCAAATTCGTCATATCAAGTTAAGAGAGAAAGCCACTAGAGCTTCTGATTTTCGATAATCACAAAATGGTGTCGATACACATGATATACAATCATTGCATAGGCGGACTAACGAGAACTTCAAGTCTCCAACACATAAATAACACATGAATCACAATGCTTGATCCCGTACTTCACTGTACAAATACATAACGCACATCAAGCGTCCATTCATACCACGAAAGCCATTCAGAAATTTCACTATGCCATCAACGACTTAGTTATTATAGTCGATCTAACAAGAGGATACCACCATACCACTGGATATTATCAGTTTACATTACCTTGTCCTTTTGGACCATATACCCTGCCAAATCACTAGAATAGCAGTACCATTTTCTTTAATCACCAGAAAGATCGATTCTTTAAATCACCTGCAGCTGCCCGTGCTGCTAAATAATTTTAATGACTCCTCATATATTATGAACTGATCACAAAACCTTGAATATGCCATTATCAACTTTCCATAACACATCGCATATACCATACCACACTAAGATAACATGGAAATTGATATTCCTTTCCTACGCTGCAAACATCGGCGCACTCAACTAGTCAAGGGCTTTCATGATCCCATATAGAGAAAACTTATTACACATTCCAAGCCTTGCATACCAACAGGAAAAATACACTCATTTTCAAACCACGGAAAAACACATCATAAACTCTTTCTCCCAATTACATTGCATAAGTTAAACTGCCAGGACTGAGTCCTTATACCCATATCAGTTACACAACTGCCAGCGCTCAAGAGCTTTGTTGCACAATATCTGCAAGACTCATTACTTCAAACACATACCAGGAATTAGTCGTATTCCTTATCATACCGCTTCGATTTATTAACAAGTTATTCCATTTACCCAGTTTCCTTTCCGATTCATCTTTAACTCAATATTAGCGCTTACTGTAACACCATAATACATCAACTCCTATTACCATACTAGATTCGTACATAAGACCCATAGGCCTCTAAATACACCCTCAATGTTTCCCAGAAGTACCACATTCTACAATACATTATTTTGAAGAACTTTATGCGATTTTTGAATTAGTATCATTACCTTCCAATATGGATACATAGAATCCCATCATTCACATAACATAGAACAAGTCTTGATCCCTTCTAACGAAAACACCGTCTTTATCCACATACATAATCTTAATACACCTTACCGTTACAAGCAAAATCTGGAACACCACATGACTATTCTTGGGCGTCATTCACCCTTATTCAGCTGTAATCACTACAAGAAAGTACAGAATTTGCAACAAAGTTTTAACAACAACTAAATTATTGTTGGCTAAAATTGATAAATGGCAACAACTCGATAAAATTGTTGCTATAGCATAGACTTTTTGACAACAAATTTTTTTTGTTGGCAAACATGTTAATTTTGTTGCCATATGCTATGATTTAGATAATAAATTTTAAATTTTTAAAATGGCAACAACGTTCTAGCAACAACTATAGTATTGTTGCCAAATTTTAATAAATAGCAACAGTTAATTTTAGTTGTTGCAAAAAATAGAATTTTTAACATAATAAAATTAGATTATAAATAGAATTTGCAATAATAAATTTTTGTTGTTGGCAATAAATATTAAATTTCCAGATAAGTGGATACAATTGTGGCCTAAAGCTTTTCAATTTTCCGCCAAAAACAAACGCGGCAAAACCAAAACCCACTTTTAATTACTTTCCCAGTTTTTTAGCCCATTCTCAAGTAAATATTCTTACTAGGGTTTTTCTTATGATTCTAATTCAAAGAGCTCATCCCCTGTTATTTCTGCTAATAAGAAGAATGGTAAAAAGTCTTGTTGCTGCTGATCGGAGAGAACGGTAACAACTCTATCTTCTGTGATTGTCTTTTATCAGGCCTATCTCTTTTCAAAACAAAGGAAATTTGCACTAGAATCTTGGAGAATTTTGTGGCTTGAAGTACTTAATTGGGTATGGGCATCTTAAATTCTTCTCCGACAGAGTATGATTTGTGTTTTTTTCTCCTATAATTCCATATAAGTTTTCTGTTTTTGTCGTTGTCAGATTCTTGTTCGTTTCATTACTTTATTGTTTTAAATGTTGTCCACATTGTTGTTTTTAGCATAAGTTTTCTGTTTTGTTGTTGTCAGATTCTTCTTCGTTCCATTAGTTTATTGTTTTAAAGTTTCTCCACATTATTGTTCATTGCATAATTTTATTGTTTTAAAGTTTGTCCAGATTATTGTTCTTTTTTTAATGGACCTTTTTTTATTGTTGCAATAATATGAATGTGATATTATTTCCTCGAAGGATTATATGATACTATTTGTTGGTATACATATTATTATGCCAATAATGTGCGTGGGTTGTGGCCTAAAACATTCTAATTTTTTGCCAAAATCAAACGCGACAAACTTTCGCTTTTTAATAACTTTTTTCAAAATTTTAGCGCATTCTCTAATAATTATTCTGCCTAGGATTTTTCTTATCAACTATTCTTGAACGAGCTACTTCTCTGTTGCGTCCTGCTTGTTGCATCGTATTGCTGCTTATTAGAGAAGAACCGGTAAGAACTCTATCTTCAATTGTTTTACCCAATTACTGCTTCACCGAATTATGAAAATACCATTTTTTATTTTCTTTACTATTGAAGTACTTAGTTGGGTATGGTAAAAATCTTAAATTGTGATATTTTAAAGGTGAAAAGAGGTATTTTTAAGAGTGACATGTTATAAACTCTTGATTGAGATTCTATAGAACTGGTATTAATGTGAAAAGTAGCAAGGTGTAAGCAAGAAACTTTCTTGCTCAAAAATAAGAATATTAAAAGTGGTATTTATTATTAAAAAATTAAAAAAAAGAGAGGCCTTAGTTGAAAGAATGGTATCAGCTAGTCGGCGAGAATAAATAGTGAGATGAAATAAATTGTAAAAACATCTAACACTGGAGCAGTGGTGATTTAATTGCCAGTACAAGGGCAAGTATCTGTTATAAAAAATGTAAGAGGTATTATGCAAAAAAATATACAACAACAACAACAACAACCCAGTATATTCCCAGAAAGTGGGGTCTGGGGAGGGTAATATGTAGACAGGCCTTACCTCTACCCAAAAGGGCAGAGAGGCTGTTTCCAATCGACCCTCGGCGCAGGGAAAAGAAAGGCAAACAAAAAACAAAAACAAAAGCAGCATTAGTTACACCAGCATACATCACATAAATAGTTAACTAAACATAAGAGACATATGTACCATAAATAAATCGACATGCAATAATATTAAAACAGTAGCAAACTATGCAAAAAAATATATGGAGTATTATTAATATTATCAAAAGTAGGTGTTTCAGACAATTGAGATTCACATTTACACAAGGAAATAAAAAAATCAAGTGTTAAGTTGCAACAAGTAACAGATAGCCAACAGATTCCATAGCCTTGGAACAAAATCATATAATGAGACTGACTAAAATTATCAGTTAGTATATAACTCAACATGTAATAGTATGTATTAGATATTGTTTGACTAAAATATGTATCATGTTAAGGAAATGCCAAAAATTGGACAATCTTGCAATAGTTAGTGGTGTTGAATCTGGTAAGCTAGTTCATTAGTGAGGTTCTACTTGTTGTCATTATCTCTTTTCATCTTTTCTTTAGCTCGAGGGTATATTGAAAACAGCTTCTCTACTCTTAAGGGTAATCTTATAGTTTTATTTTTATATTTTATTGTAGGTAAGTACATGATGGATAAGAGCTGGATATACATTAAGAATAGGATGTTACCTCAATACTTGAATGGTATCGAACAATTTTTAAACTTTGCATTTTCTAATCCTAATGTTGGTGTAAGAATCTAATGTCCATGCATTAAGTGTAATAATGTTCTTTTGAAAACACGAGAAGAAGTAAAGACAGATTTACTTAGGCAAGGAATTGATTCAACATATGATAGGTGTATTTATCATGGTGAATTGGATTCATCTTCGGATGATGGAACAAATGCTAGTATAAATTCAAATATAGGAAATGATGATGCTTCCACTTTTGAAATGTTGCATGACTTGTATCATGGTATTCCCACTAATAGTCATGAGTTTGATGAGAATAACGAGTCTAGTTGCGAAGAGCCTAATACATAAGCTAAAATTTTTTATAGGTTACTAAAATTGATTTGCCAAAGGATGCATATGATCCATTAGTTGAAGCTTTCGTTTATATTATCATTTTTCTTTTGTCTTTGTTCACAATTTATGTTATGCTGCCAGTATCCTTCCTTTATGCATGTTGTATTTTTAGCATCAAAGTATAGTTAGAAAAACATGCTAATAGGAATGTGAATACTTTGACAAGAAGATTGGGTCAATTATTCTGTAAGCTCATTGGTGGTAGAAAATTGAATTCTATTTTAAGTAAGCTCAGTTATGTTCTTTTCAAATTCAGGACATCTTCCAACTTCTAGACACACAACATAATCTGGATACTATCCTTAAAACAGCTAATAATTTATATTGATATCGTCGTAGTAGGCTCCATGATCATTTCAAGAAATATGCTACAACGGAGGAATGCTTACAAAACATGCCACCCGATGTTAATGAAGTTGAATGGAGATTCTTGGTTGAATATTTCAATTCTGATACTTTTAAGGTAATTAATTAGGATACGCAAAAATTAAATTGATTTAACTTTGCAAATTATTTATTTTCTTGTTCTACTTCTTAGCTCATGAAGAAATATATTCACAGATTCATATTTATTACAGAGAATGAGTGAGCGAAACAAAACCAATAAGGAAAAACAAGAAATGAATCATATTTGCGGCAGAAAATCCTTCCAGGCAGTATCTTTTGAACAGGTAACATATGTCTTTATTTTGATGATCTTAGTTATTTTTTTATTTAATAACATAAAATGATTTGTTTTGGTAGAGAAATAAAAGTACTGGAAAAGAGTCAAACTTGCAAAAACTTTGGAATTGACGCACATGAAGAACGGATATTGGGTTAATGATGCCTCTGTGGAATTAAATGTATGTACGAAACTCTTATCCTTATCCCTAGAATGTGAGTCCGTAAAAATAAATATTGAAAGGTAGAGCCTGTATAAAAAAATTTGTATGATAAGGTGAAAGAATATGTTGCTGAACAAATTCAAGAAATTGAAGAGGATACTGATTTGGACCCGATTGTTAATGCTGCATTTGTGAAATTTGTTGGAGAAACGTCAAGTTATTTCTGTGGTCAAGGATTAAGATTTAAGTCAACAAATAGGAAATCCATGAATGGAATTCAAGAGGAACTACAAGCACAATAAAAAGAGGTAGAAGAAGAACGTCGTAAAAGAGATAGTGTAGAATGCCAGCTAAAGGAAGTAAAGATTAAGCTTGAGGAGGAGCGGAAAAGTCGAGAAGCCATGGTGCGTGACCAAAAACTATTGAAACAGAGCATGATGGCACTAGTATCACATTTGCTAAGTAATGAGGTATTTCAATTACTTTCTTTTGATCCTAAGAATATTTCGCTCAAACTAAACAACAACTAAAGTAAATCAGCAATAGTGTGACGAGGATGATTGCAAGCTGGCAATTGTGCCAAAGGTTAGCACTACTATTTGCATTGCTACTTTTACAGAGTATCATTGAGTTTTTCAAGAGTGCTATAAAGCAATTTTATTTGTAATAATAGAAAGGGAGCTACTTGGGAGTTAGTTTACTAAACCAAGTATTAGATAAAAAATTATCTCCTCCCTATATCATATTCACAATCCTCTAGCCTTTATAGTATTTCAAAGAAAAATAAAATAAATGGAGGAAGATTAACGTATGCAATCATTTTGGTGCATTAAAATTCAGCCATAATGTTAATTAAATAAGAATACTTTGAGCAGCAATGTGGACCTCTCATGGCGTTGAATGCAAATGCTTTCATTTGTGAATTGTGTTCACGTCTTGGTGTAAGGTCATCAACATTCATGGACTAAATCTAATGCTAAAGTGATTGATAGTGAAATTAATTTGTATTTGTATTGCTGGGACGACTATTTAGGAGCATGTGTGAAACTCTCTCCTATTAATTGTTAGGTGGGATTTTATTATGGTTCCTCATTCATTCCAAGTTGGTCATTGTTTCTCCTCTGGGTGGTTGTCATGACCATAAATTTCATAACTGAGTGGGGGAATAATGAACACAGACAGAGGTTCCGAGCTCTGTAAGGGTTGAGGTTCACTAACAGTAAATACATAATAATACAAAAAGACTACGAAAGAAAATACTTTGATTATTAAAAAGAAGATATTAAAACAACCGAATACATAAATTTCTCTTGTCGCACTATCTCTGTTTCTTTCTTGTTCCTGTATCATTCCTCTCCACTGATTTGTACGACAAATTAAGTTATGTAATTTTACTATGTTTAACAGAATGGAGTTTCTACTGGAATTCTCAATATTATTTCTAATTTAAGTGGTTCCGATGAAGCAAGTTGTTCAAGACTTATGGATGACGTAACGGTAAGAAAACTTCGTCTAACTCTTGTAAAAGTAGATTTCTTGGTTTATATTGTTCACTATCTTGATTGCATTATATTTCCATCTAGTATCTTGTCGTTGTTGCCACCACCATTCGTATCATGAACTTAGCCTTCACTCTCACAAATAAATTAGTTGCTGGCTTTGTCTCAAAGGCCACCTTTATATACAAATTAAAAGGCAGTTGAACATTGAATGTTAAATTATTTTGGAGCTAGAAATGATTCTCCATAGGGTGGCTTTGTGGTCCCTAAGTAGAATTTACACTGATAATAGTTAGTAGGAATATTTTCTTTAATTAAATTAGATTAGTACATTCAGTAGTTGAATCCAAAGTGAAAAAAGAAGGATTAGATTTAGGATTCTGATTGTTATGATAGTTTAGAAGAAGATTTACCCCTGTAAATGTCTAAAATGTCATTAGTCAGTATCTTCTTCCATTATTTGTTAATTTTCACTTACCTAAGTTCAAAAAGAAAAGTTACAGGTATAGAGAAAAGTTGTAATAACTAAGTTCATTTCTCTGTTGCAATTTTTCTTAGATTGCCCGTTTTCATTTTTTTATGCTGTTTACTGCTATAATTAGTAGCTTTTGGCAGCACCATTTCCATAAAAAAGTGTTGTATATGAAACTCCCTTGACCAAAAAGAGTTTACTGATCTCAAAAATCTTCTATTATCTTAAAATTCAAGTAATCTTTTACTTTCAGAGTCCAAACATCTAATAATTATCATACTAGTTTGTTCTGAACCACTTACTAGTAGAAGCGTATAAAATTCATATGCAACTATATTTTGTCCATCATGCTTATTTTGATCCAATCTAGTCATGCTCCCCCCCCCCTCCAAATATATGTATTATACATTGGTGCCCAAATTCTCTCTTTTGGTCTGGACTTGTGTAGTTTACAGTTTTCTTTTTTATAAAAAATATAATTATAATTTATCTTCTTTTGTAGGATGAGCGTGAGTACACCAACATAGCTTGCAATATGATTCATCAATGCATAAGTAATTGGAAGAAAATTTGCTTTTAAGATTGTTATTAGAATAGAAATATGACTCTTGGAGATGTTCTTGTTATTTTTTATAAGTAAAAACACATGTTTTAGTGGTATTTAATTTTTAAAAGTATGTAAAATAGTTGGTGCTTCAGTTGTATTGACTTTTGCATATATATCATATACCAATTTATATATATATATTTGTGATGTTTTAAAGGATAGAAAATGTAAATTGTGTATGTAGCAACTACATATTTATTGTTGCAAATAAATGAATATTATTGGTAAAAAGTAATCTGTGGCCACAACAATCCTTGTTGTTAAAAGCCTTTATAACAGAATAACCTGCCCTCCCGCCAATATTTTTTGCCACAACTAATATTGTTGCAGAAAATTGATAATTTATCGCAACAATAATCGTTGTTGCTAAATATTTTCATAAACCACAATTATGTGACCAAAATATAATTAATGGCAACAACATTCTTTGTTGCGCTAAAACAACTTTTTGCAACAACTTTTTTTGTTGTTGCAAAAACTTTTCCCATCAGCATTTATTGCAACAGAATGCAACAACTTTTCTATTGTTGGCAAAAGTACTTTTCGCAACAATATTCAATATATGACAACAAATAAATTTGTTGCAAATTCCATGCTTTCTTGTAGTGAATTCAACTGTCTTATTGAACAGAACCGCTCGTGCCCTTTCTAGAACTCTGACACCGCAGAATATGATCACATACAACTACAATTAGCTATCTTTCTTTTCTATACACCGAACATTCTTTACCAACACAAGTTCACAACATCCTAGTATTTCTTCAAATATACAAAGCACCATAATCCTTTATCAAAATTTCCCAACATACCTAGAGACAGAGCCAACACAGCACACGACAGTGCAATCACTTAATCAATAACAACCTCCCCAACTTAGCTCGGAGTCATACATCAAAGCACTTTTAGCCACTCATAGCCTTCTTACTCAAATGATTCCACAATGTTATGGTGAGATTAAACTCAAGTCATTTACAATCTTGACAAAGACTCGAATCATTAGAGACCTTAACCCTTCTGCAATTCTTGAATTTATACACACACCACAGTTAAGCCTACTCTTTAGGTGACAGAAATATTTTCTAAGTCCCAAATTTTTCAAAAATTTCGACAGAGTTTCCTTTGTAAATTGGCCTATCCACCTGCCAGAGAATCACCAAACCATTCTAACAATACATCCACAACTCAACAAGACATCACAATGCGTTTCAACAACAATAAATCTCAATACTATACGAATCATATTATCACAATTTATACCTGAACCTGCTCTACCCCTGCTCGCATCAATCTAGTATTTCAGTACAACACCTTCCACCAGGATATACATAGCATAATCACTTTAGTCTTCCTGAGTCTAAACTCGTTTTACTACACGTAAGGCACTTGCCTTCCAACTAAGAGATATGATAAATATTCACCACGCCCATAGCTCGGGGCTACACAACATATTAGATAAGAGTCGAACAATTAATAGCTCATCCATTAGTAAGCCTCCCTAATACTCTACAGATCGGCACAAGGCCCCAAACATGGCTACTAGCCCAAATACATAGATATAAGCCATTCTTAGTCATTATACACAGTAATATATCAATCGGGAAGGATCAAGTCCATATCCCCAGTCAAAATCAATATCAACTATACTTGTACCAACAAGTACCAGCAAAACAGTATAACAGAGCTAGTCGATGTAGCTAAATGCAATGCAATGCATGATATGACTGCTACGTGTCGCGTAGCCTGATCCAATTTGGGTACCCGTGCTCATCGTGGGGTTCAGACTCGGAGGGGCTCCTATAGCCCAAGCATAATATCACTGCGGCGTGCAGCCCGATTCAACATATATATCGCTGCGGCGCGCAGCCCGATCCACTACCAGTCAGCTAATATGCAAATACAGCCTCACAGGCTCAAAAGTAGTTTTGAAAACATCTTTTATCATTTTTCAGTTGAAAACAGTAATATCAAGTTCCAGAGATTGGAAATAACATGATAACAGAAATAGCTGTGGACTGGTAGTAAACTAGCATGTCAATATGATAAGACAATGATAACGATCCTCGCGGGATCCAATAACTAGCTCACGGCCACAAGTATACTCAACCGCCCAAGAAGGGGGTTCCTCGGCTCAAGAGTAGCCAATATCACAATATAGTATGCAACCATCCGAGAAGGAGGTTCGACGGCTCAAGAATAGCCTAATATCATAACACAATGTCAACAAGTCGGACTAAGCCATAGTTCCCAATCACAATCGACCCCGCACTCACAAGTGAGTACGTGTCTCGCCGCTATACAGCGTCACAAAGTGGTATACCGGGGTTTCGAACCCGCTGTTCATCACCCACATCTATTACTCACCTCAATACAGCGTGACAACTACTCCGTAATGCCCTTGCCACGAGAATCAAGCTCCGCACGTGTAGAATCTGATCAAATACAGCAGAAATACAACAAATTAGGCCAATGGGATGACACCCAATTAATACAACTCGATTTACACCAAAAATGGCAAAGTTGCCAAAACCCGACTTTCGGTACGCTTGACGAAAAATTACAAAAGTCACATATTCGGAACCCTCATCTCAATACGAGTCTAAGCATATCAATTTTACCAAATTTGGACTTCATTTGCCCATTCAAAACCTTGGTTTTCTAAAGTTCAAGCCTAGGGTTAAATCTTCCATGAATCACCCCAAATTCCTCCATTTTCATGATATAATTGCATAATATTATCAATAATAATCATAGTACAAGTCCATAGTTGATTACCTGATGATTTCCCTTGAGTTTCTCTTCAAAATAGCCCAAATCGCCTCTAAAGCCGAGACGCAAATCTGTGAAATATTTTCTGAAATTTTCTAACTTCTGATACAATTAACTCACTGCGATTTTCGCTTCTGCGGACCATTTTCCGCCCCTGCGGAACCGCTTCTGCGGAATACTCTCCGCCTCTGCGGTCTTTCCTGCTTCTGCAGACAGGAGTCCGCTCCTGCGGACTCGCCTATGCGACCACCAATCCGTTTCTGCGGACTTCTCCATCACACCACCAGACCGCTTCTGCGATATCCCTCTCGCACCAGCGAAGCCGCCCCTGCGGGCCAGGCTCCGCTTCTGCGCCTTCTTGTCCGCTCCTGCGGGCTCGCTCCTGCGCCCCCATTTCCGCAGGAGCGAAAACAACAGAACCAGAACACAAACCTGCAATTTTTCCACATTTTCTCCCGTTTAGCCATCCGAAAACACCCCGAGGCCCCCGGGACCTCATCCAAACACACCAACACATCCTAATTCCTTATTCGAACTTGTTCCAATCATAAAAACACCATCCTAAACATCAAAATCACCAATTTCTCACGGATTCAAGCCTAAATTTCTTAAAACTTTCCGAGTTACACATTCGATCAAAAACCCGATCAAACGACATCCGAATGACCTGAAATTTTGCAGGCACATCCAAAATCACCTAACGGAGCTACTACAACTATCGGAATTCCATTCCGACCCCTGGATCAAAATCTTACCTACCGTTCGGATTTCGCCAAAATTCAACCTTAGCCAATTCAAGCCTATTTCTACACTGGGCCTCCAAATTCAATTCCGATCGCTCCCCTAAGTCACAAATCACCTCCCAGAACTAACTGAATCATCAAAATCTGATTCCGAGCCCTCTAACCAAATAGTCAACTCCGGGTTGACTTTCCATATTCAAGTTTCCTTCAAAAAGGCTATATGCCTCATTTTCAATCCAAATTCACTTCTAACTCACCCGATAGACTCTAGCACTGATATAAAAGCATAAAACATGAAATTTCAACATAACGGGATGGTAATTCCCGTGACGACGGGTCGGGTCATCACATTGTGGCTAGATACCAGCGAATTAGTGGCGGAATAAAGAGGTAAAGCGATAGTTGAGGCTTGAATTATGTTCGAGGCATCGAGGTAAGTGTTTGGTCTAACCTAAGCTTGAAGGATTAGGAGTTCTGTCCTATTTGCTATGTGATATTTGTTGAGTACAATATATAGACATGGTGACGAGTGTATATACGTTGGTGTCAAGCAAGCTCGTGAGTCTTGTATTATTATTAAAATGACCCCGTTTGTATTGTTCATGCCTTTATGTGATGCTTCTATTGTTGGGAAAAGTTTGTGAAAATAATGGTGATATTTTAACATGCTAGGGGGGGAGCACGATCGAATATACATAATTAATCAGTAAGGTAAAAAACAAAACAGAGTGCAACAAACAATTATCACAAAACAAGAAATTGAATAGTGGCACGGCATCATCATTCATGCTTTTACTCTCATCCTCACCAAACAATCAAATAAAAGTGCACGACATCACCCTTCGTGATTTTACTCTCATCCTCACAAAACAATCAAATAAAAGTGCACGACATCAACCTTCGTGCTTTTACTCTCATCCTCACCAAATAATTAAATCAAAGTGCATGCATCACCCTTCGTGCTTTTACTCTCATCCTCATATTTATGGCACGGCATGATCCTTCGTGCATGATTTAATTAACAATGGCACAGAATGTTCCTTCGTGCATAAATAGTAAAACATGGCACGGAATGATCCTTCGTGCATAAATAGTAAAACATGGCACGGAATCAGAGGCGGAGCTAGGTTTCGAACGTAGTGGGTTCTAAATTCTAGCATTCCGACATAGGTTTAGTAACAAGGTCTAGTATCAAGAAATAGTGATGTCAAATGGGAAAGACAATGAAAAATGAAAAGCTGATAGATTTTACTGTTACTACAAAGGGGAGGTTCATTTCTTTCTGTTTTCATCACAGCGAATGGTTACAGATCTTCTGTTCTTCGGAGGTTAAAAGGCTAAATAGTGATTCAGGTTTTCATTTGTTTGCAAATCTTTCTTTCCACATTTATTATATAAAATATAATGATAATTTTATCTTTAAGTAGTACTCATGTGAATGCAATTTGGTCTCGCTAAGAAACTAAAAATAAGAAATTAGGACAGTGGATGGATTACTAAGAGAAAAACATGAACAAAAATCATAACAGAAAAATTGAAGAAGGAAGAAGAGTCTAACTTTTAAGGGAGAAAGAACATACACAACGGAGAGTTGGAGGGCGTATGGCATATTGGGTTAGCAGCGATCGTCAGAGCAGAACCCTAAATTTTTTTATTTGAAATTGAGCTTTGTTGTTTGGAGTTGAAAGGCTTTTGTTCTTTTGTTTATTAGAAAGAAAATATTTTTATATTTTATTTATTATTAAAAAAAATATTAGTTTAGTCTCTGTTTAGAGGAAAGTCATAGGAAAATCGTTCTTATGCCTATTAGAAGAAAACATCGTCGTTGTTTAGTTTGTGATTTGTAAAACAAATAATGTAAAAAGCAAGGAAATAAAACATTGCTTTGAGTGGGAATTTCTCTTGATGAACCAATATCCCTTACCATTGAACCCACAGATGCTTTGCTACTGGGTTCGGAATGTTATATCTATATTGATGTAGAAATATTTTCAATACCAATACAGATCAATAAAAAGTCACTGGGTTCGCCCGAACCCGCACTCACTACTGTAGCTTCGCCCCTGCACGGAATGATCCTTCGTGCATAAATAGTAAAATATGGCACGTAATGATCCTTCGTGGATAAATAGTAAAACAAGGCACGGAATGATACTTCGTGCATGATTTAATTAATAATGGCACAGAATGTTACTTCGTGCATAAATAGTAAAACATGGCGCGGAATGATCCTTCATGCATAAATAGTAAAACATGGCACCGAATGATCCTTCGTGCATAAATAGTAAAACATGACACGGAATGATCCTTCGTGCATAAATAATAAAATATGGCACGGAATGATCCTTCGTGCGAATATAATTAAAAATGGCACGGCATCACCCTTCGTGCTTTATCACTCTTCCTCACCCAAATAACAGTCACAATCAACGGGCAAGAAAAATGAAATAAACAACAAGTACCATCCCGGCAAGGGAATAACAACAGTCATGACAATATCCCAGCAAGGGAGTAATAACAACAACACAACAAGGTCCCGGCAAGGAAACAATACACAACCTTCACAACCCGGCAAGAGCGCAATAATATAACTTAGGAAAGTTCCACATTAGCTCACAACATGTATCAACAAATGACTCACAGTCATGCTAGACTCTGGTGTATAGATGATCGTCACCACGCCTATACACCGCACTCGATCATTTAGCAATTAGCAAGTTATTATACTCTCTCATATTCCCTCAAGCTAGGATAGATCAAACACTTACCTCGACGGCTTATAGTCCACTAAATCCTCAAGCAATGCCTTTCCTTTCAAATTTGGCTCCAAATCAATCGTATCTATATAAAATTTATTTAATATCATCAATTCTACTCAACAAACCAGCTCAATTACCTAATTAAAGTATTTTTAATATGCTGTCCAAAAATTATAAAACCGACTCCAGGCTCGCTTGGTCAAAAAAATCCGAAAATCATACCAACGGATTTCTCGTCTCGCCATGAGTCCGTACATATAAAGAACACTAAAATCGGAGTCTGTTTGGCCCCTCAAATCGACCCCTAAAGGTTTCATAAATCCAGGCCCCAAAATCCTATTTTTCTACCGTTTTCATGAATTAAAGAATGGGATTGTGGTTTATTATCACCCATAAATAAGTTTTAATAATCAAATCACTTACCTCTGTGATACCCACTTATTTTCTCTCTTAAAAATCGCTTCGGAAGTTTTTTCCCGTTCAAAAATTGGAAGAAAACTCGACCTGCTCATTATAGGTATAATTTTCACGAGTTTTACTGCTCCCAATGGATTCCTTGTGAATGTTTAATGAATATAGGCTTTTGAATCACTCAATTTGACCTTATAATGAAGTAGATATATAGGTTTTAAGATTTGCAAATAGGGCAGGTTTCTAATACGCCGTCAGGGACAATTTCATCATTAACCTGAAAATCTGGGCAACCTTAGTAAAGTGGCCATAAAATTCTCATACAATGTCCAAATTCGATGATTCTTTTTGCTACGGGTCCGTAATTATGATACGTGTCTAGTGATTTATTCAGAATAGTAATCGGAGCTTATTTTTACAATATGATATCATTTACGCTTGAACAAACGATGTTGAAGCATAAGAAAAACAAACACAACGCAACCCAAACCTATCTGAAACACGTCAAACGACGTCCATTTTCGACCAAACATTACAGGAAGCGCTTATACAATATATAAGACTTGTACCGGGCCTCAGAACCAAAATACGAGCCCGATACCATGGTCTTTTAAATCAATTTTCATTTTCATTTTCCTTATTAATTTCAAAAAAAACAATTTAATAGAAAAATTCTTTTACTCAAGTTTTAAACCTCGGATTTCGACTCCGGACATATTTCTGAGTCCCATATTTTTCTACGGACCTTCCGGGACAGTCCGATCTCGGGTTCGGGTCCGTTTACGAAAAATATTGACCAAAGTCAACTATAGTCATTTAATATCAAAATTCTTCAAAATTTTCACAGAATTCACATATTTTCACATAAAAAGTTTCTGTCTATGCGCCCGAACTGTGCATGCAAATCGAGGTAATATAAAATGAGGTTTTCAAGGCCTCAGAAGCACGGAAAAGATGAGGAAAATAGGTGATGTCCCTTTGGGTCGTCGCAATATGCTAGCACAGCCTTGGAGTTGATATATTCGGGGCTAAGCCAGAGTGGGTGACTCTCAACAATGGTCCTGGTGGATTCATAGGTTAATGTGCGGTGCATGCGAATTTCAAGTTCGTAGTATGGCTAAGTACCAAGCTTTTACTGATGGTGAAAATGGGGCTTGAAGTGTTCTATGTTATCTTTGGTCTACGGTGTAGCGTTGAAGGAATAGGAGAAAATAACTTCAGATTCATGGAGAAATTATCAAGATAGGTGTACCAGTTGAAGATACGAATATGCGTATAGAAAGGGTATGGGACGGTTCGTGGGTTTGAGACAACGTGGTGTCATAAAATAAGGTCACTCGGGATGAGTGTGGAGTTGGGTTTGTTATATCTTTAGTAGTGCTATTATTATTTGTAAGGCAAGTCCAGAGTATATTAGAATAGGTTAGATCTATTAGCAATGGTTGAGTTGTCATGATGGTGGCAATGATCTGTTCCTTCAGTATGTTAAGATATACATGTGCTTTGTGGCGGAGTGTGCGAGGCTTGGCGGCCGCCATAATTGATTTTATTTGGAAGAATTTGAGTATTATGGCATGTTATGTGTAGATGAATCCTGGAAGAGTTATGGTGGTTTAGACCACTACTTGAAGTTGATATTTTATGCAGTTATGGGAATTCAGTCACGTGTTGCAATGGTTCTCCTGAAAACAGTTAAGTGAAAGGTTTATATATGATGAAGTGTGTACCCTATTAGTGTTTCATGAGTTATGATGAAATTATTGTACTCTTGCGTTTTGGCATGATTAGGTGCAGCGGGTCACATGAGAATTGGAAGTTGAGGATCAAGGTTGATGTTTGGTATTGACAAGAATGTCACAAGCTCAGATGAACGGGAAAGGATTCATATGGTTAGAGAAAGATGGTATTGTCTTTATAGTCATCTGAGATCGGTGTCATGTGTAAGAGGCCTTGTGTATAGATTTGCAGGTCCTTAATTCGCTTTACAGCATTAGTATGGTAGGTGGTATGGATGTGCAGATTTGTTACCTAGTGCAAAAGGTCATGGGAGCGCATCCCATGGGAAGATTGTATAAGTGTGATATGTAGTCACTTGATTGATTGAAGATTGAAACTAAGTATGGATATTGTGGTACTACCGCTAATGTGAGAGTTTCGGCCTGGAAGGCGTTATATTCATTTGGTTATGAACTGAAGATGTTTGTTCCGGATTTGACGGTTGTTCTTGTGTGTCATAGGATAATGGGTTACCGTGGATCCTTGAAAGATTATTAGCACAGTGCGATAGTGTTAGAATTGGCTTGAGGTCCATGGAGGGATTTAAATGTGAATGTGGGCTCTATATCAAGCTGGATGTCTTCATTTCAGCATAATGTTGTTTATGGAGGAGTCTTCGGGCCTTGGATATTACTTCTGTTGTCAACTATTTACTGTAGTGCTCTATTGTACCGTGTGGGTTGTGAGGTGGTTTGATTATTCATACTCGTATCGAGATCCCATGTTGTTTGTGGTGCTATATGAGCAGGATGGCTCTCGAGATGCAGGTCATTTATTGCACCCTAGTTGTGCTTGAGTTTTGTAGGTTATGGCACTATCCGTCTCCCCAGGATTTGCATTATGCACTTTGCGTGCTTGTGGTTAATATTCGGGTATTTCACAAGCACAGGCTTTTATCGCGATAAGTATTTTCTTATGGATTATTGTATGTGGATTGGGTGCCACGCTGCCATTGGTATATTTTTTGGATTGAGTATCACACCGCAACAGGTAACATGGATGGATCGGGTTGCATGCGGCAATGTTATCATGTGTGGATCGGGTTGCATGCCGCAATAGTGTGATGTTGAGTGCAATTTTCCATATCTATCTTGTGTGTTTTATTTCTCATTTTCTGAGGAAGGTTTATAAGATCTTTTCACTTGTTTAAATTAGTTAGGTGGGTTGAGTAATTCTTTTTCAGAGTTCGTTTCCTTATGTATCACATTCGAGTTTGTAGCTGGTTGGCATATTACGGCATCATATGAATCTTTTGGCTGTGTATGAGGTGGCTTATTACCTGAGCAGCTTATTCTGGGTGAGATGAGATTATTGGACCTAAGATCAGTGCGATCAGATTTATCCGAGTCACATTAACAAGTAAATGTTGATATTCAACTCAAAATGAGGTAATGGTTCTCGCCGGGAGGAGAGACTCCATGAATTGTGATTCGGCAGGTGGTTATGAGTTTCAATAGATCCATTCTATTGTGAAGTACTGCGGGAGATGAAATGAGACTTATATGCTTCATGGGGTGTGTTGTGGGCATCAGATTCATGGTATTTCGACTATTGTTGTTAGAGGATGTTATTATGGTCATGTGAATAATGGGGGGCATGGTGTGAATTTGGTAAGAGTATATAATCATCTATTGGTACCTTGTGTAATGATTGATACGGTGTTCGTATGCTGGGAACAGTACTGGTAGAGAATTTTAGATGTTGGAATTTGGCTCCAAGGCTAACTTGACTAAATAAAAGAGAGAATCTTTAGATTTGCTCGAGCTAATGTGCTCAACTAGGTTGTGGTAGCACGAGTAGGTGCACGAGGTGTTAAACAATAATTTATGACAACCCCGGAGCAGTTCTTAGCACGTTCAAGGATGAATGAATATTTAAGTGGGAGAGAATGTAACGACCTGACCGGTCGTATTGAGCTCTAATGCATCGCTCGGCGGTTTGGGGCCATGAGCAGCTTCACTTAAGGTATTATGACTTGTACGCATGGTCGAAATTGAAATTCGGGAAGTTCAGAGTGGATTTGGAAAGAGAATTCTCATTTCGAAAGCTTTATGTTGGAAGATTCTGAACATGGGTTAATTTTGAGTAAACAATCCCGAAATGGAATTTTGATGATTCCAATAGCTTTGTATGGTGATTTTGGACTTAGTTATATGTTCGGATTTGGATTTGGAAGTCAGTTGGACTATTCGGCGCATTTTGGGGAAAGTTGGAAAATAGAAGATTTTTGGGAAGTTTGATCGAGAGCTGACTTTTTGATATCGGGGTCTGAATCTGATTCTGAAAATTAGAATAGCTCTGTGATGTCATTCATGAGTCATGTGAAAAATTTGAAGTCAATACGGATTGATGTGATACGTTTCAGCGCAAAATATAGAAGTTGGAAGATTTGAAAACTCATAATTCGATTCGATGCATGATTCGTAATTTTGGCATTGTTTGACATGGTTTGAAGCCTTGATTAAGTTTGCATTGTATTTTGGGACATGTTGGTGTAATTGGTTAAGATCCCGAGGGCCTCGGGTGGATTTCAGAAGTTTAAAGGAAAGGATTTTGGACAAAAGGAGCTGTTGGAATTTTTCTGCTGCAGAAGCTGTTTTTGGACTGCAACTGGTGCAATCGCAGAGCTAACTTGGGAGCTTATATATCGAAATATATAAGGTATCTGAAAATTATCAAAAAATGAAAGTTGTAGCCTTTGATTCTAATTTCCATAAAGTTAAACTATTAATCATTTTGAATTCGTACAGAAAGTTATGATCGACAAAATGAAGGCTGGTAAAGCAGTTTCACCAAAATTTTGATAGATGGAGCCGACTTTGGAAGCTTATATCGAAATCTATAAAGAATCTGAAAATGTCCAAAACATGAGAGTTGTAGCCTTTTGATTCTAGTTTCCAGAAAGTTAAACCATACATCATTTGAATATTTGTATAGAAAGTTAAGATTGGTTAATTGAAGGTTGGTAGCAGTTTATATTTGCCCGAAAATCTGGCAAAGTCGCATTTCACATATACGACTTGCACGGGCAGAATGCTTAAAAATGGGAGTTAGCCATTTTTACTCACTTTTGAGTTTTGAGTCTCGGATTTGGGCGATTCCAAAGGGATTTTTCATGAATTCAACTTGGGAAAGTGTTATATATACGAAAGTGATTATATTTCATAAATCCATGTCCATATTCATCAATTATTTCAGATTTAGGTGGAAGAAATTGGGATTTTCGTAAATCTTTCAAAAACGAAAATTTAAGATTTGAAAGCCAATCCGATGTCGGAATTCTATAATTTTTGTATGGTTGAACTCGTATCAGAATGGTTTTTGGGATTTCGTGTATTTTTTTGGGATTCGAGGCGTGGGTCCCACTGTCACTTTTTTTAATGAATTTCAAATTTTAATTTTGGAAAATTAGTAAATTCATATGAAATTAAATCCTACGATTTGTATTGAGTATATCGAACTGTTTATGACCAGATTTGAAGCTTTCGGGTACGAATTCGCAAAGAAAAGGTTTATTGGAATCTTGAATTTGGTTGCGGAGCGAGGTAAGTCTCTCTTCTAACCTTGTAAGATGGAATTTACCCCATATGTGAACTTAATTAATATGTGTTGTTATTTGTTGGGGTTACGTACGCACGAGGTGATGAGAGATCGTACATAACTACTATTCATATTTATGTCGGGTAGTTTTAGACTTACATTATGATTTGTTGAAATTGCTATTGATCTATATTTATTGTTTGCCTCGAGAAAGAGCGAGATTGAGTTTGCTTATTAAATATTTTGAAAGAAGTTGAAATTGAGGAAATATTGGGATCGTAAAAGTTTCATTTGAACTTCGTATTTTGAAAAGAATGGAAGAATACTATAATAACTTTAGAAATCTATGTGTGACCACGTCGCAAGTATGATCTGCGAGCGGGGTAATTCCTTAAATTTATATTTTACTGCGTCGCATGTAAGATTCGTGAGTGGGGTAATTAGATGCATCTATGGTTTGGGACGTTCGACCCTCGACAATACACAATTTATAATTATGTTAAATCAGGCTGAACGTCCTCGGTGGAATTCGTGTATGATAATAAAACTGAAAGTCCTTTTTATAACTTGTATGAATTTATTGTTTGAGAGATCATTTGTCTTAAATGAAAGAAGTGTTTTGGGTTCTTAAATATGATGAGAGAATTATTTAGTTGTTTCTTGCCCTGAGTTTTATTGTTATCTCTATATATCATGCTTAATTAGAATTTAATATTATTATATTATTGGCCCTTAGTAAGTGTTGGAGTCGAACCCTCATCACTACTTCTTCGAGGTTAGACGGGATACTTACTAGGTACGCGTTGTCTTCATACTCATTCTACACTTGCTGTAGATTTTATTATACATGCACATGTATATATTGTGGCCTTGTAGGTGCGGTGGCATGGTTGATATGGAGATTTAGGTGAATTGTATCTTATGTGACGATTCACAGCCCGTAGAGCCTCCTTCAGAATGTTTGTATTTTCTTTCTGTCCAAATTTGTATTCAAGGATAGTTATTGAATTTTGTTTTATTTCCTAGTAAATGCTCATGCACTTGTGACACCAAGTTGTGGGATAATTATGAGATATTAAGTATTAAGATTTTAAAATATTGTTAATTATTCTTTAAAGTTCAATCTTTTTAACTAGTTAAATTGAAGGAAATTTATGATTTCAGAAATATTAAAAGATGCGAATTTAATCTGGTGTCCGGTGTCATCACGACCTTTAACAGATTTTGGGTCATGACAGCTTTACTTTTATTTAGACCTTTATCTGTACTATTCTAGTAGCTCGTGCACTTGTGACACCAGATTCGGAAATATACTTATATATTTCAGTTGTTATGGCTTTCCGCACTTTATTTCAGTTTATCTTAGATATTTCAGTAATTTACATCAGTTAAATTTAAATTGGTTAAAAATAAATTTTAGAACGATCCCGAGAGCGGAAATTCCGAATTGTGACGGTGAAAAATAATTTAGGCAAAGTAAAATTTTTGCAGCATCACGAATCCTCCCAATATTATTGTATATCAGCGTCAATGACTAGCCCAACTTATTTAGGATTGCTGTATAACTGATTATTTATTAATTTATTAATGACTATTTAGTTTTTTGCTCTCCCATAGTGAACCTTGTTACAGTTATTTGGATACGATTTTAGGAACTTCTGGTGTTGCTAAGAGGACATGGAGTCGTGTTTGGTATGACAAAACATATTTTTCAAAATAATCTTTTTTTCTTTGGAAAATACGTGTGGTGATCAATGGCAATAGAAAGATGCACAGTTACATAATACAGTCAAAATTATTTTAACGATTTTATAAGAGAAAATGTTGGCACTAGACAAGGATAACAAAATAATTTGTAGAAGTAATGAACATCAAGTTACATTATTCCTCATTTGATCATGTTCCTGGTTAGACAAATTTGGACCAACTAAAATTGTTGATCAACTTGCTAATTGCTAATCGAATTAGTGTCTCTTATTTTTTTCGATGCCCTCTTTGCATTTTCAAAAAGAAAAAAAAAATCTAAAAAAATTGGTGTTGGTTGCCACATGCCTAGTCTAAAATTGGGCAAAACTTAGCAGACTTGTTGATTAGTGGTAGGGATTTTTAACTTTTTAACTTTATTATTCTTTTTACAAGTTTCAATTTAATTATAAAGCCGTATACAATTTACCAATTATATACACTTTAGGAATCAAATAAGTTTCTCTTTATATTAGGAATTGAATAAGGAATTAATTATTTCTCATCCTTATTCTTCCGCCCTCGTGCGCTCTCTCTTTTCGTCTCCATCTCCCCTACTCTCTCTCTCTCTTCACCAATTTTTCTTCATCTGATGTCCTCTATTTTTATTTTTTTGTTATGGATAGAATCTATATCTATATATATATTAAAGCAAAGAAGTTTGCCTTAAATATATGCCAAATGTCAAACTATTAGAATGCCAATTGGCAACATATTTAATTGACACATGGAAACTAAATTTATTAAGATGCCATAAATAAATATTTTAATATACAGATTTTTCGGCCCAAACATATTCAATCATCCCAATATTGTCGCCTCTTTTCTAGCAAATCCCATTACTTATAGTTTTCAAAAATATTCAATCATCCCAATATGCTACTTACTCATAAGTTACATTAACAAATAAAATTTTTGAATCATCCCAATATGCTACTTACTCTTATTTTACTTATATTAATTTTAATTTAAAGAAAATTAAAAGTCGTCACTTATTTTTTTCCTCAAATTTTTGGTTTTACTATTATTATTTTGTTGTGCTTTACAATTAACATTACATTTCTTTTTTTGTTGTAAATGTAACTAAGGAAGTTGAAGATCCATAGATATGAAGTATAGAAATATTTCACAAATACAAAATGAACAAGTGTGATAGAGAACTTGAAATGCAAAAAGAAGTTTTACTAGGTTACCAAGGTGTATATTCATAATAATAATAATAATAATAATAATAATTATTATTATTATTATTATTATTATTATTATTATTATTATTATTATTATTATTATTATTATTTTTATTATTATTATTATTATTATTTATACTTAAAATTACATTAATCTTTTTGTCACAAATGTAACTGAGGAATCTAAGATTTTCATAAATACAATATATACAAATATCTCACAAATGCAAAATAATAGTTAAAAAAATAACAAGTACGATAACCGAAATATATAAAGGAGTTTTACCAAATCACTCATTTAAGGATTGACCAAATATATTATGAATGTACAAGAATTATTATTTTGGCATTATTAATTCTCATGAAGAGCACTACAGAAATTAAAAATTATTTGTGTTATTAGTTTGTTTGCATTTATTTTCTGTGGTATATTAACTTATACGCATGACTATTATCATTTTATTTTTGGTGACACATGACTATTGTGATTACATGCATGTCTTTGTTTTTTTATATCGATAGATATATAGATCAACATTTTCAAAATAAATGTATTTTTTGTTTTAGTATATGTAACTTAACTAATAAATAATAAATATATATCAATAACAATTAAAAGAAGAAAAAAGAAGGTAAGATTGAATAAAATTGAAGCATATGTGCTATAAAATTTTAACTATGCTTATTGGCACGTTGAATACAATTGAAGCATGAAAATTTCTTTTGAAAGTTTGAATATTTTATTGACACGTTGACAAAAAGATGAGGGTCAAGATGTGATTATTCATTATATATATATTATATCATGATTCTAATAAATTAGGTGTTTTAACTATTTGAGCTAACAGTTATAACATAAACTAATGATGAAATATCCATATGAACAAAATAATAAAACAGTATATTGAAACAACAAATTGTCGAGAAATATTTTTAAAACAAAATAAATACTATTTATTTTATGATTACAAAAATTATATATTCATATAATAAAAAGTCACATAAAACGTAATAAAACTATAAATTGTTGGTCTGGCTGGCCTAACTTGATTGTTGGGCGCTATCACGACCGGATTTGGGTCGTGACACTATTTGAATTTGAGATTAGGAATTTTTTAAAACTAAGATGAGAATGATCAAACTATGGAGAATACCACGAAACTGAAGTCTTATTTATGAAAAAAATAAATAAAAATTTAAATATTCATTATATATGTACTAATGAAAATTAAAAGTTAAAAATTAAATTTGTATCTTAAAAAAACATGTAAATAAATAAAATGACAGTAAAAATATTACTATAACATTTATATATAATGTATAAAAAAAATAGTTTTCCATGATTAATGTCTAAATTGAGTATTAGTTTAAGTTTGAAAGCAAAACATAATATTTTGAAAATGCGGACCACTTTACAACATAGAATGATAAGAATTATTTGAATTCGAGATGCGATTTTTTATTTAATAATTTTTTATTTTTGAAAATACCATGTAAAGAATAAAATAGTAAAAATATTACTACAATATTTAGATATAGTGTGTTCAAATAATTAAGAAAATATTTTTCTATGATTAAATTAAAATTTAAAAAATGAAAAATTAATTTCTATTATAGGTGTTTACTAATGATAATTAAAAACTAAATTTGTATCTTTAATCTAAAAAGGAAACTAAATTTAAATGCATTTAATACGAAAAATATTATAAAAGAAATCGATATATTTGAAACGTAATAATCAAATAACTTATGTATTAACTTTCTAGACTAATTCAAAGTTACAATTTAAAATAAAATATGATACTATTATTTTTGGTTGTAGGTAAAATATTAATATAAAAACTATTAAAATTCATAATAGGGAAGAGATGTATAAAAAAATGTAGTGTGAGGATATTAATACTTTAAATTAATTGAAAATAAATAAATAGATTATTAAATTATATTTAAAAATATTACTGATAAATTTAAATAATTAAAAAATCGGAATAAGAGGATATAAGCATAAAAATATGCCAAATTTCAAGAATAAAATGCTTATATCTATGAAAGTCTATGAAAAGGATAATAAGAAATATAATAATTTAATTATTAAGCTAATAAAAAATTATATTACAGTTAATAATATTAAATAATAAATAATATAATAACTACAAGAAAATAACAAAAATAAAAAAGAATTTACGTAAAAACGATGTGATGAATAAAATATATTTGACTTTCAGTCAAAAATAAAGTGATAGTAAGAATTTCGTTAAAATAATATGATATAATGTGCTCAAACAAGACATATCACAACATTACTTCTTTAGTACGTTTTAATATTGACACCAGAACGAAATGCAAGTACTAAAATTAAGGGGTTAGGTTGCTATAACTAAACAAAAAGTTGTGTGCTACGAGATTTGAATAACAATTTCATATCATGCTTCATAATTAATATCTAATGTTATATAATTTTTATATGAAAAGTATATATTTTAAGGTTATTTGCATATAATTCAAACAATCTATATCACAATTTGATATGATTTTTGTCCGCGCATCGCGCGGGTAATAATACTAGTTCTATTTGGAGTGAATGTCTATCTTATAGAGAGTTTTACTTTGTGACTAAGTCATTTTTTCCTTATAAATAGAGGGGTCTTACCCTGTTGTAAATCATCCCAAAATTCAATAAGAATTTCTCTCTTTCTCTGCAATATTGTTCTTGTTCTTCTATTATTTTATAACACGTTATCAGCACTAGACTCTAACCAATTGAGTAGAAACTTTGGGATTGAGCATAATGATTGTCAATTATTCCATAAACTTTCTTCATGATTAAATTCTGGATCTAAGGTAAGTACTTTATTTTTTTTCTCTTTTAAATTTTTGAAATTCTATAGGTTGATTTTATATACAATTAAAGACAACAAAGTTTGCTTATAACTCTAATGAAGTTTGTAGGAAATTATAACCATATGAAGTGGTAAAAATTATATGTCTTGTCATGATCAAATTTATGTATGATTATGGGCACAAGAAGTGCACATATAATCGTCCCATTGAATTTGCTCCATTCTCATTCCCTTAAGAGAATGTGATAGTAATATGTTATAAGTCTGAAAGAAGATAAAATTATTACCGCGAACGTATCAATGGATATAGACGTGGCAATAGACGAAATTATAATCATCGCTATTGTGGTAATGAGAAAAACAAGTATTCTCAAAATAATCATTCACTATGTGAAAGTAATATTTGTCATCGATTTGACATGAGATTTTATAAAGTACATATAGATAATTATGGTCCATTCATGATTTGAATGTGACAACGTGTGATTTATGAATACATATGCATTCTTCAAAGAATATGAACGTGCTAGTGGTAGTGAATATACCACACTCACCTCTAGAAGAAGGTTTGAGATGATATAAGAAAATAATATCATTATTATGGCATGAATGGTCATTGCACGTACCTATTGTACGCCCAAATATTTGGGTAATGTGGTTATTAAAGAATAACACTAATACAAGAAACAGATATTGCATATAATTTTGACCATAACCATAATGGTATAAGTTTCTCTTTAAAAGAGATATTCACCATATGGATGTTGATGAATATGTGGTAGTACCAAATTAATTGAGAGCTCTAGAAGAGTCAATTATTACTATTTTGGAGAAACACAATTGATTACCAGTAAGGTATTGTGTTGTAGTAAGTCTCAAAGAAACTTATTTAGTTTCCAAAGTATACGCTAAAACGGTTGATTATATTGAGACTATAAGTAAAAGAAAGAAATATCTTCTATTACTACAACTTGTAGCTGGGTAATATGTATGTGAAAAGCTACCCGCTTTATTCTCCAGTTTGTACTATACAAACAAAAGAATACTACAATAAAAGGAATATTTATTGATATAAAAATTCATATCATAATAAACTTGGAGTTTATTGACAATTGCACTAGTCGTGGTGTAAATCTGAACTTTATCAATATCGATAATTTATCCAATTGGCATAACTGATTTAGCCATATCAATTTAAATATGCTGTGCAAAAAAAAATAGAGAATTCACATGGGTAAATATTAAAGAACTAGAAAGTTCTTACAAATTCTTTTATATTGCTTGTTCTCATTAATTAATAGACCAACTAAAATTGGGATTGAATCTCATGAATGCTGAAAATATCAAATGTGAATATGGGCCCATTCAACTGTCATGTATACCGCATAAGATGCATTTATGAGATGGTTACATGCACGATTATTATTAACCCGCAACATAGTGTTTGCAAGGTAACTTGCTCAATAATTTGATTTACAATATAATTTCCAGATTTTCTATTCAAAATATTTTATCTTGACAAGTTGGTTTACATTCACAAGTGGTTTAGCAAAATAATTTATTGAGTGACCCCATTTAATAGCTAAACAATTGCTTATAAAAATAAAGTTATATATATATCAGTTTGATATACATTATATACGAAAGTAAATTATTTTCTCTCCTCACAGTTGTTCGGGGTCAGGAACCAAATAATTTTATCTTATTATTATTGATGTGCGGTGTATATGTTCATTAACACCATAATGCACAAAGATGAATTTTTAAAGTTGAGAAAACAAGTTAGTTTTTCTAACATGAGGGGGAGACAAGAGACAACAATTGAGAAAAAGTTACATGGAATGAATTATCATTTATACATCTAGATCCCCGAATAAAATAATATGAACTTGAAGTTCATAAAAGGATAATTCATGTATAATTTATTGCAAAGCATGCGAGACGCATTTGCTGACCCAAAGAAAGTAACTATATTCTCATTGCAAATTCTCATATTAAGTCCTAGAAGAACAAAGTCTGTAGTACGCTTAAAGCATATAGACAAATCGGTTTCAAATAACTTCTTGATAAAGAAGATGAGCAAATGATAAAAATGATCATAATAAAGGAGGCAAGTGATCTAGAAGATCACATGGCATAACACTTCATAGTATCTCATGAGAGATTCAGGTACCTGAATATATGAATGAAGAGATCTCTATATTATGTCATTATGAAAATACATTGAAACTGATATAAAATCTTGCCAACGTCAACCTTCAAGAAGCTAGTGCACAAAATTGGGATGTGAAGGCTCAAGGATGTGAATTGATGCTCTCATTAGGAAAAGTTAATGTGCATTGTACTCTTTTTCCCTAATGCACATTGTACTCTTTTTCCCTTACAAGGTTTTGTCCCACTGGGTTTTTCTTGCAAGGTTTTTAACGAGGCAACCAATAGGCGTATTTCTAAACATAAGTATCTTTTTCCTTTTCTAGAATTTTTTTCTCATTAGGTTTTATTTTATTTAAGGTTTTATGAGGCACATTACTTATTGAGTAGACATTCAAGGGGGAGTGTTATGAATAGAATTCTATTTGGAGTGAATCTCTATCTTATAGAGAGCTTTACTTTGTGACTAAGTCATTTTTCCTTATAAATAGTGGGGTCTTACCCCGTTGTAAATCATCCCAAAATTCAATAAGAATTCCCTATCTCTCTTTCTCTGTAATATTGCTCTTGTTCTTTTATTATTTTATAACACTTTGCATGTTGTATATATTTTTAATGGAATTCATCAGTGGATTTCAATTGTTTTACTTTAGAGTTTTAATTTAGCATTTATCTTTCATGTTGCTCAATTGGTGTACAAACTGAAATTGTCAATCAATAAATTTTGAAGGTGTTTGGCTCTCCACCATTGACAACCGTTAAAAAGCTTTGAAGTTTTGAATTCTAATTTGGGTTTTTAAAAATCACTGTTTGTTTGGATTGGGTGTTGTTGCAAATAATTGAGAATATTGTTTGGAGTTTATATCTCAATTTTTAGAGTGTTTGGTAAATATTAGATTTGATTTTAGCTGAATTTGAGATTGAAACTCGAAGAAGAAGAAGAACGCATGACATACAATATACTTACGAAACTGTAGTAAAGTTGTAGTATAATTGTATGTAAATTATATTTTATTGTAGTAATATATTATATTTTTTATTTGAATGTTGTATGAAACTTGAAAAATAGTTGTATAATGTATGAATCATTGTATAAAATTTGTATTTAAGTTATCAATACTATTTTTTTACGTAAAGTTATTGATATGTATCAAAATTGTATTAAGAGAGTAAGTTTTTATTGCAATTTTAGAGAGGAAGAAGCACATACCACAAACAAAATATATACAAAAATCAGATACAAAAGATATAAAAAAAAATATATTGTACAAAATTTTTATAAAAATTGTATCTAAGTTGCATAATATTGTAGTTGTATTTAACTAAATAGAAACTATATATAAAAGTTCTAAAAAAGTTATAAATAAATTATATAATATATAATTAGTTGTATGAAATAAATTGCTTAAAATTTTAACGATTTTAAACATCTCAGATGTTAAAAGTATTTTATGATTTATTTTTTGTTGCATGTCTTCTAGTTTCCAATTGATTACTAAGAACGCTGCAATGATTTTATTGATCTTCAAATAACTTACAAAAGAAGTTAGAAGCAATTATTGTAAGATTTGGACCCAGTATTTTGGCATATATACAAAGGAAATCGATAAATCGTACTAACGCGATAATCTGAGCCAAATAAAAAAAACCCGATTATGATATAGTTTGATTTGATTTGGTGTTGAAAAAGAAATCTGACCATAATTGATTTGGTTTAGTTTTAACTAAAGAAATTCAAATTGAAACCAAAATCAATTTACACACACACACACACACACACCTACTATGGTTTGGTTTGACTTGGTTTGATGTTTTGAAAAAATAAATCCAATCATAATTGGTTTGGTTTGGTTTAACTAAAGAAATTCAACCGAAACCAAACCAACCCGACATTACATATATAGATATTTTAGATATATTTAATATATAATACTTATTGTGATGTAATTTACAATTATTTCTTAAATTGTTTTTTTATTTTATCCTTTAAGGTATTATTTCAAAGTTGAACTTAGAACTTTTGAGTGTTCCAACAAGTTTTATAGCCATTAATATTAGGAAACAAATAATGCTAACAAAAGCACAAACCAAAATCATATCAAAAGTAATGTTTACAAAAGACATTCAATTTCATACTACAAACGAATGTGTTGAATATCTATTTTTATTTTGTAATAATTTAGATAAAAATGCATAACCTATTTTTATCTTTTGTTTAGTGTTTAGTCATGTAATTAATATTTTCTTATTAGTCTACTTATTTTAGCATGACTTAGTAATTTTAGATTATGTTTATTTTTAATATGGCTTTGTAGTTAGTAATATTTTTATTATATAATTTTATTGTTGAATATTTTAGGATAATTTCATGACACATCTCATATTTTATATTATTTTATTCAAAAATATCTTATATAGTTGTAGCTTACTATGATTAAAGAAATAGTTTGAGCACAAGTTATCTGTTTTGTTCTACGACGATTTTATCGAAATAAAACAAAAAAACCAGAATAACATGAATAATCCGAAAACTCGAAAAAATCCGAGATTAAAAAATTTGAATTTTATTGGTTTGGTTTGGTCTTTATATTTAATTATCTGACAAAATTGATTTGATTTGATAATTACATAATCCGAATTAACCCTAACTATGTATACCCTCGTAGGGTTTTACTTCTTAGTGCTAAATTTGAAATCGTAACACATTATAGATAAATGCATACACAAATTTCTTTTGAAAACATCTTGACCTGGCAATAAAATCGGAATCGATATCACTGCAAATTCACTACATTCCACAGAATAAGATTCCACGACATAGTAATTACCGCATTATTCTTTTGACCACTTTCTCAATTTCAACACGGTCCAAACGATTTTTTCGAGCATTAAATATGTGATGAGAAAACGTTAGACAACAATCTAAAACTTTGTAAGTTATTGCAAATGTTCGATCTCAGCCTAATGTTTTGTGAGCAAATAAATGAGAAAACCTTAGACCTGTGTCTCACGTTACTTTCGCATGACCTATATTTGCACAAGTTGTTAAAGTATGGACTAAATTTAAACAGCTGGCTCAAAAGGGAATTAGTTGATTTGTTTTGTGGAAAATGTTGA
>JASVEL010006482.1:0-21311 GCA_032618575.1 Nicotiana noctiflora
TGTGACTAATGCTCTTATGATATCCCCTCGAGGCTTTATTTCAAGCAGACCTGTGAGACCCTTCAAATATTTCTTAACTTCATCCCGCCCTTCTTCGCCTAGATCATCCCACCATAGTCGTATTTGTACCGGGATTTTAGTCATGAGTGAAAAGGGTTCATTTCGAATCGTGCTCATCCTGCACATTTATTTAAAAAAAAGAAGATCATTTTGGCTGGCCATGATTGGACTATTTTTTTTTTCAAAATTTAAAATTTTGGTATTTTGAAAAAGGGCAAGTTGGACCCGATGGGGTTGCCTACGTATCTCACATCCGGTGAGAATCAAACCCGCGTAGTTCGGTCCGTCAAAACAAACTATATTTTTTTCTTTTATTGACCGACAAAGAAAACACATTTTGTTAAGAAAACCATTTTGTTGGCAAAGTCAACCTTCCGTCGTCTTTTATTAGCAAACTAAATTTATTGATTTGTTGGTAAAACACATTTTTTGTATTTCTGAAAAATATCTATTTCCCCATACTATTTCTTTTTCCTTTTTTTTTCTTTTTCTTCAGTATTTAAAAGTCGGTCAGCATGCAAGTCCAAATAAATGCTTAAAACATGGTGTAGCAGGATGGTCTTTTCATATCAGGTTGCCTGTCCTAGACGGACCCAACCCCTGTGTTGAGTCCCCTAAGTCAAATGCAACGTGATGCAAATAAACGTTTCCTACTAGGGATCCGGTATGCAGTTATGTTATTCTAAGCTCGAAACCTCGGTACATGGTCTAGACTGTGTACCCAAGCGGACAACTCGGATTGAGGAGGGGGCTACGTACCGGGGACCCGCGGGGTCGTCCGGCTTAGAAATTTTCCGAGCCTCTTTCTTATTTTGGGGTATAACACTAACAGAATAGGGAGTCTCAACCAGTGAGCACATCCCCGGGGGTGAGAAAAGAAGAGTTTCGGCACAGTTTATATGTACAGTTCAGATAATATCAAAGCGGTAAACATATAGCACATTAATCAAACATATAATAAAATCAGATATAGACAAAAACAACAATTAAACATACAATAAAATTAGATATAGACAAAACAGTAATTTAACTGAGCTCGAATTCCTAAACCCTGAACCGAAGTTCTGGGTTGATTGTCCCCAGCAGAGTCGCCAGAGCTGTCACACCTCCTTTTTCGCACATAAAGTAAATGTGCTCCTGTTTATTACTACATCCCGAGAAGGAATATAATAATAATCGGTGAAGGAGTTTTTCCATTTAAAGGACGGTCGGAACGGGATCCGTTTATTTAATTATCCAGAGTCGCCACTTGGGAAATAAATGGTGTCCCAAGTCACCGGTTTAATCCCGAACCGAGGAAATTCATGACTCTGTATTACAGTCCGCGAAACTAGAAACCTGGATAAGGAATTCTGTTAACTCGGGAGAAGGTGTTAGGCACTCCCGGATTCCGTGGTTTTAGCACGGTCGCTCAACTGCTATTTTTTGCTTTTATCTGATTTTCTTTATATATTTTAATTAGGTGCTACTAATGTTACGCTTTTCAATTTTAGAAGAATTGCGACGTCACGAAAATACATTTCGAGTCACACCGTAACCAGTACGCCTATGACTTTAATGTATTTCAGTTTCGCCGGGAGTAAGATTTGGGTCACATAAATGTGCACCCGTATTTAGGAAAGTAATTTTATTTACAAGTCGTGCCTAAAAAGTCTATCGTCTTTGTTAACTTCGGGAAAGACCGTGAAATTCACTAAACGGTCCTTCCGAGTCTAAATTTATATAGCAATTAATTTGAGGGCCCCGCAATTGTGTATTTTTGGTGTAGCGAGGCTCGTCTCATTATTATCTAAGGTCATATCCAAAATGACTAGATTTTCTATTATTTTGTTTTTTTGTATCAAGGAAAGAAAGTCCTAATTCATGTTTATTATTGATAGGTTTATTGCTATAGAACTCTAAAGGGATTTAACAAAGAAATTAAACAAGCCCAAACCAACATATTATCCCTACTGATTTATTCTGGCCCAAACCGTAAGATGGCCCAAATTCGAACGTAACATGAGAGGCCAAAGAGGCCCAGGTTCTATTAGCAATCTGCCCCAAATGGTACCTTTCATAAGGTTAACAATGAAAATATTACAGTGGCATTAATACAAAAAGTAAATTATTTATTAATTAATCTTGTAGTTATTGTATCACTAGTGTATGCATATTCATTCACTTATTTGTTCACTTCCATACTTTGCAGGCAATATGAAGCAAAGATTAAACAGAAAACATGAATTAAAATGAGGCTCACTTAACGTTTTGGATTTCAATTCCAGCTATATGTTATTCACCTATTCCTTTACGGACTATTTCATGTTATATACAGTCAAATACCTATTAAATCAATTGAACGGTAGTTTGAACTATCAATAGCTAACTTGTTACTAAATCAAATGCTACTTCAATTTAAGCTTAGTGATGCACGGCAGTTCGGGTGTACAGTCATTCACCATCAAACTCTACTCCTAAAATTCAAATAAAAGGATTCAACACTTAATAAATGATTCAATTACAAGCCAAAAGGGAATAACAAATCTAGGAAAAACAGAATTTTATTAAGACTTTATTGATGCCAAATCCTTTTTAACAGCTTCACCAACATAGAGATCGAATGGTACCTGGAAATTGAGCAGATCTTATCAGATTTGATAAACACAGCAACAATGGTTCAGCTATAGCAGCAGTAGTGTACAACAACAGCAGCGAAACAACAACCAGCAGCAAATGATGAATAACAGAAACGAACAACCCGGGGACAGGAGCAAAAACCAGTACAGTTCCAAATAAAGCCAATAAAACAGTAGCAGGGTATCTAGTAGCACCCCAGGAAGAAACACTTAAAACCCCAGCAAGATTCAAAACCCAACCAACCAAATGCTATAATCAGTAATGTCGAAAGACCCAAGAACGACACCAAACAGCCCAAATAGACCAGCTTTAACTTCCAAAATACCTAACGATTACTTCAAGAACTTCAACAGACCAATGTCGTATCAAGATATAGCTCAAAGGACTCAAAGACTGACTGAAACAATGAGCAAAAGGGAAGCAGAATGTTTTCTTCCTCCCTTCTCTCAAAAATGTATGCCTTTTCTCTGTATGTGTGTCTGTCCTCTATGCTCTCCTTTTAAAATCCCCTCTCTAATGTATGCTGTTCAAAAAAAGATCCCTCTTACTCTGTTTTTTAACCCTACACTTATAGCTGAAAAAATGAAACTCTAAAGATACTATAATCAGAAAAACAACCCCGCCCATCCTTTTCTCTGCCAGCATATTATATTCTCTGTTTAGCCACTAAAACATGTCTGAGTATGGGATTTACCTAATTAAACTATTGCCTGCAACAACCATGCCCTGCTGCAGCAGGTTCCACTAATCCCTTTTATGGGCAGGGCATTTTTGAATCCTAAAATGTGCTAATTCTGATTAATCATTGATGCTAACAGCCACATCAGATTCAGGACTCCATTTAAAGTCACAAACAGTTCAAACACTTAGCTTGGTAATGATTTCGGATCAAATCAACAGCATTAATCACTATCCGGTGTTTTAACAAGAAAATTCGTATAACTAAGCGACGACATTTACTTAATTGATCCCAACACATACAATCAAGAACAAGCAAACGCCAAACAAGTCAGTGATTCATGGTTTTGGACACAACAGGAGACCAACAAATATGAACTAATTGGCTTGACGACCTTAATCACACTGAGCATACCATTCATTTTTCAATCAAAGAAACAACAAGAATCGACCAAATAAAAAGGGTCTTAAAGAGTAGAACAGCAAACCTATTAGAAATTAACAACACTGAAAAGTATCACGTAAATGAATACAATCATGAGGCTATTATGAGGCTAGGAGAAAGGGAAGAGGAAAAGATACCTCCTGAAATCAACAGTGGCTCCGGATCGACTTTGGACTTGAACTATGAAGCCAAATGGGCCTTAATCGGGGTGTTCTCGGTTGAGAACACCTAGATTAAGGTCCATTAGACCTCAATATCCTCTCAATTTCAACCCCTTTTAAAATTAGGGTTCATGGAGCTCGATTTTGGGGCTTTACCGGTTCTGGTCAGATTCGAGCCGGACTAAGGTTGGTAAGGGTGTGAGGGAGGTCATGGGAGTGTTCGGGGTTGAGTTTGGAGCGGTTTGGCATGGTTTTGGTTTGCCGGCGACCTTCGATCCAATATTCGACGCGTTTGAGACAGATTCGAGACCAACGAAGGCCGGATTCGAGGAGAAGGAGGTGAGGAGAAGGGCTGGTGTAAATTTGGGGAGGTTTGGTGACTGACCGCCGCCGTGGGCGATTTCCGGCGGGCGGTCAGTGGTGGTTTGCGGTGGTGGGATCTGGGGTCGTCTCTGAGAGGTGAGAGACGACGAGGGGGGTTTGGCTTGGGGGGGGGGTGTGATAGGAGGCTTATATACTCGTGTGAGCAATGCCTCCTGGCCGTTCGATCTAATGAGATCGATGGTCTGGATTGCCTCACTTATCCAAACGGTGTCGTTTGGGTGTTTGTGAGGGACTGGGTCGGTCCTAGTTGACTGGGTCGGGCACATGGGTTATGATGGTGTGATCTCGACCGTTGAATTGGGAATGGGTCAACAGATGAGATCTGCTACTGCCAGAACGACGTAGCTTCGATGCCATGCTACGTCGTTTCGTGAGTCTCAGAGACTCAAAGAACGGACCGGGCAGAACAAGCCTTTTTGGGCCTGGACGATCTTGCATTTCTAGCCCTTTGCTTCATTTCCTTTATTAACTCCCTTTAAATAAAAGCCATTTTAAGCACAAACAAAATTGAGACATAAAATATGCTTTATTAGTTCAATGTAAAATCAACCAATTAACAAAGAACATAAATGCACAATTTTTCTTTTTGTGATTAATTATTTACCTAGACAAATAAGTACGAGCACTCGAATGCAAAAATTCACAAAATACACAAAAATGCACACAATAAAGCAAACCATTTTGTTTTGATTTTATTTGGGAGTAGCTCGCGTGGGGCAAAAATTACGTGCTCACAGCTGCCCCTCTTTGCGCGGAAACATGAAGAGTTTTCGTGCAAAGATAAGTGAGCGGATACGAGCGACTTTATGCTTCTATTGTTGGGAAAAGTTTGTGAAAATAATGGTGATATTTTAACATGCTAGGGGGGGAGCACGATCGAATATACATAATTAATCAGTAAGGTAAAAAACAAAACAGAGTGCAACAAACAATTATCACAAAACAAGAAATTGAATAGTGGCACGGCATCATCATTCATGCTTTTACTCTCATCCTCACCAAACAATCAAATAAAAGTGCACGACATCACCCTTCGTGATTTTACTCTCATCCTCACAAAACAATCAAATAAAAGTGCACGACATCAACCTTCGTGCTTTTACTCTCATCCTCACCAAATAATTAAATCAAAGTGCATGCATCACCCTTCGTGCTTTTACTCTCATCCTCATATTTATGGCACGGCATGATCCTTCGTGCATGATTTAATTAACAATGGCACAGAATGTTCCTTCAATAAAAAGTCACTGGGTTCGCCCGAACCCGCACTCACTACTGTAGCTTCGCCCCTGCACGGAATGATCCTTCGTGCATAAATAGTAAAATATGGCACGTAATGATCCTTCGTGGATAAATAGTAAAACAAGGCACGGAATGATACTTCGTGCATGATTTAATTAATAATGGCACAGAATGTTACTTCGTGCATAAATAGTAAAACATGGCGCGGAATGATCCTTCATGCATAAATAGTAAAACATGGCACCGAATGATCCTTCGTGCATAAATAGTAAAACATGACACGGAATGATCCTTCGTGCATAAATAATAAAATATGGCACGGAATGATCCTTCGTGCGAATATAATTAAAAATGGCACGGCATCACCCTTCGTGCTTTATCACTCTTCCTCACCCAAATAACAGTCACAATCAACGGGCAAGAAAAATGAAATAAACAACAAGTACCATCCCGGCAAGGGAATAACAACAGTCATGACAATATCCCAGCAAGGGAGTAATAACAACAACACAACAAGGTCCCGGCAAGGAAACAATACACAACCTTCACAACCCGGCAAGAGCGCAATAATATAACTTAGGAAAGTTCCACATTAGCTCACAACATGTATCAACAAATGACTCACAGTCATGCTAGACTCTGGTGTATAGATGATCGTCACCACGCCTATACACCGCACTCGATCATTTAGCAATTAGCAAGTTATTATACTCTCTCATATTCCCTCAAGCTAGGATAGATCAAACACTTACCTCGACGGCTTATAGTCCACTAAATCCTCAAGCAATGCCTTTCCTTTCAAATTTGGCTCCAAATCAATCGTATCTATATAAAATTTATTTAATATCATCAATTCTACTCAACAAACCAGCTCAATTACCTAATTAAAGTATTTTTAATATGCTGTCCAAAAATTATAAAACCGACTCCAGGCTCGCTTGGTCAAAAAAATCCGAAAATCATACCAACGGATTTCTCGTCTCGCCATGAGTCCGTACATATAAAGAACACTAAAATCGGAGTCTGTTTGGCCCCTCAAATCGACCCCTAAAGGTTTCATAAATCCAGGCCCCAAAATCCTATTTTTCTACCGTTTTCATGAATTAAAGAATGGGATTGTGGTTTATTATCACCCATAAATAAGTTTTAATAATCAAATCACTTACCTCTGTGATACCCACTTATTTTCTCTCTTAAAAATCGCTTCGGAAGTTTTTTCCCGTTCAAAAATTGGAAGAAAACTCGACCTGCTCATTATAGGTATAATTTTCACGAGTTTTACTGCTCCCAATGGATTCCTTGTGAATGTTTAATGAATATAGGCTTTTGAATCACTCAATTTGACCTTATAATGAAGTAGATATATAGGTTTTAAGATTTGCAAATAGGGCAGGTTTCTAATACGCCGTCAGGGACAATTTCATCATTAACCTGAAAATCTGGGCAACCTTAGTAAAATGGCCATAAAATCCTCATACAATGTTCAAATTCGATGATTCTTTTTGCTACGGGTCCATAATTACAATACGGATCTAATGCTTCATTCAAAACAGTAATCGGAGCTTATTTTTACAATATGATATCATTTACGCTTGAACAAACGATGTTGAAGCATAAGAAAAACAAACACAACGCAACCCAAACCTATCTGAAACACGTCAAACGACGTCCATTTTCAACCAAACTTTACACGAAACACTTAAAATATATAAGACTTGTATCGGGTATCGGAACCAAAATACGAGCCCGATACCATAGTCTGTTAATTAATTTTCATTCTCACATTCCTTAATAATTTCAAAAAAAACAATTTAATAGAAAAATTCTTTTACTCAAGTTTTAAACCTCGGATTTCGACTCCGGACATATTTCTGAGTCCCATATTTTTCTACGGACCTTCCGGGACAGTCCGATCTCGGGTTCGGGTCCGTTTACGAAAAATATTGACCAAAGTCAACTATAGTCATTTAATATCAAAATTCTTCAAAATTTTCACAGAATTCACATATTTTCACATAAAAAGTTTCTGTCTATGCGCCCGAACTGTGCATGCAAATCGAGGTAATATAAAATGAGGTTTTCAAGGCCTCAGAAGCACGGAAAAGATGAGGAAAATAGGTGATGTCCCTTTGGGTCGTCGCAATATGCTAGCACAGCCTTGGAGTTGATATATTCGGGGCTAAGCCAGAGTGGGTGACTCTCAACAATGGTCCTGGTGGATTCATAGGTTAATGTGCGGTGCATGCGAATTTCAAGTTCGTAGTATGGCTAAGTACCAAGCTTTTACTGATGGTGAAAATGGGGCTTGGAATGTTATATGTAATCTTTGGTCTGCGGTGTAGCATTGAAGGAATAGGAGAAAATAACTTCAGATTCATGGAGAAATTATCAAGATAGGTGTACCAGTTGAAGATACGAATATGCGTATAGAAAGGGTATGGGACGGTTCGTGGGTTTGAGACAACGTGGTGTCATAAAATAAGGTCACTCGGGATGAGTGTGGAGTTGGGTTTGTTATATCTTTAGTAGTGCTATTATTATTTGTAAGGCAAGTCCAGAGTATATTAGAATAGGTTAGATCTATTAGCAATGGTTGAGTTGTCATGATGGTGGCAATGATCTGTTCCTTCAGTATGTTAAGATATACATGTGCTTTGTGGCGGAGTGTGCGAGGCTTGGCGGCCGCCATAATTGATTTTATTTGGAAGAATTTGAGTATTATGGCATGTTATGTGTAGATGAATCCTGGAAGAGTTATGGTGGTTTAGACCACTACTTGAAGTTGATATTTTATGCAATTATGGGAATTCTGTCACGTGTTGCAATGGTTCTCCTGAAAAGAGTTAAGTGAAAGGTTTATATATGATGAAGTGTGTACCCTATTAGTGTTTCATGAGTTATGATGAAATTATTGTACTCTTGCGTTTTGGCATGATTAGGTGCAGCGGGTCACATGAGAATTGGAAGTTGAGGATCAAGGTTGATGTTTGGTATTGACAAGAATGTCACAAGCTCAGATGAACGGGAAAGGATTCATATGGTTAGAGAAAGATGGTATTGTCTTTATAGTCATCTGAGATCGGTGTCATGTGTAAGAGGCCTTGTGTATAGATTTGCAGGTCCTTAATTCGCTTTACAGCATTAGTATGGTAGGTGGTATGGATGTGCAGATTTGTTACCTAGTGCAAAAGGTCATGGGAGCGCATCCCATGGGAAGATTGTATAAGTGTGATATGTAGTCACTTGATTGATTGAAGATTGAAACTAAGTATGGATATTGTGGTACTACCGCTAATGTGAGAGTTTCGGCCTGGAAGGCGTTATATTCATTTGGTTATGAACTGAAGATGTTTGTTCCGGATTTGACGGTTGTTCTTGTGTGTCATAGGATAATGGGTTACCGTGGATCCTTGAAAGATTATTAGCACAGTGCGATAGTGTTAGAATTGGCTTGAGGTCCATGGAGGGATTTAAATGTGAATGTGGGCTCTATATCAAGCTGGATGTCTTCATTTCAGCATAATGTTGTTTATGGAGGAGTCTTCGGGCCTTGGATATTACTTCTGTTGTCAACTATTTACTGTAGTGCTCTATTGTACCGTGTGGGTTGTGAGGTGGTTTGATTATTCATACTCGTATCGAGATCCCATGTTGTTTGTGGTGCTATATGAGCAGGATGGCTCTCGAGATGCAGGTCATTTATTGCACCCTAGTTGTGCTTGAGTTTTGTAGGTTATGGCACTATCCGTCTCCCCAGGATTTGCATTATGCACTTTGCGTGCTTGTGGTTAATATTCGGGTATTTCACAAGCACAGGCTTTTATCGCGATAAGTATTTTCTTATGGATTATTGTATGTGGATTGGGTGCCACGCTGCCATTGGTATATTTTTTGGATTGAGTATCACACCGCAACAGGTAACATGGATGGATCGGGTTGCATGCGGCAATGTTATCATGTGTGGATCGGGTTGCATGCCGCAATAGTGTGATGTTGAGTGCAATTTTCCATATCTATCTTGTGTGTTTTATTTCTCATTTTCTGAGGAAGGTTTATAAGATCTTTTCACTTGTTTAAATTAGTTAGGTGGGTTGAGTAATTCTTTTTCAGAGTTCGTTTCCTTATGTATCACATTCGAGTTTGTAGCTGGTTGGCATATTACGGCATCATATGAATCTTTTGGCTGTGTATGAGGTGGCTTATTACCTGAGCAGCTTATTCTGGGTGAGATGAGATTATTGGACCTAAGATCAGTGCGATCAGATTTATCCGAGTCACATTAACAAGTAAATGTTGATATTCAACTCAAAATGAGGTAATGGTTCTCGCCGGGAGGAGAGACTCCATGAATTGTGATTCGGCAGGTGGTTATGAGTTTCAATAGATCCATTCTATTGTGAAGTACTGCGGGAGATGAAATGAGACTTATATGCTTCATGGGGTGTGTTGTGGGCATCAGATTCATGGTATTTCGACTATTGTTGTTAGAGGATGTTATTATGGTCATGTGAATAATGGGGGGCATGGTGTGAATTTGGTAAGAGTATATAATCATCTATTGGTACCTTGTGTAATGATTGATACGGTGTTCGTATGCTGGGAACAGTACTGGTAGAGAATTTTAGATGTTGGAATTTGGCTCCAAGGCTAACTTGACTAAATAAAAGAGAGAATCTTTAGATTTGCTCGAGCTAATGTGCTCAACTAGGTTGTGGTAGCACGAGTAGGTGCACGAGGTGTTAAACAATAATTTATGACAACCCCGGAGCAGTTCTTAGCACGTTCAAGGATGAATGAATATTTAAGTGGGAGAGAATGTAACGACCTGACCGGTCGTATTGAGCTCTAATGCATCGCTCGGCGGTTTGGGGCCATGAGCAGCTTCACTTAAGGTATTATGACTTGTACGCATGGTCGAAATTGAAATTCGGGAAGTTCAGAGTGGATTTGGAAAGAGAATTCTCATTTCGAAAGCTTTATGTTGGAAGATTCTGAACATGGGTTAATTTTGAGTAAACAATCCCGAAATGGAATTTTGATGATTCCAATAGCTTTGTATGGTGATTTTGGACTTAGTTATATGTTCGGATTTGGATTTGGAAGTCAGTTGGACTATTCGGCGCATTTTGGGGAAAGTTGGAAAATAGAAGATTTTTGGGAAGTTTGATCGAGAGCTGACTTTTTGATATCGGGGTCCGAATCCGATTCTGAAAATTAGAATAGCTTCGTTATGTCATTCATGAGTCATGTGAAAAATTTGAAGTCATTACGGATTGATGTGATACGTTTCAGCGCAAAATATAGAAGTTGGAAGATTTGAAAACTCATAATTCGATTCGATGCATGATTCGTAATTTTGGCATTGTTTGACATGGTTTGAAGCCTTGATTAAGTTTGCATTGTATTTTGGGACATGTTGGTGTAATTGGTTAAGATCCCGAGGGCCTCGGGTGGATTTCAGAAGTTTAAAGGAAAGGATTTTGGACAAAAGGAGCTGTTGGAATTTTTCTGCTGCAGAAGCTGTTTTTGGACTGCAACTGGTGCAATCGCAGAGCTAACTTGGGAGCTTATATATCGAAATATATAAGGTATCTGAAAATTATCAAAAAATGAAAGTTGTAGCCTTTGATTCTAATTTCCATAAAGTTAAACTATTAATCATTTTGAATTCGTACAGAAAGTTATGATCGACAAAATGAAGGCTGGTAAAGCAGTTTCACCAAAATTTTGATAGATGGAGCCGACTTTGGAAGCTTATATCGAAATCTATAAAGAATCTGAAAATGTCCAAAACATGAGAGTTGTAGCCTTTTGATTCTAGTTTCCAGAAAGTTAAACCATACATCATTTGAATATTTGTATAGAAAGTTAAGATTGGTTAATTGAAGGTTGGTAGCAGTTTATATTTGCCCGAAAATCTGGCAAAGTCGCATTTCACATATACGACTTGCACGGGCAGAATGCTTAAAAATGGGAGTTAGCCATTTTTACTCACTTTTGAGTTTTGAGTCTCGGATTTGGGCGATTCCAAAGGGATTTTTCATGAATTCAACTTGGGAAAGTGTTATATATACGAAAGTGATTATATTTCATAAATCCATGTCCATATTCATCAATTATTTCAGATTTAGGTGGAAGAAATTGGGATTTTCGTAAATCTTTCAAAAACGAAAATTTAAGATTTGAAAGCCAATCCGATGTCGGAATTCTATAATTTTTGTATGGTTGAACTCGTATCAGAATGGTTTTTGGGATTTCGTGTATTTTTTTGGGATTCGAGGCGTGGGTCCCACTGTCACTTTTTTTAATGAATTTCAAATTTTAATTTTGGAAAATTAGTAAATTCATATGAAATTAAATCCTACGATTTGTATTGAGTATATCGAACTGTTTATGACCAGATTTGAAGCTTTCGGGTACGAATTCGCAAAGAAAAGGTTTATTGGAATCTTGAATTTGGTTGCGGAGCGAGGTAAGTCTCTCTTCTAACCTTGTAAGATGGAATTTACCCCATATGTGAACTTAATTAATATGTGTTGTTATTTGTTGGGGTTACGTACGCACGAGGTGATGAGAGATCGTACATAACTACTATTCATATTTATGTCGGGTAGTTTTAGACTTACATTATGATTTGTTGAAATTGCTATTGATCTATATTTATTGTTTGCCTCGAGAAAGAGCGAGATTGAGTTTGCTTATTAAATATTTTGAAAGAAGTTGAAATTGAGGAAATATTGGGATCGTAAAAGTTTCATTTGAACTTCGTATTTTGAAAAGAATGGAAGAATACTATAATAACTTTAGAAATCTATGTGTGACCACGTCGCAAGTATGATCTGCGAGCGGGGTAATTCCTTAAATTTATATTTTACTGCGTCGCATGTAAGATTCGTGAGTGGGGTAATTAGATGCATCTATGGTTTGGGACGTTCGACCCTCGACAATACACAATTTATAATTATGTTAAATCAGGCTGAACGTCCTCGGTGGAATTCGTGTATGATAATAAAACTGAAAGTCCTTTTTATAACTTGTATGAATTTATTGTTTGAGAGATCATTTGTCTTAAATGAAAGAAGTGTTTTGGGTTCTTAAATATGATGAGAGAATTATTTAGTTGTTTCTTGCCCTGAGTTTTATTGTTATCTCTATATATCATGCTTAATTAGAATTTAATATTATTATATTATTGGCCCTTAGTAAGTGTTGGAGTCGAACCCTCATCACTACTTCTTCGAGGTTAGACGGGATACTTACTAGGTACGCGTTGTCTTCATACTCATTCTACACTTGCTGTAGATTTTATTATACATGCACATGTATATATTGTGGCCTTGTAGGTGCGGTGGCATGGTTGATATGGAGATTTAGGTGAATTGTATCTTATGTGACGATTCACAGCCCGTAGAGCCTCCTTCAGAATGTTTGTATTTTCTTTCTGTCCAAATTTGTATTCAAGGATAGTTATTGAATTTTGTTTTATTTCCTAGTAAATGCTCATGCACTTGTGACACCAAGTTGTGGGATAATTATGAGATATTAAGTATTAAGATTTGAAAATATTGTTAATTATTCTTTAAAGTTCATCTTTTTTACTAGTTAAATTGAAGGAAATTTATGATTTCAAAAATATTAAAAGATGAGAATTTAATTAACTATTTAGCGTTAGCCTAACAGTGGTGTTCGGTGCCATCACGACCTTTAACAGATTTTGGGTCGTGACAGCTTTACTTTTATTCAGACCTTTATCTGTACTATTCTAGTAGCTCGTGCACTTGTGACACTAGATTCGGGAATATACTTATATATTTCAGTTGTTATGGCTTTCCGCACTTTATTTCAGTTTATCTTAGATATTTCAGTAATTTACATCAGTTAAATTTAAATTGGTTAAAAATAAATTTTAGAACGATCCCGAGAGCGGAAATTCCGAATTGTGACGGTGAAAAATAATTTAGGCAAAGTAAAATTTTTGCAGCATCACGAATCCTCCCAATATTATTGTATATCAGCGTCAATGACTAGCCCAACTTATTTAGGATTGCTGTATAACTGATTATTTATTAATTTATTAATGACTATTTAGTTTTTTGCTCTCCCATAGTGAACCTTGTTACAGTTATTTGGATACGATTTTAGGAACTTCTGGTGTTGCTAAGAGGACATGGAGTCGTGTTTGGTATGACAAAACATATTTTTCAAAATAATCTTTTTTTCTTTGGAAAATACGTGTGGTGATCAATGGCAATAGAAAGATGCACAGTTACATAATACAGTCAAAATTATTTTAACGATTTTATAAGAGAAAATGTTGGCACTAGACAAGGATAACAAAATAATTTGTAGAAGTAATGAACATCAAGTTACATTATTCCTCATTTGATCATGTTCCTGGTTAGACAAATTTGGACCAACTAAAATTGTTGATCAACTTGCTAATTGCTAATCGAATTAGTGTCTCTTATTTTTTTCGATGCCCTCTTTGCATTTTCAAAAAGAAAAAAAAAATCTAAAAAAATTGGTGTTGGTTGCCACATGCCTAGTCTAAAATTGGGCAAAACTTAGCAGACTTGTTGATTAGTGGTAGGGATTTTTAACTTTTTAACTTTATTATTCTTTTTACAAGTTTCAATTTAATTATAATTTAATTATATAGGCATATATAATTTACCAATTATATACACTTTAGGAATTAAATGAGTATCTCTTTATATTAGGAATTGAATAAGGAATCAATTATTTCCCATCCTAACTCTCTCTCCCTCTCCCCTGTGCGATCTCTCTCTCTCTACGTCACTCTGTCTCTCAATCCCTCATTCTCTCTTCTTTCACCAATTTTTCTTCATTTGATGTCCTCTATTTTTTATCCTTTCGTGTTGTATATTTTTTAATGGAATTCATCAGTGGATTTCAATTGTTTTACTATAGAGTTTTAATTTAGCATTTATCTTTCATGTTACTCAATTGGTGTACAAACTGAAATTGTCAATCAATAAATTTTGAAGGTGTTTGGCTCTCCACCATTGACAACCGTTAAAAAGCTTTGAAGTTTTGAATTCTAATTTGGGTTTTTAAAAATCACTGTTTGTTTGGATTGGGTGTTGTTGCAAATAAAGAAGAAGAAGAAGAAGAAGAAGAAGAAGAAGAAGAAGAAGAAAGAAGAAAGAAGAAGAAGAAGAAAGAAGAAAGAAGAAGAAGAAGAAGAAAGAAGAAGAAGAAGAAGCAAGAAGAAGAAGAAGAAGAAGCAAGAAGAAGAAGAAGAAGAAGAAGAAGAAGCAAGAAGAAGAAGAAGAAGAAGAAGAAGAAGAAGAAGAAGAAGAAGAAGAAGAAGAAGAAGAAGAAGTATAAAATTTATATTTAAGTTATCAATACTATCTTTTTACATAAAGTTATTGATATGTATCAAAATTGTATTAAGAGAGTAAGTTTTGATTGCAATTTTAGAGAGGAAGAAGCACATACAACATACAAGATATATACAAAAATCAGATACAAAATATATACAAAAAATATATTGTACAAAATTTGTATAAAAATTGTATCTAAGTTGCATAATATTGTAGCTGTATTTAACCGGATAGAAATAATATATGAATATTATAAATAAATTATATAATATATAATTAGTTGTATGAAATAAATTGCTTAAAATTTTAACGATTTTAAACATCTCAGATGTTAAAAGTATTTTATGATTTATTTTTTGTTGGCATGTCTTCTAGTTTCCAATTGATTACTATGAACGCTGCAATGATTTTATTGATCTTCAAATAACTTACAAAAGAAGTTGAAGCAATTATTGTAAGATTTGGACCCAGTATTTTGGCATACATACAAACGAAATCGATAAATAGTACTAACTCAATAATATGAGCCAAATCAAGAAAAAAAAACTTGATTATGATATAGTTTGATTTGATTTGGTGTTGAAAAAAAATCCGACCATAAGTGATTTGGTTTGGTTTTAACTAAAGAAAGTCAAATCGAAACCAAAACCAACCGGACATTACATATATATATAAATTTTAGATATATTTAATATATAAATTTATAAATTACATCACAATAAGTATATTTATATATTAAATATATATATATATATATATATATATATATATATATATATATATATATATATATATATATATATATATATATATATATATATATATATATATATATATATATATATATATATATATTAGATATATTTAATATATAAATATACTTATTGTGATGTAATTTATAAAATTTTCTTAGCTTTTTTTTTAATAATTTTATCTTTTAATATATTATTTCAAAGTTGGACTTAGAACTTTTGAATGTTCCAATAAGTTTTATATATTTGCACAAATTGTTAAAGTATGGACTAAATTTAAACAGCTGGCTCAAAAGGGAATTAGTTGATTTGTTTTGTGGAAAATGTTGATTCTTGAGAGTATCTTTGGTCCCGTAGAAAACTTTTTTTGTGTATTTTATTCATCAACTTGTACATCTATATATACAGATAAAAGAATAAAAAACTGTTATGCCACTGTACATGTGTCATCTTTCTATTAGCTTAAATCTAACTAATATATATCTGAGAGAATAAATAATAACAGCTACATGTGCCCACATGCACAGTGAAATTAGAATCCTATGCTTGTCTTCAACGGTCCTGATTATTTTGATTTGGACGGCTGAGATGGAGTGGGATGTTAGAGGACAAAAGACTTTACTTTGTTTTCTCCGACAATTCATTTTGCCCTATCTCTCTCTCATCTGTATACTTCTTCTCTTCTTCTACTGCTACTTCCATTGTTGAAGAATTAGCTGAATAATCAGCTCCAACACCCCCCCTCAAGTTGGAGGGGAGAGGAACGACTCCCAACTTGCCAACGATGGAGCTGTGAGCTGGACAAGTCAAGGATTTCGTGAAAATATCCGCCAAATGTGATGTGGATGGAACAAAGGAGAGGGAAATGATTCCGGCCAAAAATTGTTGCCGGACAAAGTGACAATCGAGTTCCACGTACTTGGTTCGCTCGTGAAAGACGGGATTTTTAGCGATGTGAATGGCCGCTTAGTTGACAGAGAAAAGATTGACGGGTAAAGTGGGAGAGATGGAGAGATCGTTCAGTAATCGCACCAGCCAGGTAATCTCAGCGGTGACTCGTCTCATAGAGCGATATTCCGCTTCAGCAGAAGAAAGTGATACTGAAGATTGCTTCTTTGATTTCCAGGAGACGGGAGATCCGCCCAAACTGATGAAGAACCCACTAATAGATTTCCGAGATTGGGGATAAGATCCCCAATCGGAATCACAAAAAGCGAGCAGTTGAAAATTAGATCTTGAATTCAAAAATAACCCCAAACCAGGGTCTTTGAGGAGATATCTGAGACAGTGATATGCGGCATCCAAATGAGGTTTGCGGGGAGTTTGCATGAATTGACTGAGGTGCTGCACAGCAAATGAGAGATCTGGTCGCGTATGGGTGAGAAAATTCAATTTTCCCAGCAATCCGCGATAAAAGGTTGGATCTTGAAGCAAAGTTCCGTGATCTGAGCGAAGTTTCTGAGTTGGGTCCAAAGGAGAATTGGCTGATTTCATCTCCATGCAGTCAAACTCATGCAAAATATCCAAGGTTTAGTGTGTCTGAGTTAGAATGATACCCTGCTTCTCTCTGATGATTTCAAAACCTAAAAAATAATGTGCTTCTCCAAGATCTTTGATTTTGAATTCTGAATCAAGAAAAACTTTAAGTTCTGCCTATTCATTGTTGTCATTCCCTGTGATTAGGATGTCGTCAACATAGACAAGAACTATAGTAGTATTTCCTGCTGATGTCTTAAAAAATAAAGAGTAGTCATTTAAGGAATGTGAGTATCCTTTGAAATTCAGGGCTGCGGTAAGTCTTGCATACCATTGTCGTGAGGCTTGTCGCAGCCCATACAAGGATTTCTTTAAAAGACACACATGATTGGGTGAAGGTGGAGATGTTCCTGCTGGGAACTTCATGTATACTTCTTCCTGCAGATCTCCATGCAGGAAGGCATTGTTCACATCTAATTGTGAAACTTTCCATCCTTTCTTTGTTGCAATAGTAAGGAGACATCTGATTGTTGTCATTTTGACAACTGGAGAAAAAGTTTCATTGAAATCAATGCCTTCTCTTTGTGTGTCTCCCCTAATAACCAAGCGAGCCTTGAACCTTTCCAAAGAACCATCAGATTTGTACTTTACCTTATATACCCATTTGCAGGGAAGAGCTTTCTTCCCAGCTGGTAAAAGTACTACTTCCCATGTTTTGTTCAAAACAAGTGCCTCTAATTCTCTGTCCATTGCTTCTTGCCAACCTGGGTGTAACATTGCTTGTGAATATGAGGTAGGTTCTGTGAGATAAGAGGTGGAATTAATCAAAGATTGGTTGACAACTGAAAGAGCTGTAAAGGGTAGTATTTTAGGCTGAATTGGCTCTATGAAGCAAGAGCTGGTTAGATCAGTCAGAAAAACAGAATTGCAAATGTAATCTTGTAGGTATGCTGGTGTGTTATGTGCTCTATTAGACCTCCTAACTTCTGGCTGGTTCATGGGTAGAGGTGAATGAGATGTTGAGTGAGAAGGAGAAGATGATTGAGAAGTGGTAGGGATGTCTTGGTCTATGGATGGGCAATTTGATGTAGAAAGTTCCATGAATGTGTTAGGAATATGGGAGATGTGATCTGAAGTGGAATCATGTCCTGTTGGTATGGGAATTGGGAAAGGGTAGGAGGAGGATAGGTTGGTATAGGTAAATGGATAATGATTCTCATAGAAGTGAACATCCCTTGAAACCGATACCCTTTGAGTATCCAAATCCAGAACCTTATACCCCTTTTGTCCTAAAGGATATCCCAAGAATACACAAGGTTTTGCTCTAAGATCAAATTTACCCCTCCCACTAGACAAAGTAGATACATAACAAAGACAACCAAAACATTTAAAAAACTCATAGGATGGTTGCTGCTTGAACAAAACAAAATAAGGTGAGTTACCTTTGAGCACTTTAGAAGGCAACCTATTGATCAAGTAGGTAGCTGTCAGTATGCATTCTCCCCAGTAGATTAGAGGAAGTTTAGACTGAAAAAGCAAAGCTCTTGCAATTTCCAATAGATGTCTATGCTTCCTCTCAACCACCCCATTCTGCTGAGGTGTTCCTACACATGATGTTTGGTGCATTATCCCCTGTGAAGCAAGAAAATCTGCTTCTTGAGATCCTTTGCCAAGTTCAAAAGCATTGTCTGTTCTCAATTTCTGCACCTTCATCTCAAACTGTCTCTCCACCATTGTAAAGAAGTTCTTTAGCAACCCAAAGGCATTGCTTTTAGTGCTCATGAAAAAGGTCCAGGCTGCTCTACTGTAGTCATCTACCACAGTTAGAAAGTATTTGAATCCATTATAAGTAGCTACCTTGTAGGGTCCCCAAACATCAACATGTATTAACTCAAAAGGCCTTTTTGTTTTAATTTGACTTAGAGTAAAAGGAATTCTGGTTTGTCTAGCCTTAGGACATATATCACAGAAACATTCAGAATTAGAGGGTAAAGAAATAAAATTCAGATGTTTCATTGATGAAAAAGGCAAGTGTCCTAGTCTAACATGCCAAAGTTTTACATCTGATTCTACATTTGCTGAAAAAGGAAAAGAAACTGATGGGTCACTAAAGATATTTTGTGATGAAGGAAGGGTTGACTCTTTTCTTGCTCTATTCTTAACTTGAGTTGGCTCCAATAGGTAAAGACCTTCTTTAGCTTCACCAAAAACTTGTGCCCTCTTCACTAAAAGGGCCTGCAGAAAACAGTAGGAAGAAGTGAAAAAGAGAATTTTCTGAAATTGCAAACAAAACCTGTTAACAGATAAAAGATTGTATCTGAAACTGGGCACATGTAATACATTTTCTAGAATGTAATCAGGCATGACATCAATCTTTCCTATGTGGGTGACTGTGACTTTGAAAGAATTAGGCAAACTAATGTTCAAAGGAACTGATAGAGCAGTCAAACAAATAAAAGCATTAGAGTCAAAACACATGTGTTCAGAGGCCCCAGAGTCAATAATCCATGTACTGGAATTAAAAACTGATAAACAAGTTCCTGAATATCTTGCAATAGTACCAGCAACAACATTGACATCAATTTCTGCTCCTGAGCTTCCTGTTTCTCCATTCTTAACCTGTTTAATCATTTGCATCAGCTGAGAAAATTGCTCCTGTGATAGATGTTGACTGATTGTATCAGACTGATTTGTATTGCTATGCTCTGTTTGTTCCATTTGAAATGATCCATTTCCCCTGATTTGCATTGAATTTCCTTTTGTGAACTCAAAGTCCTCTGGAAAACCAATTATCCTATAACAATCATTCACAGTGTGACCAACCTTCTTGCAATGACTACATGATACATTAGGATTAAACTTGCTTTTCTTTCCTTTGAAAATTGATCCCTTCTGAAAAGGATTGTTGTTCCCTTTCTGCAAGTTACTTGCTGTTTTTGGATACTGAGCATATCCCTTCTGTAACTGCTTTCCTCCTCTTTGTGCAAAATTGCTTTGGTTTGTGACAATGAAAGCTGATGAGTCAGGGGAAATGAGAGGGTTAGCATATATTTCCTTTTGACTTTCATCTTGTAGAATAAGAGAATATGCTAGGTTTATGTTTGGTAGAGGATTCATCATGATGATGTTTCCCCTTGCCTACCCATAATTTTCATTTGAACCCATAAGAAATTGAATTAGCCTATCATCTTCTAGTGACTTCTCTAGTTTCTGTTTGCCCTCACACACACATAAACAAGTGCACCTCACATCACAGTTTAGAGAATCTAATTCATCCCACAATCTTTTAAGCTTTGTGAAATAGTTTGCTATATCATTTGTTCCTTGAACTAAACCTGACAGTTCCTTTCTTAGATGATAGAGCTTAGCTCCATTTGATTGACCAAATATGTGTTCTAAACTTGACCATAGATCCTTAGCTGATTTTGAGTATATGACACTGTCCCCTATGTCTTTGGACAATGAATTGAGCAACCAAGATGTAACCATATCATTACATCTACTTCAAAACTGAAATTCCCTTGAATTAGTTGTTCCATCAAAAACAGAATTTACAAGCAACATTCCTGGGGCATCAGAGGAATGAAGGAAGTAGGCATGATTGGAATCAATGATGGGTTCTGCTACAGTAGCTGCTTGAGTGATTGTTTGCTCAGTGCTGTCAGGCATGATTTAGAAGTTGCAAAAATCAAGGAAGAATGATGGATGCAGAAATCAAGGAAGAATGATGGATCGAGCTTTACTGCTCTGATACCATGAAGAAATACTTAGAAGAATACTGTAGAAAACTTTTTTTGTGTATATTATTCATCAACTTGTACATCTATATATACAGATAAAAGAATAAAAAACTGTTATGCCACTGTATATGTGTCATATTTCTATTAGCTTAAATCTAACTAATATATACAGCTACATGTGCACACATGCACAGTGAAATTAGAATCATATGCTTGTCTTCAACGGTCCTGATTATTTTGATTTGGACGGCTGAGATGGAGTGGGCTGTTAGAGGACAAAAGACTTTACTTTGTTTTCTCCGACAATTCATTTTGCCCTATCTCTCTCTCATCTGTATACTTCTTCTCTTCTTCTACTGCTACTTCCATTGTTGAAGAATTAGCTGAATAATCAGCTCCAACAC
>JASVEL010006483.1:0-75000 GCA_032618575.1 Nicotiana noctiflora
TTTCTAATATATCTACACACCCACCGTTACACTTCAGCCATTATACAATATACACCTTACAACCCCAAACCCTAGCTGCCTTTGTCTTCATCCCTCCTCCCCACTTGGGCCACCGGAACCCTACCGGTGGTTCGATTCTGGTCATCTTCTCCGACCAAACTTCACACACCTGAACCTATTCCTCCACCTCTTTCACCCCATCACCTCAGTTCTAGCCAAAACCTTTCCATCCTCTCAAATCTTGAAAAACAGGTCGCCGGCTACCACCGCTTTTGAATCAGCAGTCACCAGTAACACCCCTGAACCACCCTAAACACCTCTTTCACCATATCCAATTATTTTCTCTCGAATATAAGCCCAACCTTTCGAATATTAAAAATTATTCCGCCGGAACCCTACTCCGGCGGATATACCCAAACCAAAAACTACCCCAATCAAACCCCAGTCCATTAAACACGATTCTTTCACAACAAATAAGACTCCATGAGTCTGTTTGGAAGACCAACAACCAAAGAAAGGCTCACAGACTCCGGATAACCAGAAAATCAAGAGAATGAAGAAAAAGAAGAAAGAAAGAAAGAAAAGAAAAAAGAACAGATACACGTAAAAGCTAAGTATCCCAAAAAACCCTAATTTTCTCAACTGTGTTACTTGTTCTTCGTTTGTCTTTATTATTTGTTGGTTTTATGCTAGCCTGAATCTGTTGCATGCTCAAGGTTCTTTTATTTGTACATGAAATCGACTGTGGACTCACATGCTATATGCTCTCTTTTCTGATCTAAGTCACTAGTTAAATCAAATGCTTTGTAGTCACTTAGGGTTCTTGCTTGATGGATCAAATTTTTGATTGAGTGTTCTGATTAATTGGATTCAACCCATTATCAAACTGTTCCTCTAAGTCCTGTTAATCGAGTGTTTAGTCATAACTAGGGCTATGTTGAAAGACTGTTTAATGCTGGCTATCATTGCAATACAATTTTGACTCTTGACTCTTCTGAATTTCTGATTAATTAGTCGTATTAGGGCTATAGTTGTAAAATTATTTAAATGTGGGTTATTTCTGCAACTAAGACTTTGTTATTGACTATGATTGAAAGACTGCTTAGTTGTGGTTATTTGTGAAATCTAGTGCTGCCTTTGACCTTTAAAGGTCTAATTGATTTAAGGGTTGGTCGGGTAAATAAACATAAAACACAACGGTTAAAAGGAGAAGGGATAAATGGTGTTCTGTAATTAAACAAAAGGAGTAGGGGTATAAAAGGCAAAGTTGTCTGGTTCTTATGTAATTAACCAAACAATAAAGGGTACCTTAGGTATACTAAAATGGTAAATAGGTAGAAAACACTAGCAAGTGAGGGTAATAAAGGCATTTACGCCTAAATGGAATAATGGAGAATACCTTAGAACCTTCTAGTAGGGGTTCAAGTGTATTCACGTTTAATTCACATATACCAAACTAAAAATAATTTAAAAGAGTATGGGGTGGGAAATCTGAATATCTAATTCAAATTTTTCTCCCATTTTACTCTATATATAGGCCCCTTTAGGCCATATTAAAGAAGGTTCAGAAGATTTGAAATCTAAAATACACTGAAATATTGTTACTGTTACATTGCTGCTGTTCGAGTGATATTTTGGATTTCTGGTCGTTGTTCTTCATTATTTGGTTGAATTCGTTGGGTTTCCTACTCTGAAATTGAGTTTGTTGCTGTGTTATATCGCATTCATTATTGTGGTTACTTGGATTGCTTCCTATTACTGATCTTCCTGGCTTTCTATTCCCTAGAACTCATCATTTTCTTCTCAATTTGACCAGGTACACTACTACCTCTCAAGGATGTAATCGAAATTCTGAAGAAATAAAATGCACTAGTTTTTTTTTATGTTGTATTTGTAATTCTGTTTTACTCATAGTTGTAGACACTTAGAACCTATGTAATTCATTAGGATATTATTTGTAATATGGACTTGGACTGTACGAACTTTAAACTTAGATTTACAGCAGTAGTTAGATAGTAATGTAGGAATTATACTAAATAGATCAGTTTAAAAAATGGTCACCTAGATCTGGATTTGAAAATTGGTTAAAATCTAGTTAATTTACTTGTAGATTTACATCTGTTCTGAAATCAGAAGCATAATACAAAAAATATCGAAATATTTTGTTAGTTAAATTCTGAATCAGTAGTTGTTAACGAGAAAAAGCGTGAAACAGTTAGATTTCAATTTTGTTCACAATATCGAATGGTTTAAACTAGTTTATGCATTTTAACTCACATTAAAGTTCAGAAATCTGATGTGAAACGGGAAAAAAATAAGAGTGAAGTTATGGATTTAATTTTAATATGTCAACTGTAGATCTAGTCTAGCATTTCCAGTTAAACAAAATAATAGGGTAGTTCTGTATTGAATAAGTATATGTTTCGACTAATAAACTGAGACTTAGTTAATCCGGTAGCTGAACAGTAGCATACAAATGAAATTAGTGTTAATATTTCTAGTTAATTTCTGATATTGAAGTCATAATATTTGTTTATGTCTATGATTAGTTCAGTAAAGATGTTTGAACCTTCTTTGGGTTTATTAATGATTTGGGCCTGGTCATGAAAAGAGGCTCAGATCCAAATACTATGGCATGGGTGCCTGTGAGAGATAAATATAGAAATGCTAACTGGGCTTTAAATAGCCTTATGCACTTGTGCACTTCTCTTAAGTCAAATTCCAGGTCCAATAGCATATAGTGGCCTGGATCCAAATAGATGATCATACGAACTGTAGAAAACTACTAATAAATATTTCTAAGGAAAAAATAAGTGATAGAAAACTTAGTGCCATTTATGTTTAACCTTTTAAAATACAATGAGATGAGCCTCGTCATAAAAATAGACAAATGGGGCCCTCTGACAATTATCTTTAGACTTGGAAGGATTGTTTAGCTAATTCCACGATCTTTCCCAAAGTAACGAAGAATAGACACCATTAGGCGCAATTTAATATACATTCTCTTGAACGGGTGCATATTTATGTGACCCAAATCCTACTCCCAACGAAGTCAAAATATATCCAAAGCCACAGGCGTACTGGTACGGTGTGGTCAAGGATGCATTATCACGACGTTGCAATTCTTAAAATTCAAAAGCGGAATACTAATGCACATGATTGAAATATATAATTGAAATCAGGTAAAATAAAAAACAACAGTTGAGCGACCGTGCTAGAACCATGAAATCCGGGAGTGCCTAACACCTTCTCCCGGGTTAACAGAATTTCTTATCCGAATTTCTAGTTCACAAACTATAACAGAGTCAAACTTTCCTCGGTTCGGGATTAAACACGTGACTTGGGACACCATTATATTCTCAAGTGGAGACTCTGAAAACTTTAATGATCAATCCCGTTCCGACTGTCATTAAATTATAAAAACCTCCTCTACGCCCTCGCAGGTGTGGTAGTATATAAAAAAGGAAGTGTGACAAATATCATAAATCGGCTAAAAAAGGAGTGAAACTTGCCAAGCGCCAGAAGATGACTGAAACTTGGGAAAAATAGACATGTGTGAACCGCACTGATTTGTCCTGCGTCTGCATAGGAAGATTCAGAAAGTTATCAAGTGTCAGCCCAAGCTGCGTGGTCCGCACTGTTTTGTCATGCGGCCGCACAGAAAAGTTCAGAGAGGCAACAATTTTGAAGAAGTTCCACGCGGACCGCATCCATTTCTACGTGGTCCGCAACGAAGAATGATCAAAGGCTAATAAATTCAAGATAAAAGTCCATGCGATCGCACACCAAATCAGTGCATTCCGTGTGGGTACAAGATCAGAGAGCCTAAAATGGGAAAGTTTCTACAGTGCGGCCACGCACTATTTCTACGCGGTCCGCATTACTTACTTTGTGCGGCCGCGCAATATTTCTACGCGGTCCGCATGACCTTACCTATGCAGTGGTGTGACATTTGTACGCGGTCCGCATCCTCAAGTCCAAAAGCCAGAATATGAAGACCATTTACCCTACCCGGCCGCATGACATTTCTATGCGGTCCGCAACAGACCATCGGGGGTATTTTTGTCCTGTTTTTCCTGTGTAGCATAAATAGAACATTTTACATTTTAGGTCAAGTTTTGTAATCTATCTGGGCAGTTGAGCACGAGACAACTTTTATTAGCCTACCTTAGGCAATTTTCTCTTACATTTAGCGTGGATTCAATTGGATTAATCATGTAGTTAATGATAATCAATTTCTTCTAGTATTTCTTCTATTTCTACTGCTTCCACGTCTAGCCAAACACATTAGCTAGGGTTGTGGCTCAACCCTAGTGTGGGTAATTAATGGGTATTTTGCTTAATGTTTGGATGATTTTGGAAGTTTGGTATTTGGGTTAATTATATATTTTCACTTGGATTTGGTGGTTGCAAACACTAAGGGTGTGTTTGGTATGAAGGAAAATATTTTCTGGAAAATATTTTCCAATTTTCCCATGTTTGGTTGGCTTAAATGTTTTGGAAAACATTTTCCTTATCAATTCATTTTCCTCCAATTGGAGGAAAATGTTTTCCTTATCAAAAGAAGGGAAAACATTTTCCAAAGCTCATTCTCAACCATTCTCACCCTCACCAACCCACCCCACCCCCTCTCCAAAAAATAGTTTTTTTTTAGAAAAATTTCAGTTTTTCCGTTACCATCCACCCTACTACCCCTCCACCCCACCCCGCAAAAAAAAATTTCTTTTACCTTAATTTTTTTTCTATAATTTTAAATTTCTGTTTTCTTATTTTTCTGCACCACCCACCCCCACCCCCTACCCCCTCCCCCTCCCCATCCCCCCGCACAAATTTTTGTAATTTAAATTTTTATTTTTTTTTCGATTTACTGCCAGCCCCAGCCCCAGCCCCCCCTCCCCCCCTCCCGAAAAAATTTTAAAATATATTTTTCAGTTTTTAATTTTATTATTTATCATTTAAAGGCTCAATATTTTACAAGTTCTAAAATTATGAGTTCGGAAGTTTACGGGTTTAGAAATTATAAATTTACCGATTCGAAAATACGCGATTTTTGCGTTAAAAAGTAAATCATCACATTAGTTCCTTTAGATTGTGTCAATTTTTAGAGACTTCGGGAAGGGGAGGGGTGGGGGAGGTGGGAGGGGGAGGGGTAGGAGAGTTGCAAAAAAAAAATATTTTTCTAAAAAAACTATTTTTTACTCTCTAACCAAACATAGAAAATATTTTCCGGAAAATATTTTCCACTTACCAACCAAACAAGAGAAAATAAGTGATAAAATCACTCATTTTCCATGAAAACATTTTCTAGGAAAACATTTTCCATGGAAAACATTTTTCTTGATACCAAACACACCCTAAGTCTAGCTTAGTGAGTCTTAACTCTTCTTGAGAAAGAGAGTCTATGACCACATAATTAACCCAATAAGGATTTGGGATGGACCCATGAGAATGGTAGTCCCAAGTAACGGGTTAAACCTCGAGTGAGTAATTATCCTACTTGAACCATTAGTTGCTTGGGCAAATTAGCCTACCCAATTGGTTCCGAGAGAGTCAATTGGGCAAGATCACTCTCTCTACCGAGAGGTGTGAGAGTGAGTGCTAAGTGCAACGGTTATCCATATTCCCCTTATTATCATCCTTGCATCAGAATTCTATACCCGTTAATTAGTCACCTAGGCGAGTGTTACGACCCTAGTGCTTCTCTCTTATTGCATACAACTAGCATTATTATCTAGCGATACTTTAGCTTACAATTGTAGTTATAAATTTAGTTGATAAACAAAAGAAAACCAAAAAAGATATAAGCAAAATTAGGAGCCAAAACACTTTCCTAGACTTCACAAATACGTAACTCCCATAACTAGCTCCCTGAGGAAATTAACCCCGAAACCACTATCGGGTAAAAGTTGTTAGCGCCCACTCTTCCTAAGGGTTGAGTCCGCACCAATCACTATCCTCAAAGTCAAATCCTCGTCAAACTTATGAATTTTCCAAACATTGGAATTTCCAACTTTCGCTAATTTGTGTTGAAACCTTCTAGAAACATCCAAACAAAAATTTGGGTATACGCTCGAGTCCAAAATTATCATCCGAACCTTATGGAACCATCAAAACTCCAATCCGAGGTTAAATTCTGAAAAGGCAAACTTGGTCCAACTCTTCCAACTTAAAGCTTATATCTTGAAATTGATTCTTCTAAATCGATTCCGAATAACCTGAAAACCAAAGCCAACAATTAACACAAGTGTAAACTGCCGAGTGAAGTGCAAATACTCAAAACGACAGATCATATCATTACAGTTTCTTTGTGTGGCCGGCAACGAGGGAAGTAATTTTAAGAGCGTAGAATTGAAGGAAGAGGAAGATCACCTATATATATTACACTACAACATAATGCATCTATAACTACGAAATATATTATAGCTAAATATTAAAATTTCCGTGGCTAAATACTTTAGCCACAATATTTTTTTCCGTAGCAAGATGTAGCGTAGCTAAAAGTTAGCTACAAACTTTACATGATCCGTGGCTAAGGGCTAATACTTATTGCCACGAATTTTTTTATGTTGTAGCTATGATGGTAAAAAATTCGTGCCACAAAAAATATACTTGTAGCAAGCGGTTTCACTCTCTTGCCACGACAAATATAATTTGTAGCTTTCTTCAGATTGTAGCCACAAGATTTTGTATTGTAGCAAAAGATATAATTTGTTTGCCACGCAAGCTCAACTTTTGTGGCTAAATTTATAATTTAGTCTCGTGGGAATAGTACTTATGTTTAGCTATGATTTCCATAATTTTGTAGCAATAAATTAAATAAGTTGCCACGATCAACTTTAGCTACAAGAATTTATATATTGTAGCTAACAATCCATATTTTAGCATCAAATATATAAAATTTTAGCAAAATGTTAATTATTATTTTTAATAAATGATATACATTAGTAAGAATACATAATTAAAGGTTCAACAATATCATTCAAAATAAATTAAAATATTAATATACTCAAAACTTAACGGTATTATTTTACAAGAGAAAGAATAATTTCATACAAAACCAAGGTACATAACTCTTTTACAACACGAATAATAAAGTTTAAAAAAAAATAGCTAATGTGAAACTGGACAGTGATGGTAACCATCAGCTGACACCACCTCCTAATCCAGCAAGACGGCAATGTTACCCTCCTGATCTTGCAGGACTACCAACCTGTATATACAAAAATGACATCCACACTATAAGGTTAGTAAATTAACTAGTTGGGACTTGTCAATCACGTTTGAACTGAACAACATTTCTTTTGGCAGGGTAAGATTATGCTGGAAACAACAATACGCTTCTTTAAAACCTTAAGATTATTAATGCAATGTGTATACCAAAAGACTACAAACCGTTCAAAACATAAGCCTTTATTTATCAGTTCTTAGTTTGAAGTGTAACACTATAAGAAAATAGTACCAATGTCATAAGCTGCATTTCTTCTTTGTATCGATAACTAGGTGTTTTTCAAGTCTTATAAATCCTTAACTTTGTAACTGCCAAAAAGCTATAGTCTCATATTTGTAGGCTCAAGGAAAAAGCACAAGCTAAACCAGTTCAACATCACGCTTATTTCATAACAACAAAATAGTCCTAGAGTACTCTAAATAAAATTTCAAAAGTCCTACACAAGAATTTTGCAAACACTCCATCCTTCACTATGTAGTATATCCAATTGAATTTATTTTGAGAAAGAGTGAAGCATTAGACATACCTCGTGGTTATTTCACTTGTTTATTTCTACATTGATGCCCATAACACAAGTGCCTAAAAAGACAAAAAAAAAAATCTTGATAATTCTTTTACTGGAATTTTTAACAGATAACAAAAGAAAAAAGTACAAAGCAACAAAAGAATTAAAAAAAAATATAGACCTTTAAACTTTTTAAATGATCTTCATCCCAATTTTGTAATGTTACTTTGCTGTTACTCTTTGTTTGTGTACAAGCTAAAGTTTTTTTGAAAAACGAATACCTTTGGTCAGTCCATGAACTATGGCCCCTCCCAAAATTATCACTTCAAAATCTTTAAATTTTCACTAACTATGTATAAAAAAATAAGGCAGAATATTAAATTGCTAAATAATTCGCAAAATCAAAATCAAAGATTCATGTCAAGTAGGTATGAGAAAATTAGAAAACCGTAAAATATAGAGATACGGGCTTACCTCTTCTGCTCAAGAATAGAAAAGCTATGGGACTCACTCTTACTCTTCTTCTGTGTCGTCCTCCCCTTTTTTAGTCTAGCCATAGTTGAAAGAATTGGGAAAGCTGAGAAGGGGATGTAGGGGCGGGATTGGCGGCTGAAGAGATCAGACGTACTTTAGGTTTTGGTGCATTTGCTTTGGGCCAATTGCAATTGTTATTTATCATTCTTTTACTTATTGTTATATACTTAAGTAACATAGAAAAAATATTATTTGCACAAAATAAAGATATTTTAATTTTTTTTTTAAGTTTCTTTCATCCTATATGATATTGTTAATAGTTTGTTATATACTCCTATTTTTGTTATATTATATTCGTTTTTTAGTGTTTAATTAGATTTATAAAAAAATTATGCTTATTCAAATTGAATTATAATTAGTGATCAATGTAAATATTTACAAGCACAAAGTTACAAATTTACTGTATAACTACATATTTTTTAAAATTATATTAGAAGATCACAAGTACTACTTAGCTTGATATGAATTATTATAGTAATTTATTTTCTATACACTCATTTATCATGCAATATAAAATTCTCAATTTTTAGAAAGACAAAATCCTCTTACTGTATATGAATTATATTAAATTCTTAATTTTTTGATTCAGTAATATAAATAATTTATTGTACATTGTAGTTAGTACAAGATTATAATTGTTTACATTTGATATAATAGTCATGCACATAATTGTGGGATATAATTTCATTTTTTGTAATTATAATTGAAACTTACACAGTCAGATCTCTCTATAACAACATATACAACAAGCACTTACTATAAAAGTCAAGTTTTTCTTATAACCGATTTTTATGTTATATTATAATATGTACTCTATAACGATGCTTCGCTATAGCAACAGAAAAATATCGGAACAAAAGACATCGTTATAGACTTATTAAAAGAATTAAATTTTTAAATAAATTTTTTACATATTATTTTTGTGACGACCCAAAGGGTTATCACTTGTTTTATTAATCATTCCGAGCTTTTGAGGTCTTGAAAACCTCATTTATAGTTGCCTCGATTTACGTGCACAGTCCGGGCACAAAGCTAGAAAATATTTATGTTGAAATATGTGAAATATGTGAAAAAGTAGAAGAATTTTGATATTAATATTGATATGGTTGACTTTGGTCAACATTTTTGGTAAACGGACCCGGATCCGTGATTTGATTGTCTCAGAAAATCCGTAGAAAAATATGGAACTTGGGCATATGTCCGGAATTGAAATCCGAGGTCTAGAACCCCGGTAAAAGAATTTTTCTGTTAAATTGCTTTCTGAAAATGTTTAAGGAAAATGAAACTGAATTTTGATTAAAAAGTACTGGTATCGGGCTCGTATTTTGGTTCCGATGCCCGGTACATGTCATATATATTGGTTAAGCGCTTCCTGTAAAGTTTGCTTGAAAACGGACGTCATTTGACGTGTTTCGGCCTTAAATTGGAAATTTTGGAAATTATGAAATTTTAAAGAATTCTTGAGTTTTAAGGCTCAATTCATTGATTTTGATGTTATTTTAGCGATTTGATCGCGCGAGAAAGTTCGTATGATGTTTTTGAGTTAGTGTGCATATTTGGTTTGAATCCCCGAGGGCTCGGGTGAGTTTCGGATAAGTAACGGGATGGTTTTGAACTTGAAAATTTCAGCAGAAACTCTGCAATTTTTGCACAGAGATTTTCTTCTATGCGATCGCATAGGTGTAGCTGCGATCGCATAGAGCAAAGATCAGAGGTCCCAAAAATCCTTCCGTGCGATCGCAATAGAGCCCATGCGATCGCATAACTTCCACTTTTCCTCCTATGCGATCGCATACTATCCTTCGCGATCGCATAGAGTAAGATTGAGGCCCAGAATTTCCTTCTATGCGATCGCGTACCATTCCCTGCGATCGCATAGAGTAATTTCAGTTCATCTATTTTCCTTCTATGCGATCGCATAGGACCTCCGCGATCGCATAGAGTAATTTTGTTGTCCCCATTTTTTCTTCTATGCGATCGCATCACAGGCCCTGCGATCGCATAGAGTAAATTTTCGCCCAGTGATTTAATACCCCAAAACAGAACACTTACGAGATTTTATCCCATTTTCACAAAATCCTTTCTTCTCCACAGCTCTTAGGCGATTTTTCAGGCATTTCTTCATCAAAGTTCATTGGGTAAGTATTGTTAACTTGTCTTCTTCATTTTTCATCAACATCAATCAAATCCTTAGGCTTAAACATGTGTAAATTGGTTGAAAATTTGAGAAATGGGTATAGTTAAGGCTTTCAAAGAATTTGCGATTTAGACCTCGTTTTGGAGTCGAACTTAAGAACAAATTGTATATTTGAACTCATTGGAGGATTGGGTGAACTTATTTTGGTTCGAAACTTGAGTTTCGACTATGTGGGCCCGGGGTCGATTTTTACTATTCCGGGCAGAATGTTGTAAAAATCATATTTAGCAATATGAACTAGTTTGTTAAGTAGAATTGATGATATTGAATCAATTGTGCATAGATACGATTGGATTGGAGCCAAATTCGAAAGGAAAAGGCATTGCTACGGATTGAATCGTTCGTGAACTTTCGAGGTAAGTGTTTGTTCTATCCTAGTTTGTAGGAATAGGAATTCAGTTATAAATATTGTTGATATAGAGATTATTGGTTAATTGCCGGTAATATATATATTTATGAATTGGGATCGTGTGGTACGCCGACCACAAAGTGACTTAAATCTTGGCATTGGCCATAGTTACCGGTAGCCTATTGATATATTTGGGAGCGGGTGGTACGCCTACCACAAGATATAATTATTGATATATTTGGGAGCAGGTGGTACGCCTACCACAAGATATAATTTCTATGATATTTGGGAGCGGGTGGTACGCCTACCACAAGATATAATTACGATATATATTTGGGAGTGGGTGGTACGCCTACCACAAGATATAATTACTGTGATAGTTGGGAGCGGGTGGTACGCCTACCACGAGATATGAAATGAGAGAGGAATTGAGACATGAAAGTAAGATTTATTCTGTTGATTAGATTATTCTGGATATCGTGAGTTATGGACTGTTATTTCAGAGTAGAGTATTTCCTTATAAATGTATTGTATATATATATATATATGTATATTGCAACTGTACAGGTTTATGTGGGTGACCGGCCTTAGCCTTGTCACTAGTTCGCCGGGATAGGCCAGGCACTTACCGGCACATGGGGTCGGTTGTGCTGATACTACACTCTGCGCTCTTTTGCGCAGATACAGGTTACGGACAGCAGCAGCGGCAGTAGCGACTTGTGGATTTTTCGACTACTGAGACTACGAGGTAGCCTTGCAGGCGTCCGCAGGACCCGTTGTCTCTTCTATCTATGCTTTTCATTCTGTTATCTCATGTAATCGAGATAAACAGCTTGTATTTTCTTTCAGACGATTATGTATATTATTCTTAGAAGTTCGTGAGTATTGTGACACCAGTCTTGCATAGTGTATCATGCTTGGGTGGTCTTTATCATATTTGACTAAGTCTTCCGCTAATTTTGATTATTCCGCTGCAATTTATATGTTTTTAATAATAAGAAATTGGTTATTAATGGAGATGTAATTAATATTTGGCTTGCCTAGCTTCCATTTAGTAGGCGCCATCATGACCCCGATGGTGGGAAATCCGGGTCGTGACAATTTTTTATAAAATTTAATATATAGAAAATAAATATTTTTGTTGTAAATTTTTATTCACGAATTTGATTAAATATAAATTGCCTAACAAGATATGCAACTATTAGTGTTAAATTTTAAAGAAGTTATCTGTATTTTAGTTTGTTCATTTATTGAATCGCTGAAAAAAATTCTTATGCTATTTTATTTGTGGTTTTTCATTATATAAGAGGCTTACATATTTTTAGAAAAATAATAATAGTATCACTATAGTTAAAGACTTTTGGAAGATAAAACTATATATTTTGTCAAATATATAAAAATTCTAAATTATTATTTAAAAGCTTTATTTTAATAAATGTAGTTATACATTTACCTCATAGAGGGTGTAAGTGTAAGATTTTTATCATACTAGTTTTAGGGTACGCGTTTTGCGCGTGTTATAAAGCGCATGTTTCTTATATCAATAAATCGACTTACAACTTTTAACAAAAATTAAGCAAAATATTTGAGACACAAAGTAAGTTCATAAGATTTATAGAATGTTAATCTCACTTTACTTAGTTTAGTAAAAGAATAAATTATGCATCATAGATATATGGAATATCTTATAAAAATTATTATTAGTTTTGTATCAAATATCGGGAAAAAGTAACATAAAAATACTTTTTGCAAATAACACAAATTAAAAATATAATCTCTTGGTCCTTTTGAGATTTGGGCATGATAGATTTGCCTTATGGATCTTAAACAAAAGGTACATATGACTAAAGTCTAAAAATAATTAATATTAAATTAATATTTTACAACAAACAGCTAAATATGTTGGAAAAAATATAGAGAGTTCAATCTATGAGAATATTTACAAAAATAAAACATAAAAATAAAAAACTAATGACAAATCATATAGAATATAATTTGACTTTTATTGTTCCATTTTTATTATTTCAAGTTTACATTTTTTCTGATTTGACTCTTAATACATAATATCTTATTTTATGTTATTTCTTATTCTTTCATATATCCTAGTAGTATTTTCTATTTGGAAATAGTTTTACTTTTATGATAATTTTGGGAAAAAAGTTGAATTGCATTCTTTTGCTACTTAGCTAATTTAATTATTTATTCTAAATATTAAGGAAAATATTTTTTCAAAAGCTTAATGTTAACTCATCCAATGTTTTAATATTAACATTTAATCATAATTTGGGATAATTTCGAAAACATTCCGCTTAGATTCTCCTTGTAACACAAACTTCAATAGAAATTTGAGAATTACGATCACCTTTCTTATTTTTATTTTTTTATAACGAAACAAAATTCACATGATAAAATCTAAAAATATTATGGAAATATTAAATTCACATGGTATAATTACACAGTTTGGCATGTTTGTTTGGCTAAGTAATTACTTGGTCAACATGGAATTCGGTGTAATTTGAAGGGTATAATTACACTCTCCAATTCTCAAGGGGGAGGTGAGGATTGGTGGTAATTATACTATGTAATTACAAGGTTATTTTTTATTTTCGTTCCTTTTTATTTTAATTTAATTTATTTTCTTTATAACTTTTAATTTCTATTATTTTAATTTTAATTTTAACTTTTTAATTTCTTTTAAAATTGTAAAATATATTTTTCTTTGTACTTTATTTCTATTCCTTTATTTTTTGTTATTTCATGTAATCGCTTATATTTTATTTTTACTTATTTTATTATTCTATTTTTTGAAACTTCACCTCCTAATATTATAAATAATGAGCCATTTACAAACTTATCATATAACGAGTGATATAATTAAAGTAGAATTTCATTGTTGAATGTGGTTATAAACTTATTATGTTTCATAATCTAAAATTATAGTGGAACTTACTATTATTATGTTGGAATTTTACATATGCTAAATAATTTTTTTTAAAATTTTTTAAATTGCGTTACATTCATGATTCTAATTTACTTATTTTAGTAGTATTGGCTCACTCGCATGTTGTTCATTTTTTAGTTAAAATTGATAGATCAGTTCTGTCAAATATTTGAATAATGTTATGACATTATATTTATAAATATTAATTTATTTTATCAATATTAATTCCATAATGCTTACAAAATAACGTATATTTTTAATTTTTATACGTATCTAAACTAAATATTATTAATTTAAAATATATAGATAAATTTTTACAATATTAGTTTATATATGATTACTTATTAATGTATATTCATGAAAAATATACATCTTAAATATCAAATATAATATTATTTATACTTATAAAAATTTATAGACATATATATAGTATATTAACTTTTAAGTTTTGATAATTACTTATTTTAAAATTTAATCTAATTGTGTAATTACACTTGTACAACCAAACATTAAACTTTTAATTACACTATAATTACACTATGACAAACAAACATGCCATCGTAATTACACAACTGAGTAATTACTAGGATGTGTAATTACTACCCTAGTAATTACACCAATTCTAATTACATGGTGGCTTTCCAAACAAACTCCAAGAGCATGTATGGAAAGCCACCTAGGAATTGGATTTGAGTGTAATTGGGTGTAATTATACATTTTGGCATGTTTGTTTGGCCAAGTAATTACTTGGTCAGCATGAAATTGGGTGTAATTGGAGGGGTGTAATTACACTATCCAATTCTCAACGCGAGTTAAGAATTGGTGGTAATTACACTGTGTAATTATAAGGTTATTTTTTTATTTTCATTCCTTTTTGTTTTATTTTAATTTATTTTCTTTATAACATTTTATTTCTATTATTTTTATTTTTTATTTTTATTTTTTAATTTATTTTAAACTTATAAAATATATTTTTCTTAGTACATTATTTCTCTTCCTTTATTTCTTGTTATTTCATGTAATTACTTATATTTTATTTTTATTTATTTTATTATTCTATTTTTTGAAACTTCACCTCCTAATATTATAAATAACAAGTCATTTACAAACTTATCATATAACGAGTGATGTAATTAAAGTGGAATTTCATTGTTGAATGTGGTTATAAACTTATTATGTTTCATAATCTAAAATTATAGTGGAACTTACTATTATTATGTTGGAATTTGACATATGCTAAGTAATTTTTTTAATTTTTTTTTAAATTGTGTTACATTCATGGTTCTAATTTACTTGTTTTAGTAGTATTGGCTCACTCGCATGTTGTTCATTTTTTAGTTAAAATTGATAGATCAGTTTTGACAAACATTTGATAATGTTATGACATTATGTTGATAAATATTAATTTATTTTATCAAATATAAATTCCATAATGCTTACAAAATAGCGTATATTTTTAATTTTTGTACGTATCTAAACTAAATATTATTAATTTAAAATATATAGATAAATTTTTACAATATTAGTTTATATATGATTACATATTAATGTATATTCATGAAAAATATACATCTTAAATATCAAATGTAATATTATTTATACTTACAAAAAATTATCGGCATATATTTAGTATTAACTTTTAAGTTTTGATAATTACTTAATTTAAAATTTAATATAATTGTGTAATTACACTGGTACAACCAAACAGTAAACTTGTAATTATACTATAATTACACTATGACAAACAAACGGGCTGTCGTAATTATACAACCGAGTAATTACTAAGCTGTGTAATTACTACCCTAGTAATTACACCAATTCCAATTACATGGTGGCTTTCCAAACCCGCCATTATTTTACTATGCTTTTTCAGTTTAATTTTTATTCTGTTTAAATTCTATTTTAAGATTGAAGATGTTTTTTATTTTAATCTTTCTTATTAGGAAGTTATTTGATTCTTCAAGTTATATACATTGTTGTTTTTCCAAATGTCTATATGAAATTATTTTTTCATAACCGTGTATATTTATTTTTTAGACTAAGGGTGTGTTTGGTATGAAGGAAAATGTTTTCCATGGAAAATGTTTTCCTAGAAAATGTTTTCATGGAAAATGAGTGATTTTATCACTTATTTTCTCTTGTTTGGTTGGTAAGTTGAAAACATTTTCCGGAAAATATTTTCTATGTTTGGTTAGAGAGTAAAAAATAGTTTTTTTCAGAAAAATATTTTTTTTGCAACTCTCCTACCCCTCCCCTCCCACCTCCCCCACCCCTCCCCTTCCCGAAGTCTCTAAAAATTGACACAATCTAAAGGAACTAATGTGATGCTTTACTTTTTAACGCAAAAATCGCGTATTTCCGAATCGGTAAATTTATAATTTCTAAACCCGTAAACTTTCGAACTCATAATTTTGGAACTTGTAAAATATTGAGTCTTTAAATAATAAATAATAAAATTAAAAACTGAAAAATATATTTTAAATTTTTTATCGGGGGGGTAGGGGGCTGGGGGGTGGGGTTGGGGCTGGGGCGAGGGGGGGGGGCAGTAAATCAAAAAAAATAAAAATTTAAATTACAAAAAAAAAAAGTAATTTTTTTTGTGGGGGGGGGGTGTGGGGGGAGGGTGGGGGTGGGGGTGAGGGGGTAGGGAGTGGGGGTGGGTGGTGCAAAAAAATAAGAAAACAGAAATTTAAAATTATAGAAAAATAAATTAAGGTAAAAGAAATTTTTTTGCGGGGTGGGGTGGAGGGGTAATAGGGTGGATGGTAACGGAAAAAATGAAATTTTTCTAAAAAAAAAATTGTATTTTGGAGAGGGGGTGGGGTGGGTTGGTGAGGGTGAGAATGGTTGAGAAGGAGCTTTGGTAAATATTTTCCTTCTTTTGATAAGGAAAACATTTTCCTCCAATTGGAGGAAAATGAATTGATAAGGAAAATATTTTTCCAAAACATTTAAGCCAACCAAACATGGGAAAATTGGAAAACATTTTCCAGAAAATGTTTTCCTTCATACCAAACACACTCTAACTCTTGTCATGACTTTCATAGTCGTAGTTAAAAAATCCTTCTACAAGATTTTTTACAGCTTATTTATTATACAACATATTATTACTGTAATAACATCAATTGTATGACAATATATATAGTTATGGTTAATTATGAAAAGTAATTGTCTACTATTCATTTTGTCATGACAAATAATTGGAACAATTAAGCAAACTATTTGTAAGTTTTTTTTTTTTTTAACTTGAAGTAAAAATATCAATTGACTACAAGATTGTGTTTTAACTAATTTAATATGTCTAAAATGTTATTTTGCTACAAGAAACTTCGAGTCATTGCAAAAATTTATGAATAACTATAAAATTTTACCACAATAATAAATATGTGGCTATATCATTTATGACAAATAATAGTAGTTATAGAGCTGACTATTGTCATGATTTATTTAAAAATTGAAGCAAAATTATTTTCTCAGCTACAACATTTTAATTTAAATATTTTGTTGTGACTAAAAAATTTATTTTGCTATAGTAAGTTTCAGTTTATGGCAAAAACTATTGATTAGCTATGAAAGTATGTCATATCAGAATATTTGTGGCTATATTATTTTTTCATGACAAATAATCGTAGCTATTAAGCCAACTATTGCCACAATATTTTATAATTTGAAGCAAAAATGTTTATTTAGCTACAATAATTTGTATAAAAAATTTATCGTGGCTAAAAGTATACTATTGCTACGGTAACTTTTAACCAGTGGCAAATATTTATGATTAGCTATGGAAATTTAGTGTAGCAATAAGTTTGTAGCTGTTTGGGTAGTTGTTGCCATAAAAAATGGAGTAGTAATTATAGTAAAAATAATGAATTAGCTTCGTAAATTTAATTTTGTGGCTAAGAAATTTTAAGAATTTGTAGATAGCCACGAAATTCTAATTTTTGTGGCTATTAGTGAGTAATAGCTACGAAACTAAGATTTGTAGCTTAGATTTTGTAGCTATAAATGCATTATGTTGTAGTGTTAGTTGGAGCTTTATGTGTAAAAGGTCAGGCGAAGACGTTGATCATCTCCTTTTGCATTGTAAAGTATGGCTTCAAGACTGTGGATGGTGGTCCGTTATTGGTTGGATTAAAATGGATAATGACGGCAAAAGTGGAAGAGGCATCGCACAGTTGGGCCTACAAAGAGTAGGAAGAGAAGTTCTAAGGGCGTGAAAGTTTGTTCCCCTGGCCATTATATGGAAGAGAGTGAAGCTAGACTTTATTAAGTTGCAAAATAGCCTTTTTGTCTATAGTTTTTTTTTTAGTGCACTTATTAAGGTGCCTATATGTATAGATGATTAAAAAAATTTATGGAGAATCATATTTTGGTGTAGGTTCTCCTTTTTGAGTTCTCCCCTTTGGTTTAATTTACGTTAATCTTTGAGGGCAAGTTGAATTCTCCTGGGGATCAATAAATACTCAGTAAAATTACGCAGCGAGTAACATTATTTGTCATTTGCTTTTTCTTGTTAATTATTTTACAGCTCTGCTTCACTGCCTTGTATAGTAGTATTTTTGGATGAAAAGGAAAATCATGCTAAGGCAACATGTAAAAAACTTTTGAAGAAAATGTCATGCTGACTCAATTTGTATTATGGCTCTAGTTATAACAGATTCAGATTTACATATGGCGAAGAGTCATCGCCGCAATGTGATATCTAGCCAAAGGGAATCAGCTGAACCAAACAAATTTACCTATATACATTCAACAACTAACAACAATCCAGTATAATCTCACTTAGTGTGGTCTAAGGAGGTTAGTGTATACGTAGACCTTACTCCTATCCTGAGGTAGAGAGGCTGTTTCCAAATAGACATCCGACATCCTTCCCTCCAAGAACTTCCCGTCTTGCTTTTGGGGAGACTCTCGAACTCACAATCTCTTGGTTGGAAGTGAGGTTTGGATACGTAATTATGCTTTTATGTTCTATGCATTAATATCATGAAAACTCTTTTCACCGTATCAAATCAACTTACAAGTTAACATCAGGCAACTTTTAGAATCAAGTCTAACCTAGATAATGTAATAATAACCTGCAATAACTTATCATATTGCATTGATATTTTGTAAATATTATAGACATTTGTCAGGTAATATAACTTAAAAACTCCATTATTATACTATTCTCGACTGTGAGAGAGCGAAAGAAAGAGAGAGAGAGAGCATGCATTATTTTGGAAGTCACGTCAAAAAGTTTTCTTGAGAAGAATCATGCAAATGTTGCTAAAAGGGAGCCAAAAATTACATGCATTTCTTGCCCTTTTTTAGTTTAATACTCTCACCCTCCCTCTCCAAACGTGCTTTCAGAGCTAATGAAAATTGCATTACCATTATATTAATTTTTTCTATTATTATTATTATTATCCTTCTTCTTTGTCTCTCTTTGGTACTTGCAAATTAATCTTGATTTTGTTTATCTTCTGATAATGGGAAGGCCTCCTTGTTGTGATAAAGCTAATGTCAAAAGAGGCCCTTGGACTGCTGAGGAAGATGCAAAAATTCTTGCTTATGTAGCCACTCATGGAATTGGCAACTGGACTTTGGTCCCTCAGAAAGCAGGTTTGATCAATATTCCATCTGTCGAGGCAGATGCACTATATATAATTCCAACGAGTTCAACTGAGTCCAGTATTTTTTACACGGAAATATATAAATATTTGTGTGAATATAACGAAAATTCAACAAAATACTAAATTTCGAACTCATATAATATTTGGAAACTTCATATTTATATTTTGAATCCGTCTCTACTTGATGATCATATATATATCTACTCAAAAATGAAAATTGGTACAAATTTTATTGGATGAATTTGAAGGTCTGAATAGGTGTGGAAAAAGCTGTAGGCTCAGATGGACCAATTATCTACGTCCTGATCTTAAGCATGATAACTTCACACCTCAAGAAGAAGAGTGCATTCTTGAGCTTCACAAAACCATTGGTAGCAGGTTAGTTTCTTTTTTTAATGGTTTGCTAGTAAATAATTTGGTGTGTTTGGTATGACAGAAGTTATTTTACGAAGAAATATTTTGGAAAATGAACTTATTTTATGAAAAATATTTTTCAGTATTTGAGAGAAACGTTTTTCCAAAAATTAAATCCTAAACCTCCTTGGTTTGCTAGTAAATAATTTGATGCGTTTGGTATGACAAAAGTTATTTTACGGAAAAAAAGATGGACTTATTTTATGGAAAATATTTTCCAATTTTTGAAGGAAACATTTTTTCGAAAAAATATTTACAAGCGAGCATTTTTACCCCCAACGAGAAAGGAATGGGCATTTTCGGGTGGGGGCGGTTTGGTTTTAAGGCCCTCGCAGCAGGAAGAGGGCTAATATTATTAGCAAACTGGATAGCGATTTTAATGAAGTATTAAGAACTGATAATAATATCTACGTGTTAGTTTAAGAACTAATATGAAGTTAAGAGTTCAAATATTTATGGAGGAAAATAACTTTCACGCAAAAGTGAGGGAAGTCATTTTTTCTCTTTTGGTGAAAAATATCTTTTAACAACCAGACGTCTAAAAATATTTTTCGAAAAATATTTTCTCATTAACAATTTGTGGTTTGTATTATCAGGTGGTCTTTAATAGCAAAGCAACTACCTGGGAGAACAGATAATGATGTCAAAAATTACTGGAACACAAAACTGAAGAAAAAGCTTGTGAACATGGGAATTGATCCTGTAACACATAAACCATTTGCTCAAGTCTTTGCTGAGTATGGAAAAATCAGTGGCCTTCCAATTCAAAATTCAAGAAATAATATCTGTTTGCCCAACAATACTACTGAAATATCAAAGCAATTTCCATTCTCAAGTGGAACTCCACATGACAAATTTGTTCACAACATTATGAATGATCAGTTACAAGAAAACTACTCCATTCAAAAATACACATGGGATTCTAAGGCTCAGTATCAAGTCATTCATGAGGAGACTCTTCAAACACACAGTTTTAGTGAATTCTCCCCCTTGATTTCATCAGCAACTTCATTTAACCCAACAGTATTCAGCTCATCGTCTTCTTACGCTTCCGTGCACTCTCAGGTTCGAGTTAATTTCACGTATGATCATTGAAAAAAACCCCTCTATAACAGTAAATCTACATCAAAGTAACTAATCTTTATATACTAGTTGTAAATCTGCAATAATAAAGTCACCTTGATGGCAAGGGGCGAAGATACATAGCCCTAAGGGTGGTCAACTGGCCACCCTTCGTCGAAAATTTATACTACTGTATATATAGGGAAAATATTAGATTTTAATGATATATAATATATATTAAACACCCTTTATCGGGGTTTTTCTTTGCTTATTTCAAGTTTGAACACCCTACATGAAATTTCTGATTTCGCCACTGTTAGTGATGGGTATGTTTTGTTGTTATAGTGGATAAAGTTTAGTATCTTTACGGTTATAATGGGTCAAATCAGTTACTTTAATATGACAAAGTACTTTGCTGACATTACTATTATAGTGGTACTTAACTGTTATAGTAGAGAAAGTTGAGTGACCATACGTAAAATTAATCATATCAGGTTCATACCACGGCATGTTCTTCATCAACATCTACTTGGAACGAGTTTGTACTTGAAGATCTGTGTACATCCACAGATACAGAGCAAAAACAGGAATACCAACTCCAAGCTGGGATATATTTGTCAAATTCAGTTCACAAGGACAATCCTACTTGTGGGGAAGTGAGTGAAGTTGAGGAAAAGCAATCTGTTCATGAAGAAGCCACTTGTTCCTCTACTGTGGATTCGTTCGTGGACACTATCTTGGCTCGCGACAAGCAAATGCTAATGGATTTTCCTCCACTTCTAGATGTATATCTTGATTATTGACTCTAGATATACATGCATGGTGTTACAATTTCGCGAGTTGGAATAAATGTTAAGAGGACTCTTTGCTTTGCTTTGCCAATTCCCTTTGCCCCTATTACTAGGAGCCTGTTTCGAGTTCCTCAGCTTATGTTCTAACTTCTAATAGTAACCATGCATAAGAGATTTTCTATTTCCTTTTTATTATAGACAAAATAAAAGGTGACTACATTTAGTCATTTCAAGAATGAAATGCCCTGCAAAGTAAACTGAAGAAAAGATTTAAACTCACAAGAGTGAAACCATAGTCATCTATATGACTAGAAATTCCTTAATAAAGCGAGAGAGATTACCCGTAAAAGCATACTATATATGGTCTTATTTTGTAATTAAGTCAAATATAAGGAGAGCCTATAGAGTAAATGAGTAGTTTTTTCGACCTGTCATATAGGTTCACCATGTTGAGCCGCGAACTTTTTGTATACTTAATTCAGAAGCCTAGCTGCAGCTGTTGATAATTGGTGTAGTCGATCTCTTTCAATCTAATACAGCATAACATATTTTCTGGCAAATCCTCTGTCTTGTTTCCCTGCACCAAATTTACAAGGCATATTAGATTTTAAGTCTTTGTGAGCAACTTCAATCATCCTCAGGATTGCTAACAACTACCTGAATTGTCAGACCAAAATCAAGGACGAAGTTCTTTAATCTGTCTTTACAAGATTCCAATCCTTTTCTGGCAATATAACTGAATCTATGAATGTCAAAATCAATCTCAAAATAGTTTTTTCCCTGCAAGTCAACACGACAAAAGATTTCAGTAGGAACGTCAGGGATATATGCTCAATCCTCAAAAAATAAAGGGAAAAGGTCTCATATTCTATACAAAATCGTTGCATATTTGCCCTTGTCCTTGACGGAGCTCCAATATGGACTTGGTGATTTCCACATGTCAACATATTTCGGGAAAAATATCCAAATTAACCTCTCTAGCTTTGATATTAAATTACCCTTTGCTATACTTCAGATTGGAGCTCCGTTTGAGTCAAGGACAATTATGAGACTTACTATCTGTTAACGGCAGGAGTATGAATGGACCTAGAGTATAATGTAAGATAAAGTTAAGATATGTCGTATATATTCAGAGAGCTTGGAGACAACAAAATCGGAAGAAAATGCTCTATGCAAAAAAAGTTTCTTAGTTTAATTTTACCAAATAAAACTCGTGTTGAGGACGTGAGAGCACAGGCTTTTCATTGTAAGCGTTCGTGAGCTTCTGCTCAGCTCCACTTAACTGAAGATCCTCTATGTTTACAACTCGCACCAAGAATTTCAATCTGTCCCTGAAGGGTACATTTTTATCTACAGGAAAACCTCTGATCTTCTCTATTTCACCACGAATTAACCTCTGTCATGCAGATAGCAAACAAAAGAATAGTAAGTCGGAAATTTATTCAGAATGGCGAAAATCATTAAGTGCACACTAACAACAAATATTTCTGACTACAGGAGCAGGTATATTTTTAAGCGAGATGCACGACCATACCTGGATATTCTCTTGAAAATGGACTGGAAATTCATTTGAGTAATTTTCTGAGAGCTTGAAGTAGAAAACAAAACTCATCCCTTCCCCATTGTGTTGATTTTGGAAGATTGTGGGAGGGTACAATGGTATCTGAGACGATAAAACAATCAATCATTTAGTGCCAAAAAACTAAAATGAGAAAACAGTCAATAATCTGCATCTTGACAAAATGTATGAGGCAGTTTGCTCAATGATCTGTTCACCAACTCAACACAGTTTCGGACCTAAACTGACTTTACAAGTATCGAATTGTAATTATAGACCTACTCCACTTGTGTAAATTTCCTCATACACCACTGGAATGGACATTGTTTGACAAGTTGTTCAACAAAAGAATAATGATATATATAAAGTGTTAAGAGAACTAAGGACACACCTGAAGATTTACTACAAGGATTGGAGGAACTACTCCAGATGAATCAACGGCTGGAAGTTCCACAAAACGTGCAATGTGATCAATTTTTTGTGGTGATAAGTATACATCAACCCCAAAAGGATGAAATGCAGCATGGTTTGGAGCAAATTCTTTTTTCTTATCCCTGCCAAACAATCTAGAGGGGTTAAACTTAATATTCAATTGAACAGAAGTAACCAAAGGAATTTGATTAGAGTTAAAAAATACAGTAGAGTTGGACTATGTATTATAAAAACTCAGGTAACAAATCTGGTTCATCAAATAGTGCTATTATCTTACCTAATATATCTTTTACCACGAACTTTAAAAGTATTTGGCTCAATTGATGACCAAGAGCTGGACAGTTTAGCTGACCGGGGGCTGCATGGAACTTGAGAACCAGCGACTGGTGTCCGCAGAGAGGCCTTTGACGACACTGAAGATGCAAAAGCAGAAATGTTGATAATAAAGCAAGTGAATGTTTCAACATCAAAAAATCCTGACGTTCACATTGTCCTCAGACGATAGAAATAGTCAATATGTGTCAAGTGCAGCCTATGAATTACATATGCTTAGCAAGGAAACAACTGTTATCTGCAGATTACTCAGTATCGATCTATTCAAGATGACATAAGAGCGTACTATCTATTTTTCCATTTGTCCATTGACGGCAACTGGCTTAATATACCATAGCATAAAATTCAAGATAAAATTTCCTTCTTGAAATTATTCACAAAGCAACTTCAGCTTCAATGCCGTATATGCAAAGAGAAGTAATCAATTACAGGCTAGGGCCGGGTATTAACAAAATATATAAGGTAAAAACACTTACATGATGCAGAATTTGAATAGGCTCCTCTCCGTTTAAAAGATAATATTTTGGTTAGAGATGATTTCCTTCTGGTGCCTGGTGAGCTTGGGACTGCAGATTTTCTCTTTTCGAGCTGAACTCCTTCAGCATTTTTATCCATGTTTCTGCTAGACACTTTGTCAATAGGGCGTGAAACCGTCATTTCATTTTGAGGATTGTTCAATTTCATCTGAGGATCCTTAGAAGATTTTCTTTTTATAGAAACTTCTCTGACAATATCTGGTTCCACAATCGCAAATGATTGTTCATGTTTTGCTGCAGACTCAAAAGCAGCATTACTGTTGTAACAAACAGTATCATAAAACCTTGGAGAAATCAAAGTTGAAAAAGATCCACTGCCACTCTGTGAAAATACTGCAAATTTTGAAGTTACAGAAAACATTGATCACTTATATCCTGCTCATCAATTTCTATGTTTTTACAAGGAAAAGAAATGACGAGGGATGTAACACGAGCAGAGGTTGACCTATGCTATATAGAGAGGGGTCACCGGCACCCGTAAAACTCGGCAAAAATCCCATGTATACATATATATGTCCTTAGAAAATAGTGATATATTAGTAGTGGACACCCTATGTACAAAACAGATTTTGGTTGAATCCAAAAGTGCACCAGTGACCTTCAACTCCTGGGTCCACGTCTGGACACGAGGAGACATCAAGCGCGTCAAATTCATGAAAGACATTAAAACAACGACTATGAATGTTTATTTACTCGGATGAATTACCATCTTGCGCGCTATGAAAATCATTGCTACTTTCCGATTCAATCATCATCTCAGGCCCAGGGTCAAATTCTGCATTTCCTGTTTAAGCCAAATAAAACACTTGGAGTCATATTCCAATCTAGCCAGTCCTACAAAATTTGCCCAGGGGAAGCTATAATCCAAAAGTATGAAAAGAACATTATGCTTTTGTCTATATTCAAGCTTCATAATTTTACCAAAACAGTCAAGACATTTCAATAGGCAAGCATATATTACATAAAAGCAAAAAGTTAGAAATCTAACATGTAGTCAACAAATAGAAGCAGAATTCAACATAGTAGTCGAATGTTTCATGATCAAAACTAATCCTATATTGTTATTAACTCATCTTTAAGCTAAGGAAAAAAAAAATACCATGCTTTAGTGCAACAACAGCATCACAATCAATATAGATGATTCCTTTTTTAAAATAATTTGTCAGTCCAACTTGGGCCACCTCGACTATTCTACTAGGAAGTTGCTCCCTTTTTTTTGGGTATAAATATTCCGACTAATTCAAATTCACAAACATAGGGCCCCACTAAAGGGGAAAAGTGCTTTCTACAAGGAGTTTCTCCGTTCTCAGGTTTTAAACTCGATACTTGTGGAGGAATTCATTCATCCCACCACACTGTACGTGCTACCTCTCACCAGTTAGATATCTAGTACTCCCGCTGTTCCAGTTTATGTGAACTTATTTCCTTTTTAGTCCGTTCCAAAAAGAATGAACCTTTTCTAAATTTGGTAACACGCTTAAAGTTACAACTCTACCCTTAATAAAGAGCGTACTATCAAGATGACATAAGAGCGTACTATCTATTTTTCCATTTGTCCATTGACGGCAACTGGCTTAATATACCATAGCATAAAATTCAAGATAAAATTTCCTTCTTGAAATTATTCACAAAGCAACTTCAGCTTCAATGCCGTATATGCAAAGAGAAGTAATCAATTACAGGCTAGGGCCGGGTATTAACAAAATATATAAGGTAAAAACACTTACATGATGCAGAATTTGAATAGGCTCCTCTCCGTTTAAAAGATAATATTTTGGTTAGAGATGATTTCCTTCTGGTGCCTGGTGAGCTTGGGACTGCAGATTTTCTCTTTTCGAGCTGAACTCCTTCAGCATTTTTATCCATGTTTCTGCTAGACACTTTGTCAATAGGGCGTGAAACCGTCATTTCATTTTGAGGATTGTTCAATTTCATCTGAGGATCCTTAGAAGATTTTCTTTTTATAGAAACTTCTCTGACAATATCTGGTTCCACAATCGCAAATGATTGTTCATGTTTTGCTGCAGACTCAAAAGCAGCATTACTGTTGTAACAAACAGTATCATAAAACCTTGGAGAAATCAAAGTTGAAAAAGATCCACTGCCACTCTGTGAAAATACTGCAAATTTTGAAGTTACAGAAAACATTGATCACTTATATCCTGCTCATCAATTTCTATGTTTTTACAAGGAAAAGAAATGACGAGGGATGTAACACGAGCAGAGGTTGACCTATGCTATATAGAGAGGGGTCACCGGCACCCGTAAAACTCGGCAAAAATCCCATGTATACATATATATGTCCTTAGAAAATAGTGATATATTAGTAGTGGACACCCTATGTACAAAACAGATTTTGGTTGAATCCAAAAGTGCACCAGTGACCTTCAACTCCTGGGTCCACGTCTGGACACGAGGAGACATCAAGCGCGTCAAATTCATGAAAGACATTAAAACAACGACTATGAATGTTTATTTACTCGGATGAATTACCATCTTGCGCGCTATGAAAATCATTGCTACTTTCCGATTCAATCATCATCTCAGGCCCAGGGTCAAATTCTGCATTTCCTGTTTAAGCCAAATAAAACACTTGGAGTCATATTCCAATCTAGCCAGTCCTACAAAATTTGCCCAGGGGAAGCTATAATCCAAAAGTATGAAAAGAACATTATGCTTTTGTCTATATTCAAGCTTCATAATTTTACCAAAACAGTCAAGACATTTCAATAGGCAAGCATATATTACATAAAAGCAAAAAGTTAGAAATCTAACATGTAGTCAACAAATAGAAGCAGAATTCAACATAGTAGTCGAATGTTTCATGATCAAAACTAATCCTATATTGTTATTAACTCATCTTTAAGCTAAGGAAAAAAAAAATACCATGCTTTAGTGCAACAACAGCATCACAATCAATATAGATGATTCCTTTTTTAAAATAATTTGTCAGTCCAACTTGGGCCACCTCGACTATTCTACTAGGAAGTTGCTCCCTTTTTTTTGGGTATAAATATTCCGACTAATTCAAATTCACAAACATAGGGCCCCACTAAAGGGGAAAAGTGCTTTCTACAAGGAGTTTCTCCGTTCTCAGGTTTTAAACTCGATACTTGTGGAGGAATTCATTCATCCCACCACACTGTACGTGCTACCTCTCACCAGTTAGATATCTAGTACTCCCGCTGTTCCAGTTTATGTGAACTTATTTCCTTTTTAGTCCGTTCCAAAAAGAATGAACCTTTTCTAAATTTGGTAACACGCTTAAAGTTACAACTCTACCCTTAATAAAGAGCGTACTATCAAGATGACATAAGAGCGTACTATCTATTTTTCCATTTGTCCATTGACGGCAACTGGCTTAATATACCATAGCATAAAATTCAAGATAAAATTTCCTTCTTGAAATTATTCACAAAGCAACTTCAGCTTCAATGCCGTATATGCAAAGAGAAGTAATCAATTACAGGCTAGGGCCGGGTATTAACAAAATATATAAGGTAAAAACACTTACATGATGCAGAATTTGAATAGGCTCCTCTCCGTTTAAAAGATAATATTTTGGTTAGAGATGATTTCCTTCTGGTGCCTGGTGAGCTTGGGACTGCAGATTTTCTCTTTTCGAGCTGAACTCCTTCAGCATTTTTATCCATGTTTCTGCTAGACACTTTGTCAATAGGGCGTGAAACCGTCATTTCATTTTGAGGATTGTTCAATTTCATCTGAGGATCCTTAGAAGATTTTCTTTTTATAGAAACTTCTCTGACAATATCTGGTTCCACAATCGCAAATGATTGTTCATGTTTTGCTGCAGACTCAAAAGCAGCATTACTGTTGTAACAAACAGTATCATAAAACCTTGGAGAAATCAAAGTTGAAAAAGATCCACTGCCACTCTGTGAAAATACTGCAAATTTTGAAGTTACAGAAAACATTGATCACTTATATCCTGCTCATCAATTTCTATGTTTTTACAAGGAAAAGAAATGACGAGGGATGTAACACGAGCAGAGGTTGACCTATGCTATATAGAGAGGGGTCACCGGCACCCGTAAAACTCGGCAAAAATCCCATGTATACATATATATGTCCTTAGAAAATAGTGATATATTAGTAGTGGACACCCTATGTACAAAACAGATTTTGGTTGAATCCAAAAGTGCACCAGTGACCTTCAACTCCTGGGTCCACGTCTGGACACGAGGAGACATCAAGCGCGTCAAATTCATGAAAGACATTAAAACAACGACTATGAATGTTTATTTACTCGGATGAATTACCATCTTGCGCGCTATGAAAATCATTGCTACTTTCCGATTCAATCATCATCTCAGGCCCAGGGTCAAATTCTGCATTTCCTGTTTAAGCCAAATAAAACACTTGGAGTCATATTCCAATCTAGCCAGTCCTACAAAATTTGCCCAGGGGAAGCTATAATCCAAAAGTATGAAAAGAACATTATGCTTTTGTCTATATTCAAGCTTCATAATTTTACCAAAACAGTCAAGACATTTCAATAGGCAAGCATATATTACATAAAAGCAAAAAGTTAGAAATCTAACATGTAGTCAACAAATAGAAGCAGAATTCAACATAGTAGTCGAATGTTTCATGATCAAAACTAATCCTATATTGTTATTAACTCATCTTTAAGCTAAGGAAAAAAAAAATACCATGCTTTAGTGCAACAACAGCATCACAATCAATATAGATGATTCCTTTTTTAAAATAATTTGTCAGTCCAACTTGGGCCACCTCGACTATTCTACTAGGAAGTTGCTCCCTTTTTTTTGGGTATAAATATTCCGACTAATTCAAATTCACAAACATAGGGCCCCACTAAAGGGGAAAAGTGCTTTCTACAAGGAGTTTCTCCGTTCTCAGGTTTTAAACTCGATACTTGTGGAGGAATTCATTCATCCCACCACACTGTACGTGCTACCTCTCACCAGTTAGATATCTAGTACTCCCGCTGTTCCAGTTTATGTGAACTTATTTCCTTTTTAGTCCGTTCCAAAAAGAATGAACCTTTTCTAAATTTGGTAACACGCTTAAAGTTACAACTCTACCCTTAATAAAGAGCGTACTATCAAGATGACATAAGAGCGTACTATCTATTTTTCCATTTGTCCATTGACGGCAACTGGCTTAATATACCATAGCATAAAATTCAAGATAAAATTTCCTTCTTGAAATTATTCACAAAGCAACTTCAGCTTCAATGCCGTATATGCAAAGAGAAGTAATCAATTACAGGCTAGGGCCGGGTATTAACAAAATATATAAGGTAAAAACACTTACATGATGCAGAATTTGAATAGGCTCCTCTCCGTTTAAAAGATAATATTTTGGTTAGAGATGATTTCCTTCTGGTGCCTGGTGAGCTTGGGACTGCAGATTTTCTCTTTTCGAGCTGAACTCCTTCAGCATTTTTATCCATGTTTCTGCTAGACACTTTGTCAATAGGGCGTGAAACCGTCATTTCATTTTGAGGATTGTTCAATTTCATCTGAGGATCCTTAGAAGATTTTCTTTTTATAGAAACTTCTCTGACAATATCTGGTTCCACAATCGCAAATGATTGTTCATGTTTTGCTGCAGACTCAAAAGCAGCATTACTGTTGTAACAAACAGTATCATAAAACCTTGGAGAAATCAAAGTTGAAAAAGATCCACTGCCACTCTGTGAAAATACTGCAAATTTTGAAGTTACAGAAAACATTGATCACTTATATCCTGCTCATCAATTTCTATGTTTTTACAAGGAAAAGAAATGACGAGGGATGTAACACGAGCAGAGGTTGACCTATGCTATATAGAGAGGGGTCACCGGCACCCGTAAAACTCGGCAAAAATCCCATGTATACATATATATGTCCTTAGAAAATAGTGATATATTAGTAGTGGACACCCTATGTACAAAACAGATTTTGGTTGAATCCAAAAGTGCACCAGTGACCTTCAACTCCTGGGTCCACGTCTGGACACGAGGAGACATCAAGCGCGTCAAATTCATGAAAGACATTAAAACAACGACTATGAATGTTTATTTACTCGGATGAATTACCATCTTGCGCGCTATGAAAATCATTGCTACTTTCCGATTCAATCATCATCTCAGGCCCAGGGTCAAATTCTGCATTTCCTGTTTAAGCCAAATAAAACACTTGGAGTCATATTCCAATCTAGCCAGTCCTACAAAATTTGCCCAGGGGAAGCTATAATCCAAAAGTATGAAAAGAACATTATGCTTTTGTCTATATTCAAGCTTCATAATTTTACCAAAACAGTCAAGACATTTCAATAGGCAAGCATATATTACATAAAAGCAAAAAGTTAGAAATCTAACATGTAGTCAACAAATAGAAGCAGAATTCAACATAGTAGTCGAATGTTTCATGATCAAAACTAATCCTATATTGTTATTAACTCATCTTTAAGCTAAGGAAAAAAAAAATACCATGCTTTAGTGCAACAACAGCATCACAATCAATATAGATGATTCCTTTTTTAAAATAATTTGTCAGTCCAACTTGGGCCACCTCGACTATTCTACTAGGAAGTTGCTCCCTTTTTTTTGGGTATAAATATTCCGACTAATTCAAATTCACAAACATAGGGCCCCACTAAAGGGGAAAAGTGCTTTCTACAAGGAGTTTCTCCGTTCTCAGGTTTTAAACTCGATACTTGTGGAGGAATTCATTCATCCCACCACACTGTACGTGCTACCTCTCACCAGTTAGATATCTAGTACTCCCGCTGTTCCAGTTTATGTGAACTTATTTCCTTTTTAGTCCGTTCCAAAAAGAATGAACCTTTTCTAAATTTGGTAACACGCTTAAAGTTACAACTCTACCCTTAATAAAAAGCTTTTGTAACCATACAAATACTCTGGGTCTCATCTAAACTTGTTTAGGACCACAAATTCCAAAAGTCTCATTTTTTTCTTAAACTCTGTTACCGGTCAAACAGGTTCACATAAATTGAAACAGAGGGAGTATCAGATAACTCTGTCACGGAAATTTAAACAACCGGTACCAAATAACTCTGCCCTTAAAGCTTAGACAGATAGGAAAAAAAATCAGCTAAGAATTATACCTTTGGATGCAGTTATGGAGCAAGAAATATTCTTAGAAGCAGATGGTTCAATCTTATTGAGCTTGTGAGATACAGTGTTCCTCCCTTCTTGATGTTTCTTCCTATGAAGATCATTCATTCCTATGCACTTTCTAGTTTTTGATCCACATGCTCCCATTTTCTTCTTTCAATTCTCAAAAACACAACAAATTGGAATTATCAATAATGAAACTGATAAGATAAGAATGGATATTGCAAGAATTTTTTTTTGTCTAACTATGTGAATCAACTAATGTTCTAGTAAATTCAACTTATGAGAAAATTCCCTTTTTAGGTTCTTAAAATGATACCAAATTCATCAAACTACTACTACAATTTCCAAAAGGGACAACTTTATAAATGGCAAAGTTTAATAGGTTAGAGTGGATAAATTGTCAACGACAATATTCCTCGACCGTCCACATGACTAAGGTTATGTACCAAATTTTCATGTGCGAGTTCCGTGTTTCTTTATAATTCTTGCTACGTAAAATTCCATAAAATATGATAACTTATTGATCACGTGTCTTAATATAATCCTTGTCACTTCCATAAGAAGCTTGGAAAATATAACCAAATTATCATATACTAGAAATGAATCTCTTAGTGGGTAAATAACTTATTTATTCACTACTGGTGTTAATACTTGGGGCCCAAATTAAAGGGAAGAGGTTCACCGTAATAAGATGAAATTTCTTTAATGTATATTTCTTCCATTTGAATTTAAACGATATACCTTTCTTATTAGTAAACTAGTGGAGTTATTGCGTTCAAGGTTATTACGCATTGGAATTGTTGGTAATCTGTGTTCGAAATCAGAATCTCAGAAAAATATTAGTTTAATAAATTCCTCCAAGAATAGAATGGAATAACTATTGCTTGTGTGTCCTTAAGGAATTTAATCCCCTCACCGTTGCTCAAGGTTTTGGATTAATTCCTCCAGGATACAACGGAATAACTATTTTGTAATACCGGCAATCGAAATTACAGAATTTCAGCGAAATCAACAGACGGAGCAAATCACACGTGACACTTACGTTTATTTGAAAATAATGCAACAATATATAGAAAAGAGGGGAGAAATTTTTAGATTTTAATTTCCATCTTTTGAAAATGAGGCCAAGCCTCAAAATTTATAGACAAAGAAAGGATGAGATGAAAAGGTGCGGACCAAAAGGTGCCTTTTCCATTTTCCATTGATACCCTTTAAAGAAAAACGCAACAATCCCCCACATGAATGAGGAACAGACATATGTGAAAAAACATGCATGAAAATACTGTGTGATTCACAAGTAAGGATTAATCGCATTTGGATAAGTAAATTTCCCAATGAACTTTCCGTAGTGAACTTATGTCGGATATACTCGGTCAATCGGCATAATTAATATCTTTGAACCGTCGAGCTTTGGTGTATACCTAGACAACCACTAACCGTCTTTGGTTCTCATTGTTATGTTCGTTTCAGCCATGAACATTACCTGGTTCATAAGCGCGTAGAGAACTGGCCTTACACTTCACACTTATATAGGTGATTCCTAAATGTGTTATCCCGTAGATACACTATTTGATATACCATGTATCAAACTTAGAAACCATTAAAAAGCCTTAACACTTTACCCTTGATACTAAACATTGTCTTATCACGAGAATGAACCAAAAAGAAATTTTATTTGACAATGTTGAGCCATCATTAGTGACTTTGTTTGAGCTCCTTGAACTTAGATCTTGGGATCTCCAGATTTCTAGGTAGAGTTATCGCACAATGACTTGTCCTCGTCCATAGACACATTCCCCCCGATGATCTTTTAATTACCTCTCTAGCTAGACCTTTTATAAGTGGATCCAACACATTATCGCTTGACTTTACATAGTCAATTATGATAATTTCCCTAGAGAGTAGTTTTCTAACGTTTTTATGTCTTCATATACGATAAGATATTCCGTTATACATAATACTCTTAGCCCTTCCTATTGCCGCTTGACCATTGTAGTATATGCATATGTGTGCCAATATTTTGGGCTAAGATAGAAGTTCTTCAAGAAATTTTAGAGCCATCTAACTTCTTCATCGGCCTTGTCTATGGCCATAAACTCAGCCTTCATTGTAGAATGGCAATGGACGATTGTTTGGATGATTTTTAAGATACTTCTCCTCCACTGATTGTAAACATATATCTGTTTGTGGATTTAGTTTAGGTTTATCCGGTGAATCAATTTGCATCACTATAACCTTCAATACCCGCAGGATATTTATTATAGTGCAATGCATGGATATATTTTAAATATTCAAAAACTCATTTTGTCCTGACAGTTCAATGTAAACTTCCTTATGTTGTAGACTAATACGTCTCGACATTCTATTGCATATTAGATTATTGACTACACTTAATGTAGCAATAATAACAACAACAACAAAAATAATAGGCATTACTTGTGGCCATAACCTTTTAATATATAACACATTTCGTAATCACTCTGCTATTTTCATGCATTTGTATGTTATTTATTCATACATCTATATGATATGCAAACTATACCACCTTCATTCATAAAACAAATCCAACTTGTAATAGATTTTAGTCATGTTCATCGGTTGGTTCACCTTATTATGGACCAACATATTAATACATTCGTTCATGAATGGTCATGTCCATACAAAAAGGTACAGACGTATCTTTCTATGAAAAATCACAACATTCGAAATGACATCATTTCATAAAAGAACTAAATAATATAAATTTTCAAGAAAGAAAATAACCTTTCGAGAAAGGCACGTGACCAACTTTCGAATTAGTAGTTTCATCAACTAATCTTACTAAGACTGAATAACTAATGAATCCACTGACTACCATATCAATATCCATTAAAGATTTGTGGGGTCCAAAAATATATCATTTAATTCTTATAAATAATATAGACATCAAGTCTAACATTAGCTGGTTTCATGCATAATTAAGCTCAACGCCCCCACATTTTAAATATTTTATCAACATATCATCCATATATAATCAAATAATCACTATATGATTTAGAGTTTTCTCAACGTAAATACATTTATTTACACTACTAATTTTCAAATCATTTGATAAAATATTATTTAGTCAAATCTCGCATGTCGGTGTTTGGTGCTTGTTTTAATCAATAAAGTGACTTAATAAGTCGACACACCTTCTTTTCTTTTTCGGAAACTACGAACCCTTTAGGTTGTTCCATATAAGTTTCTTCCTCCTAATCTCCATTTAAAAAAGTTATCTTTAGGTCCATCTAATGGATTTTAAGGCCATACACGGGGCCTAACGCTATTAACACCCAAGTAGATGTAATCCTCGTTACCGGCGAGTATGCATCAAAATAATCAAGGCATTCTCATTGTCTAAACCCTTTAACAACTAATTTTGTATTATACTTGTCAATAGTACCATCACCTTTCATTTTACTTTTGAGAAGATCAACCAATTCCCAAGTATGATTACTTGATATGGATTCTATCTCACTATTGATAGCTTCTTTCCAATATTGTGCTTCCGAGGAAGACATTGCTTCTTTGAATATTTGAGGCTCATTTTCCAATAAGAATGCCAGAAAATCTTGTCCAAAGTAAGTAGTTGTCCTTTGATGTTTACTACATCTTGGATTTTTCTAATTCAACGTATTTTCTTTTGCTTCTTCTCGAGTTAGCTTAGATATTTTACTAGACAACTCACATTTCTTTTTATACGAATAAATATTCTCAAAAAATTTAGTATTATCTTATTTGATTACCATATCAATATGCATGTCGGGTATTTTTAATTTGTGAATCGGAAAACGATATGGCTTACTATTTGTTGTATATCTTATGAAAACAGAATAAATATTTTTTATCCGATTTTTATCCTTTGGATTTAAAAACTTGCATTTTACCCAAAAAGCCCCCCACACTTGGAAATATTTCAAGTTGGGTTTTGTTCCTTTTTATTTTTTATATGGAATGGACTGTGTCTTGCTATGGGAACGCAGATGAGTATTCAGTTAGCTGCAAGCTTAGCTTCCCCCTACAAATTTTGGGTAAACCAGAACTATGCATTAAATGTCTCTTTTGACGTTCTATTCTTTTTTTCGCAATTCCATTAGATTGTTGTGACTAAGGGGCGATCGTTTGGAGAATAATTTCATTTTCCAAACACATTTCTTCAAAAAGAAGAGATTCATATTTGACGCCTCTATTATATTGTTGAGCCAACCACAAGAACTGTTGTTTGTGTCACGACAGAGCCAGAATTAATAAATGGTTTTAAATCTTCGAACCAATCTGACACATTCAGGAAGATTTTAGTCTCCAAAACCAGGGGTATAAAATTCCTTAAGATTGTTAGTAATCTTTGTTTGAATATAGAAAATCAGAGAAGCAGAGAAACATGAGTTTAATAAATTCCTCCCAGGATAGAACAAAATAACTATTACTTGTGTGTCCTTAAGAAATTTAATCATCTTACTGTTGTCCAAGGTTTTGGATTAATTTCTCCTAGGATAGAACGGAATAACTATTCCGTAATACTGGCAACCGAAATTACAGAACTTCAGCAAACTCAACAGACAGAGCAAATCACACTTGACACTTATGTTTTGAAAATAATGCAACAATATAGAGAAATAGGGGAGAAATTTTCAAAATTTTCCATCTTTTGAAAATGAGGTCAAGCCTCAAAATTTATAGACAAAGGAAGGGTGAGATAAAGAGGTGCAGACAAAAAGGTGTCTCCTCTATTTCTCATTCACACCCTTCAAAGAAAAATACAACAGGAACAAATGAAGTGAAGTTTTTCAAAAGACCTTCGCTAAAGATAATAGTCTCTTCTAAAAAGAATGACACATTTTTATAATTAAAAATAATTCAATTGTAAGCTTTTTATTTTACTCATTTTACCTTTAATGAGAAGCTTTTACAACAACACAAATGACATGACCTCATAAAGCTTTTATCCCTTAAACTTTTAAGATCACAAGTTTCAAAAGTCTCCCTCTTTTCTTTTAAACTCCGTGACGAGTCAAACTATCTCATCTAAATTGAAGCAGAAGGTGGTATAAATTAGGTGTTGAATCCATTTAGCTATTCACATACTTACTCTTTTTATATTTTGAATTCGCTTGGTGAAAATTCTTCCTTCGTCGTAATATGTTAATTCAATAAAAGACATACCTTTCATATACATATTTGTCACGCATCCATAGTCGAAATGATATATATATATATATATATATATATATATATATATATATATATATATATATATATATATATATATATATATATATATATATATATCATTGTTAAAATGAATTGCTTGATTTGATACAGAACAAAATTTAGGTAAGTATCAGCTCTAGCCATAACTGAACTATAAAAGTTGGAGTTCTGGGGTACAAACCCGTCTGCAAGTGTTGTAGAAGAGAGAAGATACAATGTTGTGAGCACGTGTTACTTCTTACAAGTTTTTGACAATGAATGTTAATAATGCGTTTGATTAAAGAAAATCTAAAACATTGTTTCCGTTAAAATGATTGAAACGTCCCCAAAATCATTAAGATTATAATTTAAAAACATGTAAAATGACGAACAACAAAAATGATATGAAGAGGAATTAAGGATTTTGTTTTGAGAATAGTATTTGAAGGATTACCCACAAAAAATATTAGAAATAAAATAATAAGAATATTAGTAACCAAAAGTGCTCTTAAGATGAAATGAAAAGCCAAGAGTACAACTTATGGCATATGCTTTGACTTTGACATATAAGCACTTTTGGTGTTCATAAATAAACAGTAATATCAAAGAATGACATCATTTATAATTATGTCATATATGTGCAGTGAAAGTGAAATTCATTGCGAAAAAAGAAATACAAGGACTGGTCATACATGAAGTAATTGATAACAGAGGAACCTAGATTCTGAATTAGTACAAATTATAAGTCCATACTAATTCAATCAACAAGGGGCAGAGGAATAAAAATTACTCTAGGAGTGTATTCAGAAAGCAATATAACATAGGACATAACAGCACTGGCCAAAACTAAAAAAAAGGTATATAACTAACTTTTTGCAACTCCCTTAGCTTTAGCAGATTTATCATCAGATATACCAAATACAAACAAAAGGATGAAGTAAAACCAAATAAAGAGAGAAAAACTTAAACCAAAAGGCTAGTCCTCGCTAGAGCTAGTAATTTTTTTTACTTTGATTCTATTGGACGACAGCCGTGACCTGTTGCCACTCCCCATCAACTGCTTCTTTCCACAATGTAGCATCGTTATCCCCAGCCGCCACTGCCAACAAGTTTCCGGTTAGAGACCATGAAACCCTCCAAACAGGAGTCTTGAAGTCTTTAAGAACCTTTCCCTCCCACTGATCTCCCTCCTTCGCCACAGTCCATATGACAACTGTACCATCCTCTGAAGCACTAGCAATTGTCGATTTAGGAAGTCCCAAGTTTGGTGCCCAGGCTACATCCCGCACCCAGTTAGTGTGCATCTGTAGTGCAGGGAAGCAGTCCATCTTCCAAACACCATTATATAACTTCCAAACCTTCACGGTGTTATCACAGCCACCGGATGCCAGCTTCTGAACAGGTTCAAGAACACCTGAACCAACTAAAGCACCAGGAGCCATTGATGGATCCCATGAGACTGCTGTTACCCCAACTGGATGGGCTTGGTCAATTTTTGTAGTGTCCCAAAGACCATCTGACCTAGCAGTGTGAACTGAAATACTACCATCAGAAGAACCACAAGCCAAGCAAAGCCCGAGTTCATGAGGAGCCCATGAAATAGAGTTAACCGATGATTTATGGTCGCTAAAAACATGAGCTTGTGTCCACTCATTTTGATTGCCTTCCTTCCAGATAACAACTTTTCCATCGTAGGAGCAGGAAGCAAGGATTGAGCCAAATTTAGGGTGTGCCCAAGCAACTTGCCAAACAGGACCAGTATGGCCACTCAGAGTGGCAAGGTGCTGTGAAGTTGAGTTGTTGCTGACTCCAACTATTTTTATGGTCATATCAGATGATGCTGTGGCCACACGTTTCCCATAATAGTCCATGGAAACATCATGAACTTTGTCATTGTGACCCGTTTCAATCTTCTGCGCAGGCATCTTCCCTTTGCCGCTACACAATGTCTCTCAGCTCCTATAATTTATTGGTCATTTGATTTTTGTAAATGTAAGTTTAATGGATCACAATTCACAGTCAAACACACAATTCAAGCAACTATACAAACTATTCATATACATCACAAGTGATTCGCATGAATAACTCCCAATGCTTTCTGTATCGCAAATCAAAACTGTATAGCGAGCATTATTGGTTAAACACTCTAGGTTCCAAATTAAGGTCAATCAAAATCATCTCCACTAACCTAACATGACACTGTCCTAGTGAAAATTAGTAAGACTACCTCAACCCGGATTCCTATTATCAGCTACAAATTTTCTAGTTGGCTTCTTTATTCACATACTTGTACCATGAATGATTCAATGTCTTTACATTGCAGATAAACATTGTTTTAGAATTCTAGCAAAGGTAATCCATTGAGATGAAAAATCTAAAATCACATACCCTAACCTAACTAGTCTAATGCTACCAAAAATATTTTTAACTGTTGTGATATATCTACTGAAGTTATTAGGCCACTTCCATATAAAGGACAATATAGATATTCCCAAAACTCCTTTCCATAAAGTGACTGCTGTCCACAAAAGATATCACACTTTCTTTTCTACTAACCAAGATATCTCTGAGGGCTATGGCGCATAATTCGAAACTTGTGGACAATCGGTCCACCACTCTACCCATATGGCAGGTTCAAACCGGTGACGTGAGCGGTGCACTAATCTACACATCACATGTTGTGCTCTTACCACTAGACTGAAACCCTGGGGCTCAACAGATATCCCATCGTTCTAAAGGAGACTCCAACATATGTTTATCATAACTCAATCAATCACAAACTGATTAGGGCTGGCCATATGATTCTTCCACATCTAGACTAATATAAGCACACACAAAAATGGATGTGGCATACATTCAAAAAACACATAGGAGGACAACGCCTAAGAAACATAAAATTATATTTAACTCATCCACACATTCATAAACAATTTTTTGATTCTAATACAAATGTTAAAAATAAAAACGATCTATATATTTGCAGATATAAATTTGTGGATCTCCTATAACTATCTTTTAGTGCACTACTGGACCTCCTGGAAATATTTTATTAGCTCTATACAAGGGAAAATTTTATTTTTTTTGTGACGGTATTGTGCAGTCCAGCTTGCGCCCACCTGTCACCAGAATAGTTACCACATAACTCTACCCACCAAGGCTAGGCAGGCTGGAAAAATATAGTAGGAGTATCATTTTTTTCGCTTTCAATTATTATTCAATTAACACAAAAATACACAAGAATTCTTTCTAAAATTGACAAAACTCAGATAAGTAAAAAACCAAATCATGGATCGACGAAGCCCAATTAAACACAAAGAAATCAGAGATATTATAAAAACAGGAATGCAAGCTTGATAGATCTAGCATTTTTCCTAGGATCACAAACCGGGTCGATCCGAAAAAGAATAAAGCGAAGGCAAAAAAAGCACGGCAAAATTATAGTTTTCAGGACGAAAATATACAGATCTTAATATAATCTGATGAAATTACGGGATAACGATGAAGCTTTTTACCTGTTGTAATAGAATGTTTCAGAGTCAAGCGATGGGATAGAGAAAATAGCGCAACTCGAATCTGCAGAGAGAGAACCGAACTGTCTAATGTGGAAAGCTTGTTTGTGCAGCAAATCTATAAGTTATTCATAGTTCATATATTTACTCGTTACTGTTATTTTAAATATAATATTCTTTTTAATTGTTAAGTAAACAAAAAAATCATTACTGTATGGGAAAAACCGATTTGTTATGTAGATCCTTTATTTTTCTCTCATCTTGTCCTTCCATATTAATAATCGTATTTTATCTTTTATTTATATTTTTATATGAGATAATTCTGCCCCGTACCTTACTTTTTTTTAATAATATTACAAGTTTCTTCTTTATATTATTGATACACGATATCATAAAATGATAAAAAGTATATAATCTATTCAAATATTGTGCACATCAAAAAATACAGTACAATATAATATTATATGATATATTATAAAATGATATTGTCATTCTCTAGCTTGATAGTATTAGCCCTAGGACGTTACCCTTTTTTTTCTTTAGTTTGCTACATTCACATGTCTCATTCCGTTATTACTTGCCACTGAAAATTCCATAATTTGCTAGCAATACTTCGTTCATATTCTTGTTTACTGCCTTGAAATTAGTTTACTAATATATTATCTTGCAATTACTTATTATCGGTACCCCTTTTATAGTCACAACTTTTTATTTTATTAAATTATGTACTTAGTCAAATATTATCGAGACGAAGGGTATTTCTTTTTACAAGTGTGGTTGTAACTTGTAAGTAAAAGAGAAATTTTTTTAGAGAAATGTATATTATTAGCCGGTCCAAAAATAATAGCTGATAATATATATAATTTTGTAACAATACATACATACATATATTTATATATATACATACATATATTTATATATATATATATATATATATATATACGCACACGCTTTTTAAGATAACAAATATAATTAGTTTCAGCGGAGCTATCAATTTACATTTTGTTCAAACATGTTTTATATCTCACACAATAGCGACTTAGTTGTGGGAGGCCTTTGTTTTCTCACAAGTTGATGGACCTAAATGGCTAAGTCTTATGGTTTTGGGCCGACTAACACGTGAGACAAAAAAAAGTTTACAAAACTAGTGTCAATTATGTGAGGCACAAAATAGATATTTTGTGAGGAAGGTGGGGAAACTCCAATATTATGTTTTAGCATAAATGCTTTGTAACTCCTAGCATGTTGAAAATGTCTGCTTATTTTACTACCTCTTGCGTAAAAATTGCACGGAGCGTCCTATTTGGTTGCTCCTATTTAACATATACCTATTTTTAAAAAAAAAATTAACTTGTACCCACTTTTTTAATAACTTCAGCCCCCTTCTCATTTTTTTTTTTCTTTCTTCTTATATACTAGGCTGCCCTTTTCTTTGTAAACATTATATAGAGCCAACTACAATTAATAAACTATGAATTGACGAGTGAAATAAAAGACAAATAGTAACATGCTATTACACTGAAAATATAAAAATATTATATGATAATGTAATTCCTTAAATAGTTACATGACTCATCATCAAAGTTTGACAGCATACTCTTTCCATCTAAACAGCTAAAGTATTAACAATACAGTAGCTTACCGAAAATGAAAACGAAAAAGTATCACTAGTAGAATACAAGATGAAAAGAATTTCTAAGAAGACCATCTCTTCTTCTGTGAATATGTTTAATCTTAAAGAAGTGTTCTTGAGTACAACAAATATAGAATAAAACTTCAGCTAAAATATGCTGAAGTTCAGCAAATAGAGAATAAAACTTCAGTTACTAGAATGCTTAAGTTCGGTAACTACAAACAAAAATTTTATCAAATAGAGAACAAAACTTGAGCTACTAAAATGCTTAGAGAACAAAATTTTAGCTACTAGAATGCTTAAGTTCAGCAATTACAAATAAAAACTTCAGCAACTAGAGAACAAACTAGAATGCTTAAGCTCAGCAAATACAAACAAAAACTTGAGCACACTTGGTTCAGCAATTTTTGCTACTTCAGGCCCGTCTACCAGAATGCTGAAGTTTGCGTGATTGTCTTTGCTACTTCAGGCATGTATGCCTGAAGTTACGTGAAAAGTGGATAAGTTTGTAATATTTTTGCAAAGCATGTATAAGTTAAAACGTGACCCAAAAAGTGGGTATAGATGCAAATGCCCCCTTTTGCATTTATACCTGGTTTTGGGATCACAATTGAACCTATACCAACTTTACAAAAAAGTTGGCAAGTGTGATGACCCGGGCCGTCATCATGTGAGTTATCGTCCCATTTTCCTCATCTTATGTTTTTCTATGCTTTATTATCAGCATTTGAGGTGATCGAGTCGAATTGGATTGGTTTTAGATGGAAATGAGACACTTAGTCTCCTTAAGGAAAGCTTATTTTGGAAAAGTCAACCGGAAGTTGACTATTTAGTTAGAGGGCTCGGATGTGATTTTCGGGGTTTCGGTTAGCTTCGGGGGATGATTTGTGACTTAGGAGCCAGATCGGGAGTAGTTTTGGAGGCCCGGTGTAGAATTAGACTTGAATTGGCGAAGTTAGTATTTTGGCGAATTCCGGTTGATAGGTGAAATTTTGATCCGATGGTCGGAATGGAATTCCGAGAGCTGATATAGCTTCTTTAGGTGATTTTGGATATGTGCAAAATTTCTGGCCATTCGGAGGTGTTTTGGACGGGTTTTTGATCGAATGCGTATTTTGAAAGTTTTTAAGAAACTTAGGTTTGAATCCGATGTAAGATGATGATTTTGGTGTTAGTTGAGGTGTTTTGATGATTGGAGCAAGTTTGAATAATGTTTTAAAATGTGTTGGTGCTTTTGGTTGAGGTCCTGAAGGTCTCGAAGTGATTTTGAATGGCTAATGGGATGAAATTCAAGTAGAGGAAGTGGCAGATTTTGGTGGTATCTAGTATCTGGTATGCTCGCTTCTACGGAAATGGAGCACAGAAGTGGTTCCGCAGAAGCGATAGATTGGTCGCATAAGCGGTTCAATGCTGAATTGGGTAGTTCCACAGAAGCGGAAGTCTTTTCGCCTAAGCGAGTGCGCAGAAGCGGACACGAGTTTGCAGAAGCGGTTTGGGCCTGGAGGTGAGGTTTCGCAGATGCGCAAAATATGAGTCGCATAATGAAATTCCTCTTAAGCGGACAAAAATCACAGAAGCGGTCTCGCAGAAGCATGCATAGGAATCACAGAAGCGGAAACCCCCGAAGCCAGTAGGAGTTTTATATTCATTTTTTCTCCGCGAGGGTTATGTTCTTTCCACCATTTTTGAATGAACTTGAGAGCTAATTGACGAATTTGAAGGGGGATTTCGACTAGGTGTGATTGGAGGTAAGTCCCTTGGCCTAAATACATGAAATTATGATAGATTTAACATGAAAATGGATTGACATTCATCAAAAGAGAGTGAAGCTAGTGCTTGGAAACTTGGGAATTTAAAAATAGAAATTGAAGGGTCAAATGGACTCCGATTTTGATAAACTTGATATGTATAGACTCGTGGCGAGACAAGGAATCCGGTGATGTAAATTTTGCAATTTTTCGAGAAATGGTCTCAGCGCTCGGGTTTTGCCAACTTCGTAATTTTTTATATTTTTCAAGTCTTTTTGATTGGGGTATGATTCATAGCCTATTGTGACGTATTCCTTGTGGTTTTGGTCAGATTCGACGCACGAGGAGGTTGATTCGAGAGGAAAAGGCATATCGAGCTAGATTTTAGGCTGGCTAGAGGTGAGTAATAACTTTAAATGATATCTTGAGAGTTTGAGACCCTGGATTTGCACAGGTTGGTGTTGTGTTGAGATGAGACACACGTTCAATAGCGAGCGCATGGTCATTTACTATTAGGAATTATGACTTGGTCCAGTCCAGATGATATTTTACCGCGTATTAGCTATGACTTATTATTTTCCACTATGATTTGGGCTTATTGCTGACTGTTTGAACTCCTTATGAACTATCATCACTGTTTTCCTTACTATTTGAAATATTATCGGAACTCAGTCCATGTGATTTATACTGTTTCATGAACTCAGCTATATTTTACTCAAACTTGGAGTTTTTAAGTGATATTTGAACTATTGTTTGAGCTGAGTATTATTGTTTTACTGATGCCCAATGGGCTTTTGATTATTTTTGGACTGATGGAGGCCGATGGTCATGTGTAAGGATATGATGAGTAATGTGAGGAGGCTCACAGGCCTCGGTGATACGTGAGGAGGCTTTCAGGCCTCGAGTGATATGTGAGGAGGCTTTTAGGCCTCGAGTGTATTTTGAGCAGGCTATGAGGCCTCATATTGATATGTTCATGCTTTCAGGCCTTATTGATAGCGCTTGGGCTATATGAGCCCCTCCGGAGTCTGCACACCCATAGTGAGCGCGATTACCCATGTGATTGAGAGTGAGCCCAAGGGGCGGATGTTGTATTGTGTGATAGATATTGAGCCCGTGAGGCCGATAATGTGCTGAGAGTTTGATTTGCGCCTGTGGGGCAGGTTTCTGAGCATTTCTTATTGATTGAGGATATTTGTTTTAACTGTTTTCAAAGAGATCGTTTACTATATTTCACTGGTTTTACTGTTTATCTAATTTTACTGCTTGAGATAGGATTATTTGTGCCATCGTGAGATTTTATGTACTTAGACGTTAATTATTTTTATTACTTACTGGGTCGGAGTACTCACTTTTCTCCCTGCACCATGTGTGCAGATACAAACATAGTAGAGTTCGTTCCTGAGCGTTGATTTCCTTCCAGACTCGGCGAACCAGGAGAGACGAGATAGTTGTCGACGTCCACAGCCCCATTTCTTCCTTATCTTCTCTATTTTCATTTATCTTCGGACTATGTTCCGAGTTCTAGACTTGTAGTATTTTAGCAAACTCTGTAGTAACTCGTGACTTGTGACACCCCGATTTTGGATTGGATTCGGGATGGTATCCCTGTTTATCACTTTTATTCCGTATTTATGGTTATATTATTCATATTATAGACTTATCTATGCTAATGACTGTTAAATGAGGTGTTAATGTTATGTTGCCTGGCCGTTTCTTCACGAAAGGCGCCATCACGACCAGGTGAGAATTGGGTCGTGACAACAAGCGTACCCACTTTACGATCAACTTCAGACTTATAGGTCTGAAGTTATAAAAAAAATGCCTGAAGTGAAAAAAGTATACTTCAAATGCACGTAATGCCAAATAGGTTTGAAATGCAACCAATGATTTCAAGCACTTAAAGGCTAATACGTTTGAAGTAAAAAAGTGCACTTAAGATACACTTAAGGCTAATAAGTCTGAAGTGCAACAAACGTTTTCATTCACTTAAGGCCAAAAAGTCTTAAGTGAAAATTCGCACTTCAGATGCACTTAAGGCCAAATTGGTCTAAAGTGTAACCAATAGTTTCATGCACTTAAGGCCAATAAGTGTGAAGTGAAAAATTGCACTTCAGATGCACTTAAGGCCAAAAAGTCTGAAGTGCAACAAACGTTTTGCTACACTTAAAACAAATAAGTTTGAAGTCAAAAATTGCACTTCAGATACACTTAAGGCCAAAAAGTCTGAAGTGCAACAAACGTTTTCATTCGCTTAATGTCAATAAGTCTAAAGTGAAAATTGCCCAAAAACGAAAATTTGTTCTTCGAATTATAATAATTAAATATATGATTTAATACCTAAATCTACTCCAAATAAGCTCAAATTTGAAAAATAGCCTCCTAATATCACCAAGAACAAACCTCAATCATCAATTTGTCAAAACAACAATAATATATATATATATATATATATATATATATATATATATATATTGCAATTAAGAAAAAAAAAATACGCCTAAACAATAGTAAAAAATAAAATGTCATAACAGCTCACCATTGTAAAACATCATAAACTACATTAAAATATATTAACGACTACCATAAAAAATCATTGTCACCCAAAGAATAGGTTAAATAGAGACGACCAAATAGGACGCCTGTGCAATTTTTACTTTACCTATTTAGTTTGTTCCAGAAAGAATGATAATATCCCGCACTTAGATGCCCTTTAACTTTACATTTTCATTTTACCAATTAGTGAGATGATTCATCGTTAATAATGAAATGCGTATCTACAGCACAATATACAATATTTCCAACATGTTTATTATAAGTTTGCCCTATGTTAGTTGAGGAAAAGAGCTTAGAAAAGAAAGTAAACTAATTTATAGAATCAGGAGAAAACAAAATCGGCCTGCAATCTAAAATCAATATTATAAGAAAACATTCACGGAGTTTACTTCAACTCACATGAATTGACATACCAATTAACAAGACGTAAATTAAAGATTAGTACGACTAAGCTAAAAGTGTCTTGGACGATCCTCGCTGGTATAGAACTTCTTGGAATCAACATCGAGAATTTACAGAATAATCTCTTCCTGTACACTTATATTGAGTGTCTTATTTGGAAGGACAATGCTGTTAGTCACGACGATTTCATCTTCAACAGTCACCGCTTCTCCTGCAACATCGATGACCGACAAACTAATGTCAAATTAGCAAAGGAAGAAGAGAAAGTGTTACAAATATAGCTAAAGCCAAATGAGTACCTAGAATTGTAATCCCAAGTTTAGAATTGTAGTCTCCTTCAGCCTGAATCAGTAAAAAATTCTCAGTCAAACATAGAGACTCAGCATAAGCAATGTCTTAGTAAGGCCCCCGATAACCGCTGCATTTTTCTTTTTATAGTTATGTGTGTGAGTTGTGACCATCTCATCTAAAAATTTAGGTTGCTAAAGATGACACATTTTTATTACTTCTACTTAAATATATCTTTAACATGTCCCTCCACATGTGGATCTAATTCTTTTTCATTGGCTAAGCACGTGGAATTTCCTTCTTGTTTTAAGATAATGGGTGGCAGTAAGACTCTTAACTCACGACCTCTTCCTGCTTTGATACCATGTTGAAGTACGCGACCATCTCATCTAAGTGCTTAACTTGTTAGAGAGCACACTTTTATTTACGTAGTTATATCTTTAACAGAAAGGATCAGATAGGAGATCCACTGCTACTCTTTCATCATACGCAATAGCAGTGCACCAATAGTCGGAACGACTTATAAAAGTTGCCAGCTTAGGCTATAATATAAAGAAGCTGTGTCGTCCTAGCAATTCCATAGCACAAATGCACGCTAAGATATGACACTAAACAAAGAGAACATGTGGTTATAGTAACATACACTAATAGGAGGTTGATCCTATGGAAACAGTTATATGCATATTTGATCAACAAAATGATTGGATCGCCAGAAAGAATGAGAGATTTTCTGATAGTCCAGCAAGTCTTGCATTGAGAATTTTGTGGAAGTGACAAAGCATATTTAAGGACCACTTAGCAGATAATGGAGAAAATATTGTTGACGAAAACTAACTAATGATCTTTGGGAACAAATCAAAGCTATGAGTTAGTTCCAGTGATACAGCCTGGATACTAACTCTTCCCAAATTATCTGAATTACCTGTACACGAGACCATTTCCCAATGGATGATTTCCATCCCACTATAGCATGCATGACAACTGCGTTTTCCTGCAAGTTAAGAAAATATCCAGTTATATGTGACATTTTTGTTTCACTGCATCGCTAATTTCTTTTTACATGATACCTTGATTTCTACGTCATCTAAAATGATGCAGCTGATAAGTCTTGCACCAGCAGCCACTCGAACATTTGCTGATATTGAAACATTCGGACCAATCTGTTTGTCCAGGGACATACGAATTCAGCGAAAACAAAGAAAAACAACTAGCTATGTAATTTTGGAGAGTTCAAACCGATACCACCAAAAACTTAAGCTTGTAGAAAGTACTAGAAATATCAAGTTGATCCATTATTTGTTGTTACAATTTCAGGGATTACAAGGGTTAGTAACCTAGATACCCCATTAAACTTCCTCGACATAGCTGGTTGGGGTACTAGAAAGATCAAAACAAAGAATAGTTAGATCAAAACAAAGAATACTTAGGATTTCGCTTCAAAACAAAGAATACGCGAAATTCCAGTACTAGAAAGATCAAAACAAAAAATACTTAGGATTTGTTATGTGTCAGACCAAACCATCTCAACTAAACCCCACTCATACCAGCACATATGTTGGGTAGCTCTACCTACCAAGGTTAAGGCAGATAGAAGAATTGACCTAAGTGTTAACTTTGCTTGAATTCGAATCTTGGCTTTAGGTTGTAGGCCATGCCCTTGGGGGCAAAAGAATTTGAATATTTTTCGTTAAATAGTTCTTCAATATTCTCCATGGTAAGAGATCCACAAGAGCTATACATTATTTTTATCAAAAAATTGTCATTCAACGCATCTACTTTGTATAGATAGAAGTGCTAACTTAAATAAGGGGAAGATGTGCGATGTCACACTTAAATTTTAACAAATTTATCTTAGCTCTGCGCAAAACATCTCCTATAAGTGTTAGTGAATCAGAAATTTCTGAAGTCTCAATCCCAGTAATGAACTACAAAAGTGACATTTGAATATAAGGTAGGGCAAAAATGTAGTTTGACTCTTTGACAAACTGTTTTTGCTGAAAAGGCCTAGTGCAAGAATGACCTTAAAACAGAAGATGGAACTACCTTTGCAGTTGAGTGTACTTTGGCTGATGGATGAATGTAAACATCCCCAACAATTGTGGCATTCTTGGTGCCATCTCCGCTAGCGAGCAGATGGGCAGTGGTATTCCGGAATTGCGCGAGATACAAAGCAGAACACTTTAAAGACATCCTAAAAAGTTAAACACACACATCGTCATGGTGGTCAACATTTCCCCACATAAGAAAAGTAACCAGTAATGATATCAACTACCATACGCTGGAGTCTTGATCTGTTCCCAGAAGTCCATGGTCTCATATGTGTACAGTTTCTTCTTTCCAGCAAGAGGTGATAAAATGTCCTGATCCAACCTAACAAAATCTGTAGGAAGGGACCTATTGAAAAGGTAAAAGATGAACACAATAAATAGAAGTAAAATGTCTTTTAACACCACTTTGACGGCTCAATATAGAGAGAAGTAAGTGGGTGCAATCCTAACCGTTGATGACCAAATTAAGCAGGACTAAGACGGAATACTTGGAGTGCAAGTTCAGTGACATGACTCATGAGGTTGACGTGGAAGTGAGGCTTGATACACAAGTCAACCTCAAGAGAGAAAATTTCAAGTATCTAGAATCGATAATTCAAGGTGATGGGAAGATCGACGAGGATGCCACACATCGTATTGTTGTGGGGTGGCTGAAATGGAGGCTTGCATCTAATATCCTCTGTGATAAGGATGTGCCACCAAGAAAAGGCAAGTTCTACATAGTGATTGTTAGATTGAATGTGTTGTATGGGGTGGATTGTTGGCCGGTCAAGAACTCTCATGTCCAGAAGATGAAAGTAGCGAAAATGAGGATGCTGAGATGGGTGTGTACGTATATTAGGAGAGATATGATTAGGAATGAAGATATTCAGGGATAAGGTGGGAGTGGCCTCCGTGGTGGATAAGATGTGGGAAACGAGGCTGAGATGGTTCAGGCATGTGAAGAGGAAATGCACAGATAACTCAATGACGAGGTGTGAGAAGGTGGCGATGGTGAGTTAAATGAGAGGTAGAGGTAGGCCAAAGAAGTATTAGGGAAAGGTGGTTAGGAAGGACATGGCACATCTTCAGCTCGTCGAGGACATGACCCTTGATAGTAGGGTGTGGAGATCGAGAATTAGAGTAAAAAGCTAGTAGATAGTTGAGCATATCTTTTCCAGACCAGTAGCATTGGTATTATTCTCGTATTTTCTTATTCTTAAATTTCTATTACTAGTTTTACTATACATGCTTTTTCTATGGCTTCTACACTTTTGTATTTCTTTTTTTTTTTTTAATGTTGTGACCATTCTTTCTATAAGCCGAGGGTCTAATTTAAAACAATCACTTTATCTTGACAAGATAGGGGTAAGGTCTGCGTACACAACGATTACACTAGGTATATTGTTTATGGTGGTGGTGGTGGTTATAGAAGTGGAGTGACTACTAATGGAATCCGCACAACAGTAAAAACTGCATCCTAAAGACTGATCATACCAAATGCAGACTTCGCGCGCCGTCTCAAAAAAAAAAAGCTAAACTGTCAATTTAAAAAGTGGTGTGCCCTCTTTCCGGATATCTGTGGCGTTTCATGGGTGATGCCCAACAGTGTTAGAAGCTTATTGGAAAGTTGGAAGAGCCAAAGGATAGATGAGAGTCTGCAGTTGTTCTCGGGTAATATCCATATGTGCATATTTTGGACCATATGGAGGGAAAGGAACAAGATTTGTTTTGAAGGCAAAAGGAACGACACCTCTAGAATTAAAAAGCAAATGTTTGCACAAACCTGTGCTTTTGGAGTAAGAGTAGTATACTCGAATATAGGGAGCAATATATGGAGATTCTGGAGTTGTTAGGACGAAACATGTAATACGCTGCTCATATGTATCTTTTTTACCATCTTGGTCTTAATAAAACCTTTACCTTATCAAAAAATGTTTAAATTCTCAGTGTAATACTAGAATAGTGCAATGCCAGAACCTTAAAAGAAATATCAGGAGAAGGTACATGGGATCAAGTGGTAGCAAATTCACAAACAAAAGAATGCCTCAAGAAAAGCCAATAAAATACAGGGTTATTATGACTTTGATATGTAAAACATGGTTATGAGTTATGACTCAGGAGAGGGTAACAATATATATTATCAAAAGAAAATAACACACTTAAATGGGTGAAAGTAGGACCTAGGTTTGATATCGAAGCTCTATTAGACCTGTTCTTATTTCATGAGTAATTAGGCTACAACACAAAACCCATGCTGATATGCATGATTGAGAGGTCAGAAGGTCAATTAACACTTGAATCACCTTGTCGCAAGCTGGAGAGCTTCAAAGCTGGAAAAATGAGGCAGGGTAGCTGAAATAAGAGAACAACAACCACAAATGAAGCAAAGGTTATATCCCAAACCCATTATACTAGGAAAAACATTTAAGAAAATATAATAAACTTATCGCATCTCACAGCCTGAATAATACTAATGAACATATACCGAATGGCGTGTAAATAGATAATAATCAGAGCTAGTTGCTCAGAGAACCGTCGTCGAATTGGATTAATAATGGTAAATAGATCCCTAAACAGTACCACACTATCATCCCACACTATTTTTTGGCATGTAGTCTGGGAAGGGCTTAGGATGTATTTGATCTGTGAGGTTCTGCATAAGATCTACAATTTCTCTAAGATAGCAGTAGTGAAAGATGTAAGGCATGTCCGCTATGCAGAAATGTTCATCTATTCTCCACAGCATGGTAAGGAGCATTTATCCTATCTAAAAAAATTAGCTGGTATTATGTGGTAAGGATTAGGGAAACACAGCTATCAACATTCTTAAAAATGCACGAAGAAACATAAATGTTAAGCATTTTGTGGGAAAACCAACTGGATAAAGGAACATAATTGGATAAATTACCTCTATCTTCTCTGTTTAAGGACACGTCCTGGATGGCACTAAATATTTCTGGGGTAAAGACATAAACCCCGCAATTTATCAGATCACTTACCTGCATTTTATGAAATGTATATAAGGAAAGGCATTCAGAAATGAAGTATAAAATCTAGTTTGCACCCCAGCAAGCATCAGTACTTCAAAAACCTAAATAGACATTTAGTAATAACACGTACAAATGTCTCAGGTTTCTCTGTGTAATGCAACAATTCTTTAGTAACAGGATCCGCAACCAACTCTCCAAACTGGTTGGCTGATTCAGCCGAAACCTGTGTATGCACAAATATGATAAGAGGCTGATCTAAGTCAAGAAAGTAAGCAGTCAGTCTTCAGCTTAGAACTTTACCTTGATAACTAGCAATGTACCCATTCCACCATATATTCTATGGGCAACTGCATTGAGAATTGTCAAATATTTGAGCTGAAACTATAGAGAGCCTGAGAATTACAAATAATTTTGTGGAAAAGAAAAGAGCTTGACTGCTCTTTATCTTCATTTTAATTTTTAAGGGTGGTGGTGGTACAACTGTGAAACTAGAGCATACCTACCAAGCATCTCTGGCAGTGGAAAATTGCAGCACACGTCGCAGTTTAGCAGAAAAATGTGAGACTGCCCGTTAAAGAAACAAAAAATTAAAAAGGATCACCAAGGGCCAATAAAGAACGCTAACAGAAGACAATTAACATGATAAATGCAACCATGCACCATGGGATGTTTGCACAAATTTAATGCCTTCTTTTACCAATTGTTCGTCAAAATGTGCTAGTCAGATGCAGAAAGAAACGGCACGACTAGGGGTGGCAAAATGGTTCAAAGAAAACAGTTAGCCACCTATATTATCAATTAAAAATGGATTGGATAATGAACTTTTTAAAAACGGGTCAACTATGGATAAGAACCATATTATCCATTTAGAAAATGAATAACCAATGAGTAACCAATGGATAACCAATGGGTCTTAACTTTTATATTTATAACGTCTCAAATTGGGGGTTCCTCAAGTTAGGGAGACTAAGAATTCTCTCAAAAGTGATCATATACAAGAAGTCATGGATAATATGGGTAATCCATATTATCCGTCGGTTAACCCTTTTTTATCCGTATTAAATATGGGTCGAGTCGGGTCAGGTTGGATAATTGATCCGTTTTTTATTATCCATTTTTCGAACCGAACCATACCCAACCCGACCCATCCGTTTGTCACTCCTAGGCACGACCATAAATAGGTCATGTTCATTGAAATTCTTTCTGGCCATGTGTGGAAGAGGAGAGGGCAGATGCAGGATTGCAGATCAGCACATACAATGTGTTCCTGATCAGTTCAACACATACAATGTCTAATTAATAAAGCTACAGTAATTCTGTTGGACGTACCGGAAGTTCCTCCATGATCAAATTTCTGAAATAATAAAGGCCACCAGCAGACCCGTGAGGTTTATCTTCCTTCAGATATCTAAAGAACCATTGACAAAGAGTTGTGTTTAAAACCAACAGGATAACCTCAGTCTAAAATAATTCTCAACAGAATATAGAAAATTGGCTCAATCAAACAGCACACTATCAAGTGAGACCAATGCCCTAGTTCACCTGACAGGAACTTTAAGCTCATTAGAAATTGAAGAGACATATAAGGCAAAGTCCCGCTCCTCGTAAAATCCAATGAGAAAAATTTGTTCCAAGTTGGGTATCTGCAATACAGACATTCAGGTTTCTGTCATAAACCACTGTACAATACTTTTCACATCATAGTCTAGTAGGTGGACTTGAAGCAAACGCAGAAAAGTCTTTAATCTATATTACAGAGATCAATGCTAAAATTAATCATGAATCATCTTATCAAACAAATAAAAACTAATCAAGAATCAAGGTAACACCATGAAGTGGAAAAAAGGCTTAATCTTTTTCAGTTCCTATTTTTTTAAGTATGTTGAATTCCTGATCTTTGCAGATTCCAATCCCGGATAAAACAGGGTTGTGGTAGGCTAATAGTCAACCTAAGAATATAGTCAAATAATGATACATCTTTACATCTTAAAAAAGCGGAATATGCCGCTGTGACCTATAGGTGGAATCAGTCACGACGCTTGGATCAGGGTAGGTTGCCTACATAATACCCCTTGGGGTACGGGACCTTGCGTGAGCGTGAGATGCTTTGTGTATCAGAATGCCCTTTTATACAAATATGATATATACAACCAAATCAAACTAGTTAGTGCTTGAGATATAGTTAATTGATTGATATAGAACTCGAGGGATTAAATTTAAGGTGTTCATTGAGCTTTATTAACTACAACAGCAAAATTACAAAACTATTATTGCCGTATTAAAGTAACTGACCCTTACCCACTATACAATCAGAGGCGGACGCACACGCTGGCAAGCGAATTCAACTGAACCCGCTTCATCAAAAAATAATACTCCCTCCGTTTCAATTTATGTGAACCCATTTGACTGGGCACGGAGTTTAAGAAAAGAGAGAAGACTTTTGATCTTGTGGTGTACAATGAGACACCTTTATTTTGTGTGGCTATAAATTATTGCATAAAGGTAAATTATTTTCAAATAAGGAAAGATGTCATTCTTTTTGGCACGGACTAAAAAGGAAACAGGTTCACATAAATTGAAACGGAGGGAGTACTTTGTATATATATAAATTATGATTAAAGCTATATAAATTTTGTATAAATATTTTATTTGAACCAAGTGACAAGACAAGTAATATTTTACAACTAAAGACATGTACTTTCTAAGATTGAACCCACTTGCACGAAATACTGAATCCGTACTGTATACAATAACTAACAAGTAAACCTAATTAGTGTTACGGTGGATACAGTTGAAGAAGGAAGGAGAAAAACAGTAAATTAAGTCAGTAGAGGAACATACTTTTTTGCAAGCAGAAATCGGGTGGTGAACCATAGGCTGACCAGCTAAAGGGAATAGGGGCTTCGGTGTATTAAAAGAAAGCGGCCGAAAACGAGTACCTACGTATAATTTTCCATAAGGATACAGATGAAGAACAAGAATATCTAAAATAGCAAAAATAGTTAACAGACCTTTTGTGGGCCCACCAACCATGATCACAGCCACCACCTTCTCCTCCGAAGTTGCCATTTAAAGCAAATTTTTAATCGTTAAAACTTAAAACCACAAAGTCTCTATTCTGTTAACTGATGCGAACCAGCGTATCGGGTCTTTGATATGCTGACAGTAAACAGTTCTCTCTGCCAAAGTAGAGACTTTTTATTAAGGACTTCGATTCTGTCGAATGCTGAGAGACTGACACGTAAATATGACGTCGTTTGGTTACCGAGAGGCAGTTTTTTCTTATTTTCTGTTTTTCATTCGGTGGCGCTCTAATAAATCCTCATTTCACTTGTTTGGACGCTGTTATTGTATTGTTACTTTAAATATAAAATTTATATTTATTTTATTATTATTTAAATTTTAGAAAAGAATTAAAAATATTTTTATCTTTTGCTAAATAATTTATAAATACTTCATTCATCTATCCATCCAAAAAAATATACTTTATTCATTTATCTGTTCAAAAAACACACGAAATTAATTTTATTAACAAATATACCCCGTGATTAACGGCAAAATGGATGGAGTATGTTTTTTTAAACGGATAGATGGACGGAGGGTATTTGTAAACCATTTAGCAAATGATAGAGATGCGGTTTTTAATTGGGCCACGTGGCAATCTTTGACTAGAACAAAAAATATATATTATTTCAACCCGTTTATCTTATCGGACACATTTACAAAAATGGGTAGTATCTATCACGCCCTGTCCCACTCATTTGATCTCCCCCTTTCTTCTTCTTCAATTGGGACACTGTATACACACAATAACAAATTAATTAAAGAATAGATAAAACCCAAAATCAAATAACCTGAAATTCAAACCAGATTTTGTATCTCCAATCAAACTTAGGATAAGTATTGAAACTCTTAAATGGAAAATCAACATATACATTTTGGTTGTAAAGTAAGAAGACAAGGATCAAAATAAATCAAAAAATTGAGCCCAAATGCTAGTATTGTCCAAATATATCAATCCAATCTAGGAGAAATATTGAAACTTTGAAAGGGACAAGTAATGGAAATCTTTGAATTGTTCATAAGGAGAAAAATGAGCCATGAAATAACAGAAAAAAATAACTACATTTAAGTGATACAAACACACAAGAAAATTAAAACCAAGGTGCTAAAAAGCTTGAAGTTATCATATTCTAGAATAAAGATTGAATCTATAATCTATAAAAGATAAAAAAAAACTACAGGGTTGCATTCTAAAATTCTTTGTAAGATGAGAGTGGGTGTGCTGGGTGATAAGAAAAAAGAGATGGAAAAAAAGCAAAGAAAAAGAAAGAAATAATTAGGCGGGTCAAATAAATAGGGTCGGACCAGGTAATTAACTGGGTTGAAATAATATAAAAAAATTGTTCCAATCAAAGATTTCCACGTGACCCATCGCTATCGTTTGCTAAATGGTTTATAAAGACATTTCGTCCATCTATCCGTTCAAAAAAGATACACTCCATCAGTTCTGTCGTTAGTCACGGAGGTATTTTTATTAATAGAATTAACTTCGTATATTTTTTTTACGGATAGATGAACGGAGGATATTTATAAACTATTTAACAAACGATAGGGATAGTTTTGTTCATTTTTCGTTTAAATTTTATTGTATCGTATTATTAAATCTGTCATTACATAACGACGAAATATGTCACTTTATATAACGACCGATTTGGTGTGGTCGCGTCGTCACCTTGTCTTTTTCTCTCAAACTCACCCTTTATTATTATTAAATTATTTTATTTATCATTTACTCTACCTTTTTATGTGATAGTTTTACATCATTTCATAATTTTTCTTTATAATATTGCAAGTTTATTCTTCGTATTGCTGGTGGGTGATATCATGAAATGATGGTAATGTAACGACCCAGCCCGTCGTTACGGGAGTTATAGCCCCATTTTCTCCATTTAATACTTCAATATGCTAACTTATATGTGTTTGGAAATTTAGAAGCAAATCGGAGGGAATTTAGATAGAAGTAAGGCCATAAATCTCTTTTTGAGAAGAATAGGTTGGAAAAGTCAACCGAATGTTGACCGATGACTTTGGCGGCTCAGAATTGAATTCTGATGATTCGACTAGTTTTGGAGGATCATTTATGGCTTAGGAGAGCAATCGGAATCGAATTCGGAGGTCCGGTGAAGTTTTAGGCTTGAATTGGCTAAGGTCGAATTTTGATGAAATCCGAACGGTAAGTGAGATTTTGATCCGGGAGTCGGAATGGAATTCTGATAGTTGCAGTAACTCCGTTAGAGGATTTGGGATATGCGTGCAAAATTTTAGATCATTCGGAGGTGTTTAGGTCGAGTTTTAGATCAAATGCAAGTTTCGGAAGTTTTGGAAGAACTTAGGCTTGAGTCCGATGTAAATTTGGTGTTTTGATATTAGTTTTGGTGTTTTGAGAGTGAAACTAAGTTTACATGATCATATGTGGCATATTAGTATGTTCGTATACTGTCACAAGGAGCTCGGATGAGTTTCAGATAGGTTTGGGTTGCGTTATGCTCGTTTTTCTTATGCTTCTACATCGTTTTTTTCAAGCATAAATGATATTATATTGAACAAATGAGCTCCGATTACTGATTTGAATGAAGAATTAGATCCGTATCGTAATTACGGACCCGTAGCAAAAAGAATCATTGAATTTGGACATCGTATGAGGATTTTATGGCTATTTTACTAAGGTTGCCCAGATTTTCAGGTTAATGACGAAACTGCCCCTGACGGCGTATTAAAAACCTGCACTATTTGCAAATCTTAAAACCTACATATCTCCTTCATTATAAGGTCAAATTGAGTGATTCAAAAGCCTAAATTCATTAGAATTTCACAAGGAATCCATTGGGAGCGATTAAACGCGTGAACAGTATACCTAGGACGAGCAGGTCGAGTTTTCTTCCAATTTTGGAACGGGAAGAAGCTTCTGAGGTGATTTTTAAGAGAGAAATCAATGGGTAATCGCTGGAGGTAAGTTTCTTGACTCAAAAATATGATTTTATGCTAGAATAAACACCAAAATTCCTGAAATTGGTAGAATTTGTGAAGAACTAGGGCCTAAATCATGAAAACGAATTTTTGGGTTTTGAAAGGTCATTCGAACTCCGATTTCGATAAACTTTATATGCACGGACTCGTGGCGAGACGAGGAATCTGTTGGTATGAATTTCGGAATTTTTCAAGAAGCGGGCCCGGGGTCCGGGTTTTACCAACTTGGTGTATTATTGCGTATTTCGTATAAATTGAATTGGGTTATGTTTCTTTGACCCGTATTTGATATAATTGTTTTGGTTTGACTAGATTCTACATACGCGGAGGCGAAATTCAAAGGAAAAGGCATCGCGGACGAGTCTTCGACCGGCTAGAGGTGAGTAGTTTGTGTATATGGTAGCCTGAGGGTTCGAAACCCTGGCTTAGCACATTGTGACGCTAGTAGGGCGTGGCTCGCACCCCATGGCAGATGCGGGATTGATTGTGATTGGGGATTGAGACTTGGTCAATCCCGGATATGAATAAAATGCTATTAGTAATAGAAATACACTGTGTTGACATATTTGTTGGTTGTAAGCCTTGTTTGGGGCCTTGTGCCGACCTGTAGTATCCCTAGGGGATAGTATTTATGTGATAGCTATACTTGCTTAATCACTGATCTCTGTCCTGAAAATTGAAATCACAGTATTGAAATGCTAAGTCACCGATTTTTACAAAATAAATAAAAATTAAGGTATTTTTCATAAATTATGAACTGGAAACTGGAATCAAGAAAAATGAGATGTTTTGTGACGTATCTGATTATTGTGGAATGAGGATGGACCGGGCTGCACGCCGCAGCGATTATTATGATATGAGGATCGGGCTGCACGCCGCAGCGGTATTTGCGCTTGGGCTGTAGGAGCCCCTCCGGAGTCTGTACACACCCCCAGTGAGCGCCGTCGACGTTAAATGGATCGGGCTACACGCCGTAGCGGTTATGTGCATTGCATTGCATCTTTATTTGTTAAATTATTCTGTGGTAGTTGTATTGTACTGTTGATGCTAGTTCGTAGGAGATTCGGACTGTAGTTAGCTTCATACTGTGGTATTCTGTGGATTTCCTTCTTTCAGCTGCTTTTATATATTTATTACTCACTGAGTACTTAGTACTCACCCCTACTCCCTGCACCTTTGTGTGCGGATTCAGGTACACATGAGGGATAGACGAGCACTCCAGCTTTTATCAGTATCTATCCGAGTTGCTGAGGTAGTTGCTGGCGTTCGCAGAACCTGGCTTCTCTTCTTATTCTATTTTTCCTTTGTATATAAATTATTCATACTTTAGTATTTGATCTAGATGTTGTTATCCGATCTTGTTTAGAGGCTCCCGACTCGTGACCCTAGATCTCTGGGGTTGTTATACAGTTATGTTTTATTGTTGACATAAATGTTCAAGTAATTGATTTGAGCTTCATGCTCGGGATGAGAGTGTAAATGGTCGGGCTTGCCTAGCAGTTGTGTTGGGCGCCATCACGACCGGGATTGGGGTCGTGACAAGTTGGTATCAGAGCCTAGGTTACTAGGCCTCATAAGTCTTGAGCCGGTTGGTAGAGTCTTGTGGATCGGTACGGGGACGCCTGTACTTATCCTCGGGAGGCTGCAAACCTTTAGGAAACACTTCACATTTCTTGGAATTCTTATCGTGCATACATGATTCAGCTTGAGATATAATTCTTGGAAATTCCTTCCATACGCCTGTACGCGCACTCGAACGCTCGGTAATATAATTGCCTTGATGGCTTGTGATTCCCTAGGTCGAGGGGCGAGATATAATCTCTGCGAGTTCATGTTGGGCCAGATGGGAGGACTTGAGGCTAGATCTTTCTCTATGACATGAGCACCAAAGTGCTGATTTTACAAACTGGTATTATGAAATTTCGTGTGATCAGTATTGTTCCTAACTGTGGTGTGTATAAATGCAAGAATTGCAGGAGAGTTAAGGTCTCTGATGATTCGAGTCTTTGTCAAGCTTGTAAATGACTTGAGTTTAATCTCACTATAACATTGTGGCATCATTTGAGTAAGAATGCTGTGAGTGGCTAAAAGTGCTTTGATGTATGGCTCCGAGCCAAGTTGGGGATGTTGTTATTGATTAACTGATTGCACTGTTGTGTGCTATGTTGATTCTATCTATAAGTATGTTGGGAAATTATGATAAAGGTTATGGTGCTTCGTACATATGAAGAAATAATAGGATGGTTTGAACTGCTGTTGGTAAAGAATGTTCGGTGTACAGGAAAGAAAGATAGCTAAATGCATCTGTATGTAATCATGTTCTGCGGTGCGAGAGTTCTAACAAGGCACGAGTGGTTCTATTTAATAAGACAGTTGAATTATAATTGAATAAGGGTGAATGACGCCCGAGAATGGTTTTGCGGTGTTCAAGATTTTGCTTGTAACAGTCAGGTGTATTAATATTGTATATATGGCTAAAGACGGTGGTTTCGTTAGAAGGAATCAAGACTTGTGTTATGTTATGTGAATGATGGGATTCTATGTATCCGTATGGGGAGGTAATGATAACGAATTCAAAATCGCAGGAAGTTCTTCAAAATAAAGTATCGTAGAATGTGGTACTTCTAGGAAATATTGAGAGAGTATTCAGCGGTCTGTGAGCCTGAGACCGTGTAGTCTTGTATATGAGTCTCGTGTGGTAACATGAGTTGAGATATTGTAGTTCTACAGTAAAGGCTAATATTAAATTAAAGATGAATCAGAAAGGAAATTGGGTAAATGGAGCAACTTGTTAATAAACCGGAACGGTATGATAAGGATACGATTAATTCCTGGTATGTGTTCATAGTAATGAGTCTTGCAGGTATTGTGCAACAAAGCTCTTGAGTGCTGGTAGTTGCGTAGCTCGATGTGGGTAAAAGGACTCAATCCTGGCAGTTAAACTTGCGCAATGAATTGGGAGAAAGAGTTTGTGGTGTGTTCTACCGTGGTTTGAAAATAAGTATATTTCCTGTTGGTATGTGAAGCATGGAATGAGTAATGAAATTGTATTCTATATGGGATCATGAAGGTCCATGAGTTGTTGAGTGCGTCGATGTTTGCGGCGCAGAAAAAGGATAGAAGTTTCCAAGTTATCTTAGTGTGGTACGGTATATGCGATGTGTTATGGGAAGTTGATAATGGCATGTTCAAGGTTTTGAGAGCAGTTCATAATATATGGGAAGTCATTAAAAATTATTGAGCAGTGCGGGCAGCTGCAGGCGATTTAAGAATCGATCTTTCTAGTGATTAAGGAAAAAAGGTACTGCTATTCTAGTGATTTGGCATGATATATGGTCAAGAAGGACAAGGTAATGTAAACTGATAATATCTAGTGGTATGGTGGTATTCTCTTGTTGGATCGATTGTGATGATTGAATTGTTGATGACATAGGAAAATTTCTGAATGACTGTCGTGGTATGAATGGATACTTAATGTGTGTTATGTGTTCGCACAGTGGAGGGTGGAATCATGCATAGTGATTTAGGTGCTATATAGGTGATAGAGACTAGAAGTTCTCGTAATCCGCCTATGTAGTGGTTGTATATCGTGTGTATTGGCACCGTTTAGCGATCATTGGAAATTGGAAGCCCTAGTGGCTCTCTCTTAGCTTGATATGATGAATTTGGGTTATGATACTTGATTTCGGACTGGTTGTCATAAGTCAGGTCGTCTAGACTAATATGATATGGACTATGTCGGAAATGGCACAAAGTGCGTAGCAGAGTGCATCAGAGTATGCTCCAGCAGGGTAGTTGTACCCAGGACCAGCGAACGATTGGTAGGTATTCTTTGTCAGTGGGGCCTTCGTGGCGGATATTAGTGCAGAGGTTTCTACTATTGATTCAGTTTCGGTATTGAGGAACTTTGTGGGATGCATTTCTTGTGGCCGAGCTTGAGGCTATATATGTTTGTTGTAATGAGCAATCTGACTCGGTGTGCATTTCTTTTGCGAGAATTTTGCGTGGATCGGGTGGCACGCCGCCACGAGTTATTTGGATCGGGTGGCACGTCGCCACAGGTATGGTATCTGGATCGGGTGGCACGCCACCACGGGTATGTCATTTTGAGCAAGTTGCATGCCGCAACCGTGTAATATGGAGCATAGTTTTTTTTCTATAGGTTACCTTGCGTACTATACTTCCTAGTCTCTGAGGAAAGTCAGTGTTGGGTGTCGCTCGGCGACCGGCGCATCGGTTGTGTCCTTACAAGATTTGATGGTGTATATTAATTGTTTCACCGTGGGTGAGATTGATTGCTTGAGTTCAGACCTAAATCTGTGTGTGGCTGACTGTTTTGAGCATGGTGACTTGAGGTGATTCAGGAGTAATAGTGTTTGGATGGAATCATGAGCCGTGGCAAGGCCACGTGAAGTTATGACCTTTCGAGGAGGATTCAAGTACTCTAATTCTATGATGTGAGACAAGATCTCAGTTATGTGTTGTGACGGTATTGAGGAATTTGAATTACAACTCCTTGTTTGAGGTAGTTGTCATGATTTGAGTATGTTCAAGCGTTTCTTATTGGAGCCTGTGTTGTGCTCATTATGGCTTAGGCCGGTGTTGAGGTGTCATATCACCAGTGCGGTGTGTCATAATCGGAATGATCGTTGGAGCCATTAATGAGTGCGGGCATATATGATTTCAGCTGGTTAGAAAGGAATACATCGAGGTTTGGCTCCGAAATATATTGTAATGTCGGTCAAAAAGGGAAATGGATTCATGAATGGATGACCCGAGAGATGGATTCGATATATCGTGTGTTCGGTTGCCGTGGGCAATATACATGAAGGTGTTGGAATAAGACTTTAGCTAACGAGAAAGGTTTTTCAGTAGTAATTTGGTTATTGTGAGAAATTGTTGTGATTAGAGGGCATCATCTCGAGTGATTGAGTTGTTTGGTACACCATAAAATCTCACCCGGAGTGGCGAGTATGGGCTATTACAGTTGGTTCGAGTGTATTCTGAATATAGACGTGGGATTCAGATTTGGCATATGATTTCGGAGGTGCAATGTGATCTATGTTTCAGATGGACTGTGAAAGTTCAGCTATATTGTGTTATCAGACTTATGATGGATAGGGTGACGTGGTACCACCCCGCATATATGCTTGGTAAGGTCAGTCAGGTATTAGGTTGCTTCTAGTACAACTCTAGGTACGCTCGAGGACGAGCGTTTATTTAAGTTGGGGAGAATGTAACGACCCAGCCCGTCGTTACGGGAGTTATCACCCCATTTTCTCCATTTAATACTTCAATATGCTAACTTATATGTGTTTGGAAATTTAGAAGCAAATCGGAGGGAATTTAGATAGAAATAAGGCCATAAATCCCTTTTTGAGAAGAATAGGTTGGAAAAGTCAACCGAATGTTGACCGATGACTTTGGCAGCTCGGAATTGAATTCTGATGATTCGACTAGTTTTGGAGGATCATTTATGGCTTAGGAGAGCAATCGGAATCGAATTCGGAGGTCCGGTGAAGTTTTAGGCTTGAATTGGCTAAGGTCGAATTTTGATGAAATTCGAACGGTAAGTGAGATTTTGATCCGGGAGTCGGAATGGAATTCTGATAGTTGCAGTAGCTCCGTTAGAGGATTTGGGATATGTGTGCAAAATTTTAGATCATTCGGAGGTGTTTAGGTCGAGTTTTAGATCAAATGCAAGTTTCGGAAGTTTTGGAAGAACTTAGGCTTGAATCCGATGTAAATTTGGTGTTTTGATATTAGTTTTGGTATTTTGAGAGTGAAACTAAGTTTACATGATCATATGTGGCATATTAGTATGTTCGTATACTGTCCCGAGGAGCTCGGATGAGTTTCAAATAGGTTTGGGTTGCGTTATGCTCGTTTTTCTTATGCTTCGACATCGTTTTTTCAAGCATAAATGATATTATATTGAACAAATGAGCTCCGATTACTGATTTGAATGAAGAATTAGATCCGTATCGTAATTACGGACCCGTAGCAAAAAGAATCATTGAATTTGGACATCGTATGAGGATTTTATGGCTATTTTACTAAGGTTGCCCAGATTTTCAGGTTAATGACGAAACTGCCCCTGACGGCGTATTAAAAACCTGCACTATTTGCAAATCTTAAAACCTACATATCTCCTTCATTATAAGGTCAAATTGAGTGATTCAAAAGCCTAAATTTATTAGAATTTCACAAGGAATCCATTGGGAGCAGTTAAACGCGTGAACAGTATACCTAGAACGAGCAGGTCGAGTTTTCTTCCAATTTTGGAACGGGAAGAAGCTTCTGAGGTGATTTTTAAGAGAGAAATCAATGGGTAATCGCTGGAGGTAAGTTTCTTGACTCAAAAACATGATTTTATGCTAGAATAAACACCAAAATTCCTGAAATTGGTAGAATTTGTGAAGAACTAGGGCCTAAATCATGAAAACGAATTTTTGGGTTTTGAAAGGCCATTCGAACTCCGATTTCGATAAATTTTATATGCACGGACTCGTGGCGAGACGAGGAATCTGTTGGTATGAATTTAGGAATTTTTCAAGAAGCGGGTCCGGGGTCCGGGTTTTACCAACTTGGTGTATTATTGCGTATTTCGTATAAATTGAATTGGGTTATGTTTCTTTGACCCGTATTTGATATAATTGTTTTGGTTTGACTAGATTCTACGTATGCGGAGGCGAAATTCAAAGGAAAAGGCATCGCGGACGAGTCTTCGACCGGCTAGAGGTGAGTAGTTTGTGTATATGGTAGCCCGAGGGTTCGAAACCCCGGCTTAGCACATTGTGACGCTAGTAGGGCGTGGCTCGCACCCTATGGCAGATGCGGGATTAATTGTGATTGAGGATTGAGACTTGGTCAATCCCGGATATGAATAAAATGCTATTAGTAATAGAAATACACTGTGTTGACATATTTGTTGGTTGTAAGCCTTGTTTGGGGCCTTGTGCCGACCTGTAGTATCCCTAGGGGATAGTATTTATGTGATAGCTATACTTGCTTAATCACTGATCTCTGTCCTGGAAATTGAAATCACAGTATTGAAATGCTAAGTCACCGATTTTTGCAAAATAAATAAAAATTAAGGTATTTTTCATAAATTATGAACTGGAAACTGGAATCAAGAAAAATGAGATGTTTTGTGACGTATCTGATTATTGTGGAATGAGGATGGACCGGGCTGCACGCCGCAGCGATTATTATGATATGAGGATCGGGCTGCACGCCGCAGCGGTATTTGCGCTTGGGCTGTAGGAGCCCCTCCGGAGTCTGTACACACCCCCAGTGAGCGCCGTCGACGTTAAATGGATCGGGCTACACGCCGTAGCGGTTATGTGCATTGCATTGCATCTTTATTTGTTAAATTATTCCGTGGTAGCTGTATTGTACTGTTGATGCTAGTTCGTAGGAGATTCGGACTGTAGTTAGCTTCATACTGTGGTATTCTGTGGATTTCCTTCTTTCAGCTGCTTTTATATATTTATTACTCACTGAGTACTTAGTACTCACCCCTACTCCCTGCACCTTTGTGTGCAGATTCAAGTACACATGAGGGATAGACGAGCACTCCAGCTTTTATCAGTATCTATCCGAGTTGCTGAGGTAGCTGCTAGCGTTCGCAGAACCTGGCTTCTCTTCTTATTCTATTTTTCCTTTGTATATAAATTATTCATACTTTAGTATTTGGTCTAGATGTTGTTATCCGATCTTGTTTAGAGGCTCCAGACTCGTGACCCTAGATCTCTGGGGTTGTTATACAGTTATGCTTTATTGTTGACATAAATGTTCAGATAATTGATTTGAGCTTCATGCTCGGGATAAGAGTGTAAATGGTCGGGCTTGCCTAGCAGTTGTGTTGGGCGCCATCACGACCGGGATTGGGGTCGTGACAGGTAAACAACACAATCTATCCAGACATCATATTTATCAAGTAATACAATACAATAAAACATAATACGATACGATACATTATGAAACGATTTAACAACCATCCAAACAAATTATAAAGGGCGATCTCTCACTACTAATTTTTTCATTATTTCTACTCCTCCGGTTAATAATAGAGGAATATTATCTCTTCCACTACAATTCTTAGTAGTTTCTGTAATTAATAAGTTATCGTCGAATAACTTTTTTTGCAGTTACATATATTTTTCAAACGTAATTAGTTATATACACAAATAATATAAATAATTGTTAAGCAATATTATTTAACATGTTACAACAAGTATCTAACTTATTGTTTAGGTTGTTAAATTTACTTCGTTAAACTTCTCTAAAGTAAAAGTAGGGAGACTATTTGTCACGATCCAATTCCATTATAGGTCGTGATGATGTCATACGTCATTGTTAGGCAAATTAACATTGATCAAACTAGTGATTTTCTGTTTATACAAATTAGTAAGTGGTAACTTTTTCTTATTTGTTAAAAGGATCTAGAAATTTGCAAGTGTAACATAAATACATGGAAGCAATGAGTACCAATCGAAATCATGTAAGCAAACAAAAATTATAAGTCTACTAGTATGTGTGCCAAGACTTAGTGTCACGCATATGTAGGAAATCTAGTGGAATATACAAAATAGTGATAGCTTACTGTCTGAAAGGAAATAGACAGAAAATAAAGCATTAGAGAGACTCCAGTTGCTTCTGAACGGCTCAAAAGGGGCAGCTCATCGGGAAGTCTCGAGCTGGAGAATCAAATCTACGCGTCAGACTGGTGGCCAGATGCACCTGCCTCAAATCCTATACAATCAAGTACAAAAGTGTAGTGCGATTACATAAAAATATGTACCCAGTAAATATCTAGTCTACCCCCCAAAGAAGTAGTAACGAGGGGTCGACTCCGACGCTTACTAGGGCCAACAACATAATAATATGTGGTTCTAATTAAGCATGATATATAGAGCTTAGAATAAACTAAAAATAAGAAATAACTGAACAATTCTTTCATCATATTTAAGAACCCAGAATACTTCCTTCATTTTAAACAAATGATCTCTAAAATAGTAAATTTATACCAATTATAAAAAGAAGCTTCCAGTTCTATTATTACATAAATTCCACCAAGAACGTTCGGTTCGATCCAACAAAAATATAAATTGTGCACTATCGAGGATCAAACAGCTTGAACCATAGATGCATCTATTAACCTGCCAAGGTGAACGACCCGCCCCCGTGAGAGTAGTGAAAATAATCACCCTACTCGTCTAATATACTTGCGACGCAGCTAAATATAAATACAATGTAACTTTTCTCAATTCTTTTCAAAATAATAATCTACTTGAAACCTTTGAAATATTAAAATCCCCCACTTAGTTCCTTTCAATGCAAGTCAACAAATATGATAAGATAATGGTATCCACAAAGCATGATAAACTTAATACTACCCTGACATAACAAGAATAGTAGCTACTTACGGACCCTCTTTACTTCGTGCGCACGTAGCCCCCACAACCTAACGGGAAATTTCCCTCTTACAAGGTTAGAAAAAAGTTTTACCTCGCTTCAAAGCTTATTTCTGGTCCAAGCTTATGCCCAAACCCTCAATTTGGTGCCGGACAATCCAAAACTATCCAAATAGTGAAAACCTTAATCAATATAGGCTTAAAAGTTCACATCCCGACTATTAAGTAATTTCCCAACTCTAGATGCAAGATTCGTAAAATTCATCCCCGGGCCAACGTGCCCAAATTTCGAAAACTTTCGAAGAAAGTTATTACCCGTAACCTTAAGAACATAGATATATAATTTTCACTAAGTTCCATAACCATCTTCGTGGTAAAATCTCATTTTTTTATCAAAAACCTAAGTTTACCTCTAAACTCATGATTTTTACTAATTTACATGTTATAATCTATCCACAAATTATATATTAAACTAACATTGATAGAAATTACTTACCTTACAAAGCTAGGTCGAAATCCTCTCCTTAAGATCTCTCAAATCGCTCAAGAATGTAGTAAATGACCCAAAAATGCCTAAGTCCCACTTTTAAAACGCACTACTCAGTTGCCTCCTTCATCGCGAACCCGGAAGGGATCTCGCATTCGCAGAGGCAAACCGATCAGACCCCCTAGAGGCTCTACATCGCGAACGTGACGAATGACTCACGAAAGTGGAGGTTGGCTTGGCCTAACCTTCGCGAACGCGAGGGCGGCTTCGAGAACGCGAAGAACAATGTGACCTTGTCCAGCCCAGGCTCCTCTAGACGAAGGTCACCGAACCCATACCTTCGTGAGAACGGAAAAGCTATCGCGAATGCATATCACACTTTCCCCCTAGCCCCAGTACCTTTTACGCGAACACGATGGTCCTTTCACGTTCGCGAAAAAGGAAACTTAACTGGGATTTTCTGGTTTCTCATACTTTGCTCCGAGGAGTCCGAAACTCACCCGAGCTACTCGGAACCTCGTCCAAAGGCACCAACAAGTCTGTAATCATATTACGGACTTGCTCAAAATCTTGAAACGTGAAAAACAATAACGAAACCAAGAATCATACCTCAAAACCAAATTGAATCAAACTTTGAACTTCAAGTTTTCTGAATTCTCCGAATGTGCCGAATCATACTTAGACTACTCGGAATGACACCAAATTTTGCGTGCAAGTCTTAATTGATATTACGAAACTATTTCGGTCTTGAAATTCTATTTGGACCTCGATATCACTAATACCCTCTCCAAATAAAATTTTAAGGAACTTCAAAATCCTTCAAGAACCGACTTTCACTTTTAGATGCCAAAACGCTCCCGCGTCATCCAAAACCCGATCCGAACATACCTCCAAGTCCAAAATCAACATACAAACCTATTGAAATAGTCAAATCTGATCGAGGTCATTTATTCAAAATGTTGACCGAAGTCAAACATCGTCTTTTAAGCCAACCTTAAGGAACCAAGTGTTTCGATTTCAACCCAAACTCTTCTAAATCCCGAACTAACTACTCCTACAAGTCATAAATCAGTAAAAGCAATTACGAAAAATCTTATTTAGAGGCACTGGGTTATAGAAAATTAAACAACCGATCGAGTCGTTATACTATTATATTTTTTTCATATTATGTAAATAAATAACTTTAGATTTTACTCAAGGGATAAATTCAGAAATTTCCATAAATATGAAAATATTATCCCCATGTTTTCATTAAAAATCCTACAGACGAACTACTTATTTTATATATCGATTGTAGCTTAAAGAAGTTGAAAGGAGCACTAACTTTAATTGAACTTAACAGAACCCTACCATATTTCATAGAAGCACACCAGAAAATTCAAAATTAAAGATCAAGCCCAGTTGTAGGAGATTCTCAGCTTGAAATGTTTTACCAAACTCACTTCAAATCAATTCTAAATGAGCTCAAACTCCATACTTAAATTCTTACAAACATTTGTGATAAGTTTTAAAAATATTCATCCGAATTTAAGTCCAAATAACAATAATATTTTCAATTTCAAACTCAAAGCTTCAAAGCTCCTTTTAAGGGTAGATCAATTTAATTTTCTTCAATTATTAGTCATCAAATTTGGACTATAGCTACGATTTAGCTTTGTATAATAGCACACAACTGATTCATCACATAATAGCAGTAAAGTATAATATTATAATATATTATATACTATTACAATTGTTATTGTATATTGCATATTATTATAATATATTATTGCAGTATTTTTTTTTTAATTTTTAATTTAACTATATAATAAGCCAAGGTTCTTTGGTCGTCCCATGGTATTTACGTAAATAAAATTCAAGGTGAGGGTAAAACACACTTCATTCTCCACCTTTTTCCAACCCCTTTTTTGGTTCTCCACGTGTTAATGTGGACAAACCCTTCTTGTTCTTCTTTACCTTTTAGTTACCTTCTTTTTCTGTTTTCTTCACCTTCTCTCTATCCCCCCCTTCCTATGTTATTATTCTGGTAAGTACTTCTACTTCTTTCCTCTCTTTTTTTCTTTGTTTTCTACTTTTTTTTTTGTGTTATTTGCTTTTCTGTTCATTCCAGTGTTATTGGTGACTTCGATTTTTTTGCTTTATTTAACTATATAATAAGCCAAGGTTCTTCCGTCGTAGAAATTGGGAAATTGGACTTCTAATTAGCTGATTCATCTATTTAAAAATGGACTTCTAATTTAGCCGATTCATAACCCATATCTTGGCCTGGCATTGGATGATATGCGATTTAAGTCTTCTCTATCACATGCAACACGTTTTTTTTGCAGGGTATCTTTCTCTTCCCTTTTTTTGTTGATAAAAATGTGTGGTATCTTTCTATGCCCCGTTAGAAACGCAGATTGACCCTTGATAATGCAATTGGTCCTTGTGGACATTGTTTTGTCAAAATTCAAATTGATTAAAGTTAAGAATGAAAAAATGAAAGTATTCTTTCGAGATATTAGTTGTTCTCTTCGATAATGTCTTCACCTTTTATGTAGCACAAATAGAAAGCATTTGACTTTTTTCTATTATAATAGTATTTGTGAGAGGAAAAGATTTGGGATATTGCAATAGTCTATTCTGGAATTCATGTGTTGTATTTTAAGATTCTATTTGGAGTACTTTATAAAAAAGAAGATGATGTTTAGAGTTAAGGCACTGTTTGGTAAACTTACTTATTACTAAATATGCAGTTCATGTATCTCTGTGTTTAGAATTTCTGTTTGTCGTCTATATTCTTTTACATGCTACTATGCCCTTGAAGAAAACTTACATCAACATTTACGGATTTTTTTGTTTGTTTTAACATATTAGTTCTCTTAAAGGAGGAGAAATAAATCTGTTAATAGTAATTGTCCTACGATGTTTTGACCATTTATTTTTCCTTTGATGCAGATCTAGGTTGTTACTACCTTTCCGTTGCTGCTGGTATTGAGACATTATGATGCAGATATCATTGGACTTTCATTAGGTTTCTTCCTGCTTTTTCTTTTAGACACAAGATTCCTGGATTGACCCTTTCCATTTCTCCTTCGAAACTTAGGACCATCTTCACCCTCATCTTGATCACTAAGGGTGTGTTTGGGTGTGTTTGGTATGAAGGAAAATGTTTTCCATGGAAAATGTTTTCCTAGAAAATGTTTTCATGGAAAATGAGTGATTTTATCACTTATTTTCTCTTGTTTGGTTGGTAAGTGGAAAACATTTTCCGGAAAATATTTTCTATGTTTGGTTAGAGAGTATAAAATAGTTTTTTTAGAAAAATATTTTTTTCTGTCTCACTTAAAGCTTCAGTAATAAATATCTTATATCCTACAGTTGCTCGTGTTAGTGCAGTATATTCGTTATTGACTTCTTTAAATAAATCGCTTCCACATTTTCAAGAGTTCTGAATTTGACATTTTGATCAATGAACTGGTACATATTGCTCGATGTGTCACAAATAGACCTTTATGAAGATCTAAAAGTTCTGAGGAAACGCAGTAGAAAAACTGATAAGGTAATTTAATCTCTTGCTTGTGAAATTTCTTTTCTACAAATGCTAAGCTGCAATTGTCAGGAAAACCAAACTTTATTGTCTCTTAGTTCAATTTCGATATTGGAAGCCCGTTGCCTGTGAATGTTTCTCTCTCTTGCTAAAAAGCAGTATTTATTTTCTTAAGTTCTTTAGTGCATTCATTGCTCAATGTCGGTTTAATGTAGAACGGTGAAGGTGAGATGTTTCTTTTGGCTCTATGTATTTCTGTTGCCTAAATTGAATTCTTGGTGCTGTAAAAATTGCATGTTGTTACACCCAGGTGCTTACTTCGTGACAAATTTTATTGATTTTCACCTTTATACAAAATATACCTGTAGGTATTGAGTGCCCATTTTCTTGATGATAGTACTTTATTCAAGCATACGCTACAGTTGAAGCTGATCCAATTCTTCAGATTCAGTGGTATCTTCTTAGTTTTTTGCAGCAATTAAAGTCATCCAATAATTGTTGTGCATTATGTTGCTCTATTTGATTATATTAAGATAATAGTAGTAGCAAGTATACTCATCTCCAGTTTCCGCCTTGGTTTCACGAGGATCCCTTAAAATGAAGTTGTTTGGTCTGATGGGAAGGAAACAAGAATAGTGTGAATAAATATTTCTACTTCCAATAATTTAGAGGGATTATTTTTCCTTAGAGACATTACAAAATTATGGTTTTACTTTATCTTACCTTCTCCAAAATAATTTTTTTTATTTAAAAAAAGCAATAATTAAACAACCAGATAACATTATTGAACTGATACAGTAACAACTGGATTCTGAGAGACTCGAGAAATACAATGATTTTAATGCGTAAATAAAAATTTACGAGAGTCAAAACTTTTGATGTAAAAGGGTGCCCACAACTAGAAGTTAGTTCACAAGAGCAACATCTGCACTCAATGTGATTTCTGAAAATATTAACAAGAACCTATATCTTTTTGCAGCAAGATATGTGCTATCAATTGTAATTTTCACTTTGCAATGGTTATGAATTTGCTGGTGAGGTAAAGTGGTCTTTGCTATTGTTTCTTGTAAGGCACTTTTAAGTAATGAGAAGTTTTTTCCTGTCATACTTCTTAGATTTGCAGATTCAAGATGTGCTATTATCTTTTTTTGAGAAATCTATGGAGCAGTGAACAGTATCCCTTTACGAGGATCCTTCATTGTGGACCTTGTACAACTTCTTAACAGATGAAAAATTATCCTTTACCATAATAAAGAGTCTTCTATATGAAGGTTTTCTGGTTGTTTCCTTTACCAATAGATAAATCTGTAGAGGATGAGTCCTTCCCTGAGTTATATGAGATGTTTATCACTTCTGAAAGAAATTTGTTTAATCAAATGGGACAGTAATAGTCTTCCACTAAATAGTGATAGTATAAATGTATATAAAGTGTAATTTTTCTCTCCTTACCCTTTTCAAAGGGCTTATATGGATTTCTAACTTATAATTGATAGCTTTCTTACTACACATAGAAATGGTACATTACTTTCATATCTATTGTTGAATAATCTTTTTCAGATATTTTATTTCAACTCTGCAATGGAGACAATAAATATTGGTCTTCTTTTGGGCACTAAATTTTGGATATAACTTTAGAATCAAATGACATTTCCCCATTTGCTTATGTGCCACTTACGTATATTGTTATCTCCAGGTTAGCCTACATGGAAAACAGGCTCTTTCATGGAAGAATAACCATAGTGAACAATTACTTTATATGAGCAGTAAGGTCAATTTTTGACTCATATTCCCACTGATGTTACATTATATATGTTGCAATTTTTGCTACCATGGGATTCTGTTTCAAGCATTGCCACAATTTTCTCAAGAATCCCTTTTAAGTTTCACCAATATTTGCTGATGTTAATATTTTGTCTTTGCCATTGTAGATCATCATGGATTTACCTTCGTCAACTATGTTTATTTCTAATGCATGCGTGTTTTATTTCTAATGTATGCTTTTCCATGTCTTTCGGTGAATAGCAAGATGAAGCATGGATTACGAGTTGCAGCTCCTAAACTAAACATTTTCCCAATCTCGCCAAACATGAACATGAACAATATGATTGTTTTGGACATTCTACCAAGCTTAAGAATGTAATTGTACAACTTTGTTCCGCATATACATCTATATTTGCGATGTACTTTATGTTAATGTTAAACACATTATGTCAATATTTAGCTTTGTGGTACTACCATCTTGCACGCAACAATTACGCACAAATGCTTGTGCATTTGTACGGGCTTGGGCCATCTAGTATTATTATAGAGTTATTGCTATTGTAGTACTATTGCTGACTTGTATACTATTAAAGTATACTACATTAAACTATACATATAATAGTATACTTTTATTGTATGACTCTATGGCTCTTTCTAATATTTATTTATTACAGGTTAAAGGATCCACCTCTGTTCTTGGTTTAAGAAATTGGTACCTGAGGCTACGACAGAGTTTGAGAAGTGGTTGTTTCTCTTATGTTAAATATAGTCACTTGGTCACATGAGTAGTTCTATCATTTTTGGGATGACTATATGAGCTCTGTGTGACTATATCGAGGAAAGAACAAGAATGAAAAAAAAAAATAGGCATATCAATAATTATGTGTGCCAAATTCAATAATATGCTCACAACCAAGTTCATTAATAGATCTTGAACACCCATTCTTGATTCTTGAATATTTGAAAAATAATTGTTTTGAGTTTCTGTCACGACCTCGATTCGCCCTTTGTGATCCATCGTGACGACACCCAGTCGCTACGACTAGGTAAGCCTAACTTGCGGAAGATAAACCAAATTTTTGTAGAAATAAAACTAAATGAGACGGAATTTGAGCAATAAAACAGTGACTAAACGGTGCCACTCGACATACATAATTACTTAACTTCTCAAAACCAAAACATACTCCCAAAACCTGGAAATCCATAAATCACAAGCTACGAAACAAAGTAACATACTCTAACTCCGGAATGTCTACATCAAAAGTAAGGATAGAAGGGCTATCACTATAAGATAAAATAAAGAGAGAAACTCCTCGATCTGCGGGCGCTCGAAGTCCCGTAGAATTGCCTCGCTTTAATGGTAAGCCTGAGTAGAGGTACCCGGATCTGCACATAAAAAACATATGCAGAAAGAGAATGAGTACACCACAATGGTACTCAGTAAGTGTCAAGCCTAACCTCAGTTGAGTAGTGACGAGGAAGGTCAGGGCCCTACTGAGGTTAAATAAAAGATATAATTCGACAATGTAGAACAGAACAGTATAAATATGAACAACAGTAAAAGTAACACAGGATATAAAGAACAACAATACCTACACAGAACAATGAAAACACTGAAGGAAAATACAACTTAGCTCCAACAATATCAATCGGGGATCTTCCAGGATGTCGTCCTGAAGTCTAAAGTATACATATCCAATAAGTCTCTTGGGATACCGTCCTGGAGTTCAGCTCATAGTACACGGGAATCTACCGAAATCTCGTTTCGTAGTCCCAAACATAAATACCTAGTACTGGGGGA